>CM076572.1:163263473-163863473 GCA_034641835.2 Pinus albicaulis | reverse complement strand
TGCCTTCCTTGCCCCAACTTGAACTCTGCAAGAATTTGGCCTCATCCCCAAGCCCAAAACTGCCTCTCCCTTTTTCCAACAAAAAACCCCTAAAAATCATTTCAAACTCCTTCACTTATATACGTAGCCTAAAATTAGCTTTTATTTCAGTCATCTCAAGCCCCATTGATTACTTTTCGCTGAGATTGACCCGGAGAGAGCCCTCTCCTATTCTAGTAGGGCTAGCTACCAGACTGAGCGTGGTTTAATGTTACCCTGAACTCTGCCTTCCTTCAGCCTAAGGCAGATTTAGGCCATAACAAGTGAGTTTTTAGAACAATGTGTGGTGTTTTTGGGTAATCTCTGTTGTTGTTCCAGTATTCATCTTACAATACCTTTCTTTGATATTTGTCTCCTTGATAAAGATTATTTTCTGAATTGGTTGTTGAAGGTGATCAAGGTGCACAAGTTTAGGGGTAGCATCTGCCTTGTTGAAAAGTATGCGTTGTTGGCATTCGGATTGGTTGTTGTGTTATGATCTCATGTTTGAGATTCTTTGGTCTTGGTTATACAAAGTCATTTGATGAAAAGGTCATGTTGAGACCTATGATGTAAATTTTTATATTTAATCATGTAACGACTTTTTCAAATTTGTAAACCGACTTGGTTGGGTATTTGAGTCAAATATGTAATTCCACTTTTTTGGATTATTGATTTAAATATGAGTCCTTGGTGATAGGAATGTTCATTCTCAGTTGAGTTATAGAGTTATGTAGTTCATTGAAAAATATGTCTAAAGATTTAGCATGAACTCAGGGGGAGCATGGTAAATTCAGTGCACATCAGATCTTCAGAGCTCTTCTTTCTACAAGGGAAGAGAAACCTTGTTTTGGTATTGATACGCCCTTTGCCCTTGATGTCAAAGGGGGAGAGTATCATGGTGTTTGAATATTGTTTATGATTAATGTATCTATCTGTTGCGATGATAAAACACCATCATGGTTTCCATCAAGTCCAAAGGGGGAGATTGTTGGCAATATGATGCAATATGTTTTCCTTGATGGCAACCTACTCGATGAAGTAGTCCTTGATGGAAACCTACTTGATGATTTTCCTTTTTGAGAGCAACCTTTTTGTTAAAGATGTAAAAATGATGTTTCTACAGGCCAGTTCAGATGTGACAGAGAAAGGAATTCTAGTAAGTTCCAGAGAAATGAAAAAGGTAATATTTCATAATGTATATGCAGGTTTGATTAAGGCAACCCACGTACATACACTAGTTGGTATATAGGCAGCCTGCATATACATCCATAATTAGTATAAATGTTGTTTTGATGAAGAGAAGTCATTTATACATGCGGGTACAGAGAAGCCAAGTTGCATATGCCTTTTACGCTCTAAAATTATGATACCATGGGGCATTACCATGGTTTTAGACATGGAAAATTTTAGGGGATAATATTCATAAGTGGGCTAATTTTTCATGCTTTTTCCAAAAAAAAGATTCGCCAATTTACATTTTTTTATAAAAATGATTCGCCCAAATTTTACAATATAAAATTATTTTACATTAAAAATCACCAACATTATATAGAGAGTGTATATCATATTATTATAAATTTGAATAATTTTACAAATACATAAATAAAAATTTTATAGTTTTCATATCAGGGACTAGTGAGATTCGCCAATCTTTTAAACTTCAAGATAATTTTCCATCCTTAAAATTTTCCCTGGTTTTAGACCACAATATTGAGTGCAATATCGTTTATTTGATTCCATCCAAGAATACCATCCGCACTTGTGTGGTTTTGGCTCATGGTATTGGTAAAGACTAAACCTATATAAGGAGAGGAAGATCATAGTTCAAGGGTGTCTCCATGTGTCTAAGTATTGAATGAATACTTCACTCTGAAGTATATCTGCATGGAATGGGCCACATTTTATTGATAGATCTGAAATAATAATGCATCTATGAATACAATGATGGATTAGGATATCTAGACCTAAAATGAATATGTATTCTCTAGATCTTTTTATGAAATGTTTAGATCTATGATCTGGTGAATGTTTGTTGAAGTGAAGGGTAAGATCTAGACTGATTATTTGTTCTAAATAGTTGCACATTCTTGTAATGTTTGCAGATCTATACATAGTTTCATCTCTGTAAAAGCATGTATATACACAGGTTCAATTAAGCAAAAGAGCATATGGGATCTAGGGTTTTGCTGAAGTATATGGAAGGAAATTTCTGATCTATCTTACTATGTTACTGTTATCTGTCAATGAGGTCTTCATGTAGATCTGGGTTGTTTGAATACTGTATATGCTGCTAAGTTGAAAATGCACAAATATGATCAATGAGTGATTAAATATGATTAATGATGTTGACTAAAAAAGGGTTCTGCAAATATGAAAATATATCTGACTGAAAGCCTCAAATCTGGTTATAAGACTGATCATGTTCTGAAAATTCACTATTCTCAGTTCTATACATAGGTTGGTATGTAGGAAAGCGTGTATACACGCAGGTTCATTAAAATGAAGTAGCGTATGCATTTTAAGATAATGAATGATCATGGTTGAGATTGATTCTACATGTTGATTCTTAAATTTTGGTTTATTAGAGTGTTCTGGTTACTATGATCTCACTGATCTGTTTGAAGTTTGGGTTATTTCTATTGGTGTTGACATTTATGTTGACTTGTGTTGAAGGTGTTGGATCCAGTGTGAAAATTTATGAAACGTGGTAAGCAGTGGTTTTGAGGGTTGTGTTGGAAATACTTGGGGGTGGGGTGGGGGGGGTGGGGGTGAATCAGTATTCCTTTCAATTAGAGCATTAGTTAATATTAAATTATTATCACTATTTTTACAATGATAGCAACAAACAAGAGGAACAAAAATTCACATAGTTTTTAAGGTGGAAATCGACTCCATGACAAAAACCACCTAATGCTTTTCTAATAATTCTTTAATATTCAACTCCAATTGAAAATAAAGCTCCAACTTCCTAGAATCTAAAAAAGAATTATTCTCCAGCTCCCACTGGATGGATGCTCCAATGCCCAAGATTATTTAGTAGTCGACTAAACAGATACCCCAACACCCAATGAGCTACAACTCACCCTAGCACCACCCTACCACCCTCTAGAAGAATAAAAGAAGAATGGACTCTTGTACCAAGGAAAATCGTCCACATTACAATGATATAGAATGATGCAGAAGAAGAAGATATACTAGACCATAACCCCAACTTTGACACAACCACCTAATGATGATCCTAGACCTCCCAACACTACCTCTTCAACCCTTGGCAGATAGACACTAGTACAATTTGTACAATAATGTATTTACAATGACTAAGTACAATGACACCTTTACAATGATTATATGCAGTGTTGCCCACTTGAAGACTTCATATGATGAACTTCTTGCCTCTGTTATGCACCTTGGTTTATGCTCTTGTCATGCTACCCTCTATTGCACCTTGCTTTTCTTTGATTCCATAGAAAGTCTATTCCTTTGTAACCCTTGACAACACATGATCTAGCTTTTTATTTCCTCCTAGGAACTTGATATTGAATCTGGTGTATCACTGTTATTTCAGATCCTCAATATCTAAATTTTAGTCCTGTATTATTCCTCTAAGTCGTCTTTACAATGCCACAGGTCTGAGCCAATTTGGATTCTTCAAGAGAGAGTTATACCCAATCTATCAGAATTCCCTTATTATGGATTGTTTTAGCAGAGCACACTTGTATGACATGCCACGTGTCATTGTTTCTTCAGTTGGCTCTGAAATTGATAGAGAAAAAATTAAATACTATGCACTATTCACCACTATTTATGAATTCCAATCCGATACTCAGAGAGAGAGTTATGACGAATTTACCAAGGTCACTTATTGAGATGAATTTTAGGAGCCTGCAAAAACCTTTACTTCCATAGATCATATCTCCAAAAATATTGCGCACCTTGATCTGAATTTTTTACAGTGGCTTCCTCAAGATTTTGGCTTCACCTCTTAACAATTTCAACTTCTGAACCTTCACAAAAAAAAATTTAGAGCGCAAATTCCATGATTACCTTTTTCATATGGCTGAATCCCTTGCCTAAGGAGGAAATGAAGATCACAATTTATATAAATTCTTAAGTTGAGAGGGGCTTCAACAAGTGAACGTGGGAGGGATTTTAGGAGCTTAAAAAATATTAATTGTGACTTTTCAATGACCCATGCCCCAACCCCATGGGGTTTTAGCCCACTAACTGGGGGTGCAAACTTCAAACATGAATATCTCTCAAACCATGAAGAATTACATGGCATGCCATATATCAACGGAAACATCTCAACAAGTAGAAACCACGAAAGAATTATCGACCCAGAATATATTAATTTGGTAGGTCAAAATTCCCATGCCATATTGGGTTAGCTCCTAGTGCTTCTTGGGTTGACATCAATGACAACCGCTGATCAACAATCTCCTTCTTTGTCATTGATGGAAACCCAGGTACAACCCATGTGATCATGACACCTCTTCCTACAACATTCTCTCCCCCTTTGACATCAATGGAAAAGGGTAACTCCCCCTGAAACACAACCATCCTGCGGACCTGTACACACTTCCACTCCCCCTAACATACAACCGTCCTGCAGACTTGTAATCTAATTCCACTCCCCCTTTATATTCTGAAAAAGGAAAATATAATGAGAACTTGGGAGAATCCCAAGTTTCTGGCGAAGATATTCCAATGCTGGTGAATATTTAATATGTGATTCTTTTGGTGTTGCTTGGAATCTTGCTACCTGTCCAACTGCTTGGATAACATTTGGTTGGGAGGCTGTTACATGTAGAAGACTACTAATCATAGATCTGTACAACCTTTGATCCACATCCTTAGATGAGTCGTCTATGCTCAATTTGCAACCTGTTACCATTGGAGTAAGGATGGGTTTGCAATCTTCCATTTTAAATTTCTTGAGCGTTTCCTTGATGTACTTGGCTTGACATATAAATATTCCTTTCTCTTGCTGAGATATTTGAAGCCCTAAGAAGTACGTCATCTCACCAAGTAAAGACATCTCGAAATCACTTTGCACCTTTGTAGCAAAAGTATTACTTATTCAATCATCATTCCTACCAATTATTGTATCATCCTCTTTAGCTATTAGACATGCTTTAGTTTCTTCATCCAAAACATATATGTCATTTGGAGCTCGACTTGCTGTAGCCAAAATTTCACCATACACGCCATTCCTGATTTCACATTTCGTCAAGTTGAATAGTATTGTGTGTCCTTGATCACACATTTGTTCAACACTGAGCAAATTGTGATTCATGTTTTCAACCAATAGAACATTCTTGGCTAGAGCATCTTTGCTTCTGAGAGTGACAGTACCTGATCCTATAACATTTGAAGATCCATCATTTCCAAAGGACATGGTTCAATCCTTCTTCTCTTTCAGAGATACAAAATTCCTTCTATCTCCAGTCATATGCGTTGAGTAACTGTTGTCAACATACCACACATATTTTTTCTTTTGAGCCTTGAAAGCGAGCGCACAATTATCATTCTTCTTCTTCTTCCATGTTCGTTTGTTATGTGGCTTTGAAGATTCTTCTGGAGCATTTTCAAGTCTGTAGTCTTTGGCTTTGTGTCCAAATTTTCGACATTTGTAACATTCAATATTATTTCTTAAATGTTCAAATCTATTGATGTTTCGTTGAGCCCTGGGAGCTTCATATTTGACAAATCTCTTGGAATTGTGTTCTTTCCTAGGGTACGTGTGACATTCTACAGCTTTATGACCAAATTTTCCACATGAATAACAGTAGCCATAAAAAATATGTTGGTACCTGGATGGAAATTTTCATCGAGGAATTGTCTTCCATGGCTATTCTTGTGAATCTTGTCCAGTGAAGTCTACATTCATGTCAAATCTCATAGGTTCATTGTATATTGTTGTAGAAGGTCTTGCTTCTTCTTCTTTGTAACCGATGCCAGTTCTGTCGTCATAAGATCATTGAGTATTGACGAGTTCTTCCAATGCCCTTGATTTGTTTGCATAGTTTTGGATAGTTTTTCCTTTCTTCACTTCCTCACGTAGCGAGACTACTTTGGCTTCTAATTCTTCCCTTTCCTGGTTGCTTTCTTCCAATTTTTTTTGAAGTGACTCTTCAATGCATTTTTGTTCTTCAACTTCAATTTTGAGACCTTAAACTTGTTCTTCAAGAGTATTGGAACGAATATTCTTCACCTTGAGATATTTTATAAGCTGGATTGCTTCCTCATAAAATTCTTCTATGGTCCATTCTTCTTCTTCATTGTTTGATACCTCTTGTTTATTATGATTGGGTTTATTGTGCTTGGCCATAAACAATAATCTCTCATTGGATTCTTCTTCACTATCATTGTATTCATCAGATGATGAGCTATCTTCTTTAGAGAGAAAGTTCCTTTTGGATCCTTGCTTGTTGAATTTCTTAAAGCCTTTCTTTCCTTTTGAGTTGCCATTACTTCTGTTTGGACATTTTGCTACAAAATTCCCAACCTCATTACAGCTATGGAAGTTTACCTTTGAATTGTGCCTTACCAATTTTTATTTTTCTCGTGAAGTAAGCATATTCTTCATCTAAAAGACCTTCTTCATCATCTCCCTTTTCTTCACACTTGCAGGTGCATGTGTTTTCAATTGAAGGTTGTTTATCCTTATTGGTTTTCTTAGATGCAATGAACATAGTTTCTATATGTGAAGTACCATCTTCTTCATCAAGTCTCATTTCATATGCTATGAGAACTCCATGTAATTCCTCTTTGCTGAGTTTGTCCAAATTTACATTGTATTCTAAGACCGATACCTTTGGGTTGAATCTCTCTGGTAACGTTCTAATAATCTTCCATATAATAGTCTTCTCATCAACTAGCTCTCCCAATCCTTCCAGAGTATTGGTTATTTCATCAACATATTGGAAGTATGCAGCAATGTTGCAATATTCTTTCATTTTGAGTTGCTCAAATTTTTCTCTATAGAATTGAAGCTTTGCTTCTTTGACATTTAAGTCACCTGCATATATATTTTCAAGCTTGTCCCATACATTTTTGGTAGTTTTACAACCCAAAACCTTATGATAGTAATATTAAATAAGTCCATTGATAATAATATTCTTTTCTTTTACATCACTTACCAAATTCTTCTTACCTTGTTCATCCGTGGTTGATGTAAATCGATTTTGAACAGTGTCCCATACTTCGTAACCTTGCGGCAATAGATAGACCTCCATTCTTCATTTCCAAAGTGCATAATTATTTTCATTGAATAGAGGTACACCATTCTTGGTATTCTCCATGACCTCCTTCCAGCTGTTAAAATACTATTGAAGGAACCAAGCTCTGAAACCAATTGTTGGAAATACTGAGAGGGGGGGTGAATCAGTATTCCTTTCAATTAGAGCATTACTTAATCTATAATTATTATTAGTTCTTGTACAATGATAGTAGAACACAAGAGGAGCACAAATGCACATAGTTTTTAAGGTGGAAACCCACTCCGGGGACAAAAACCACCTAATGCTTTTCTAATAATTCTTTAATATTAAATTCCAATTGAAAATAAAGCTCCAACTTCCTAGAATCTAGAAAATCATTTTCTCCATCTCCCACTGGATGGACGCTCCAACGCCCAAGATTCTTCAATAGTCAACTGAACGGATGCCCCAACACCCAATGAGATACAACTCACCCTAGCACCACCCTACCACCCTCTAGAAGAGTAAAAGAAGAATGGACTCCTGTACCAAGAAAAATGGTCCACTTTACAATGATATAGAATTATGCAGAAGAAGATATATACTATACCATAACCCCAACTTTGACACAACCACCTAATGATGATCCTAGACCTCCCAACACTACCTCTTCAACCCTTGGCAGATAGACACTAGTACAATTTGTACAATAATGTATTTACAATGACTAAGTACAATGATTGTATGCAGTGATGCCCACTTGAAGACTTCATATGATGAACTTCTTAATGTTGTTATGCACCTTGGTTTCTTCTCTTTTCATGCTACCCTCTATTGTGCCTTGCTTTTCTTTTCTGCCATAGAAATTATGGTCCTTTGCAACCCTTGAGAACACATGATCTAGCTTTTTCTTTCCTTCTAGGAGATCAATATTGAATCTAGTGTATCTCCGTTATTTCAGATCCTCAACATCTGATTTTCATTCTTGTAGTATTCCTCTAAGTCATATTTCAAATTCCATAGGTCTCAGCCAATTTGGATTCTTCAAGAGAGATCTATACCCAATCTCTCATAATGCCCTAATTATGGACTGTTTCAGCAGAGCGCACTTGTACGGCGTGACACGTGTCACTGTTTCTTCATTTGGCTCCGAAATTAATCGAGAGAAAATTAAAGACTGTGAAATATCCTCCACCTTTTATGGAATTCCAATTCGATACTCAGAGAGAGATTTATGATGAATTTACCAAGGTCACTTTTTGAGATGAATTTCAGGAGCCTGCAAAAACCCTGAATTCCACATATCATATCTCGAAAAATATTGCGCAAATTGATCTAAAATTTTTATATCAGCTTCCTCAGGATTTCGGCTTCACCTCATAAACATTTCAGCTTCTGACTCTTTGTAGAAAAAATGTTAGAGTGAAAATGCCACGATGACCTGCCTCAGATGGCTGAATCCCTTGCCTAAGGAGGAAATGGAGATCACAATTTATATAAATGCTTAAGCTTAGAGGGGATTCAACAAGTGAATGTGGGATGGATTTTAGGAGATTAAAAAATATTAATTATTACTTTTCAATGACCAATGCCCCAACCCCATGGGGTTTTAGCCCACTAATTGTGGGTGAAAACTTCAAACATGAATATCTCTCAAACCATGAAGAATTACATGGCGTGCCATATATCAACAGAAACATCTTGACAAGTAGAAGCCATCAAAAGAATTATTGACCCAGAATATATTAATTTGGTGGGTCAAAATTCCCATGCAATATTGGGTTAGCCCCTGGTGCTGCTTGGGTTAACATCAATGACAATCGGTGATTAACAGGTTGAAGCCTTCATTGTAGAATTATAAGCTTTGTTATCACTCAGGTTTTCCTTGAAGTTGTGGAAAAGGAAAGTATACCCGAGGTAACCACAAACCAACCTTCAGATGCAGAATCTAGCCAATCTGCATCCAGAGAGGGCTCTCTCTTTATGATTTATCTTTGTTCTTAGACGGTTTTAGGCTAGTTATAGATCCAAGAGTTTGCTTGAAAATGGTGGAATCCGCAAACTAAGGGCAAGGTTGAAGATTTTCGGTCCATTGGGCTATGGAGTCAAAGGATGGCTTTACTGGATTTCTATTCTACACACAAGATGGCTTTGCAGGGCAAGATAGCCAGACAAAGAACAATCATTAAAATTTAAAGTGGATGGGATGATTTTGAAGGGATGAAAGGTAGCTAAGAATCTTTCACCATGTTCAAAAGAAAGAAATGAAATGACTACAAACAAAGAGCAATGAAGAATTCTTTATTATAGTAATCAAAAATGTTTAAATTAGCAAAGCAAGAGCATTTAAGAATTCGTGCTTATAACCAATTTAGAGGAAAACATTAAGAATAATCACATCTGAAATCAGAGTACAATTAAGTAAATTCTGATTCAATCCTTTATGTAAATTATTCAGAAATGGACATAATGATATTATAAACAAATATAGAACTTAAAACATAGGATAGAAAAACTTATTGAACTGCAGTCTGACACATGAATCCTGCAAAAAGTCCTGAGCTTCAAATTGTCATCCAGTAAGCCACAAATAAATTTCTCCAAAACAATTTTTATTCCAAAAACTTCAATGTCACAGCCAAGTATTAGAATCCACCCAAAATACTTCCAAGAGTGAAGTATTTATACAAATTCTAAACTAAAATATCTTGAAAAAATATCAAGATTAGTTCACAAATCTCTTCAACTATTTTACATAAATAGAACTTAAGTAAATGACACTCAAAATAATTCATCTATTTGGAACTATTTTGTATGGATAGGTGATGACAAAGAGGAGAATTCGAATTTGATCCAACTCTTAGTTGATGATGAGGCATCCAAGTCACTAACTGCTTCCTTTCTTTGTGCAATTCTGCTCCAACAATTCTGCAAATTTGGGGTTCAATGATACCTTTATATTTATCAATCCGTAATAGATATGTAAAAAGTGAAAGAGGTTATTGTAGATACATATTGTGGAGAGATAAACCTCTCTCACTGTCCTAACATTTCTCTCCATCTGTGCACAATAGGCTCTGCAAAAAAATGTGTAAAACAGATTGTTATAGAGTCTGAAAAATAGCCTCTAAAGATGTGCCTGTATCTCTCATTCTGAAATCAATTTCCAAAAAATGAGATAGGTTTTTGTATATGGGTCTCTTAGGAATAAAAACCTCCTTAATTTTTGTAAGATGTATTTCTTATTGGCCACAATATTCTCTGAAAAATGTTGACTTAACAGGAATTTTCTGCAAAAAGTGCTTTCCAACATTGTTTAATATTTCCAAAACCATAATGGATGTTAGAAAAGTGAGAGAGGTTTTTGTATATGGCCCTCTTAAGAACATAAAAATCCTTCAGTTTTGAAAAATTCATCTTGGATTGATCACAATAGTTTCTGCAAAACTATGACTTAAACATGCAATTTCTGCAAAAATATTCCCTCTTGTTGTGTTTTTCATCTTTTCACTTTTTTGTTCTTTTGACTATTTTACTTTCACTTTAGACAAAATTAAATGTTGGTGAAAGTATTTTCATTTCCTTTTTACCATGTTACTGCCTTTTGTATTTACTTTTACTGTTTACCTTTGATTGCTCTGTAACTTCATTTTAACTTTCACCCTGACTTTTACCTTATACACTTTAACCACTGATACTCTTTAACTGTTAAAGGAAGATAATCTAAATCTCAGTGAGGGGCATCCAAGGGTGAGACATTGAGAGCCACGAGAATCTCCATTCCTGGTTCTTGTGGATTCAGAAATGGAAATTTCGGTTTTCAATGAAAAAATGGGCACAAAACAGGTTTTGGAATGTAATTATGGTTTCAGGATTTGAGGAGTAGACTAATCAATCAATTCTGAACCTGTTTCAATGAAAGAAAAATGAAAACCAAGTTTTTACAGAGTTTAGAGGGAATTTCTAGGGTAAATACCTGTTTTCTGAAGGAAAACCGTGTTTAACAGGTACTGATGGACGATGGATGGACGCTTGGATACTGGAATGATGGGGGTCTTCAGTAAATTCTGTTAATGGCAGTTTAACAATCGATTTTCAAATTTTCAGTGTGGAGGGCGCAATCGCTTTCAACAGACAGAATGATAGAAAATACGCGGAATCTTGTTTTATTTGCAAAGTCAACGGGAATTTTTTATTGTTTGCGAAAATGACGTCATCAGTGTACGGGAGGACACGTCACCGGGGTCGGGCGGTAAGCGGTAAATTCCGCACCGCTTTCGAGAGTTGGCGGTATTTTGTGGAATGGGAGCGATTCCATTCGGAGATCAACACGTGGCAGGTGCACTGTTTCGAAACCACCATGATCCCACATGCTAACGATCAGACGATGGATGGCTAGCGGAATTACAGCGGGCCGTTGATCCGGGAAAGGGCGATCGGACGGGTGATATGACGATAAGATGGTGGGGGATTTAACATGCGGGCCCAAAGTAATTAATGTTAATTTAACTATTCTGGGCAGCGTCTTATTGGCTGAGGGATTGGTTATTAATGAATCCGGGTGATTAATTAATCCTGTGGTTTAATGAGAGTTGGGGTTGCGGCGGGCTTTGGTTTTATTTGTTTTTTCCATTTAAAACATAAAACATATGTTTAAAACATTTTCAATATTTTTATTATATGGTAATAAATTAATGTAATTTATTATCCATAGGGGCGGGGATAGTTTATAAGGATATGTTTTTAACCAAAGGGTATTGTAATGAGGGATTTTATTTCAAACATATGGAATTAAATACTTTGGCTAAAAATCTATAATAAGAGGGTTTTGGGGATATTACATAGGAGGAGTTAAATAGAATAGGATAAGGTATTTTTATTAAGGATTTAATAAATAAATCAGATGTTAATATGACAAAGGACAAGGTAAACTCAAAATACTTTAACTATAACTAAGAAAGTGAAGATTTCTGAAACAAATTGTATCATCTTAATTTCAACACTTAAACATAGAATAGTAAGTAATTTTGAGGGTTTATTATGGAAATTTACATGATTTCCCTAAGTAAAATTGGATTTTACTTAGGAAAAGATAAAAGTGAATGATTATAATGATAAATAACTTCAAGTACTTAGGTCTTTTTGATAATCAGGCCGAGGGTCCGGTCCCTCCAAAAGTCAAGGAAATGCCTTGAGCCCCTTTAATCTCCAAATACCTTAGCACTTTCTAGGGAAATTAGTAAAAATCTTAGGGAAAAAGTGATGTGGGAAGTTAATGATTTTGACTTTGCTTCCTTTGAATTTTCCAGTGCATTTCTTGCTTCAGTACTTGTGATGAAAGTTAAAGATCAAACATATTTAGCACCATCATTCATCATATGAAACTTTTCAACACCATCTACCTACCCTATCTATTTTACACTACCATTTTCTATTCTTTATTAGGGTGCACTTAGACTGGCAAACCCTTATCAATTTTCTTTTCTTTTACATGGAAATTCTATCTAATTCTCAACTTATTACATCCAAGGGCTCAGATTAAACTGTTGAGCACCTTTTATTAACTCTACCTATCTACTTATCTGCCAAGATTAAACTGTTTGGTCAGATATTTATTCTCTATTCTACAACATAAAATTGGAAAATGAACTAGCCAAGCTTAAACAGTTTGACTATTCATGAATTGTGGCAAAAGTTTGACAAGCTGCACACAATTGCTTTATTACAAAACTGAAATAGTAGTAGCATTTGGATTTGCACACTTTCCTTGGTATATTTTTTGTTTGGGGTTCATTTCTTTCATTTTCTTGACCAATTTATTTTCCTTGCCCTTTGATTTTTCTTTTAGGGTATACCCTCTTTACATTTTTTAAATTTTTTGATTTTTTGGTTTTTCAAGAATATGGAACACCTTTGCTCAAGAAAGAGGTTTAAACATATTCCATACTTCAATTAAGACAATCATGAAAAATGACACCTATTGGTATAGGGGTCTAACACTGGCTCCACTTGGGGATGGCTTTTCCTTGTGAAAAGTCAAGAACAGCAGGTCAGTTGCCTCAAAATTTCTTCAAACTAAACCATGTAATCTCTTTCTTCTAGTAGCTTTATTGTATATATGATAGTAAAACTTCTGAAGCTTAGGGCCTTCACTTCGGGCTTCAACTCCAGTAAGTTACTATCCACTCAAAACTTAAAACTTTATTGCCCAGTTAGGAATTTTCTGCCTTGTTCCAATCCCAAACATGAATTTGTTGTGGTTGAAAATCTTGAATTGAATATAGTCCTTTTTCTGCAACCTAAAATCTGATCTAAAACTAAAACAACACACAAAAATTTTCAAACCAACTTAATGAAAAACTAGCTGAAAATTGAAAAACTAAAAAAAATGCTCAAAATTATGAGCTTATTAGCATTTATTTACCTACTCTAATCTACTAAAAATCTTATTAAATCAGGTAATACAAAAATGCCAATGAAGCCAATCAAGTAGCTGTAAAAATAAATGGATAACTTGATTGCTTGTGATCAAAATTGGAAGTATGTTATGATCATGTGCCTTTATAATAAATGATATGGTGTGTAAAGGCCACTTTTGATGTATTTGATCCTTCTAGAGAATTTTTTTTTGCAGATTTGGGCTCAAAATATTCTCCATATAATCTGATATAGGATCAATAAAAGCATGATGTATGTTATTTACTTCTAGGCCTTCAATGACTAATTGTTCAATTGAATTATGAATATTAGACCACGAACTTATTTCTTCAGTCTTGTGTTTGAAAGAATAATCATCTTCAATATGCAAGTCAAAAGATAGTACAATTTCCTCTTGCTTTGGAGAAGGAAGATTTTCAAAAAATTCTTTAGGATTTCGGAAATTGTATGACTGAATTTGAGAATGCAAAAGTTTGATTTCATTTTCATAATTTTCAGAAATTATATCAAGAAGCCATTTTTTAACTCGAGGGGAACATTTTCTTGATTTAAAAAGAAGAAAGAAATCTCTTAGAAAATCCTCATCAAACTGAAGTTTTGATAACTCATCCCTGAATTCATTTAAAATTTCATCAAATGGAAGATTTTCCATAAACCCTGTCATCCAGTATCACTATTAATGCTTTGGAATATAGATTATTTGGTTGTGGAATTGCTCTGAAACTTCAAGCTATGGATCTCTGATCAAAAATGTCTTGATTGGAAATTGATATCAAAAGAGTCAGAAGAATGATGCTCAAATGTGCATGGTGATTTTATATTTACAATTTTCAAAAGAGATAAATTAAAAACTACTCTAAGATCTTCTCTAAAATACAATATACATTGGAAAACTTTATCAATTTAGAAAGAACATAATGTCTTGGATAACAATCCAAGTTGAAAGCCTGATCTTTCCATATTGTTCTTTGAGGTTCATTCCTCCAGTGGAGTCTTGATTCTGAAATTGATTTGAAGTCGCCAGGTGGATGATTTTAACCTTTGTGTGTCTGATCCCTGTCCACCATCATAGATCAGATCTAAACCTGTAAAACAATTCTGAAGAAAAAGTTAGTTCTTCAGGAAACCAAATTTTGAATATTTTATGATTATTTTATTTTTTATGAATTTTCAAAACAACTTCTATGATTTCTTTAAGAAATTTAATATTTTTAATTAAAATTTTCTCAAAGATTTATTGAACTAGAGAGTCTGATTGAATGTTTTGAATCCAAAGTTCTGTTTATGAGCTAAACCAGAGATAGACTGAAGCAGCATTTGTTTACTATGCAGTTGCAGAGCAAAAGCATTTCAAAGGCTACCTGGCTGATCTTCAGACTCTGTCTATAGCTTATAAATCAAACAATAGTATCAATAAAATGATTCAGATCCCCAGTATGGTCGCCACTATGTTATCACTCAGGTTTTCCTTGAAGTTTTGGAAAAGGAAAGTATACCCGAGGTAACCACAAACCAACCTTCAGATGCAGAATCTAGCCAATCTGCATCCAGAGAGGGCTCTCTCTTTATAATTTATTTTTGTTCTTAGAAGGTTTTAGGCTAGTTATAGATCCAAGAGTTTGTTTGAAAATGGTGGAATTCGCCAACTAAGGGCAAGGTTGAATATTTTCAGGCCATTGGGCTATGGAGTCAAAGGATGGCTTTACTGGATTTCTATTCTACACACAAGATGGTTTTACAGGGCAAGATAGCCAAACAGAGAACAATCCTTAAAATTTAAAGTGGATGGAATGGATTTGAAGGGATGAAAGGCAGTTAAGAATCTTTCACCATGTTCAACAGAAAGAAATGAAATGATTACAAATAAAGAGCAGTGAAGAATTCTTTATTATAGTAACCAAAATGTTTAAATTAGCGAAGCAAGAGCAATTAAGAATTCATTCTTATAACCAATTTAGAGGAAAAAATTAAGAATAATCACATCTGAAATCAGAGTACAATTAAGTAAATTCTGATTCAATCCTTTATGTAAATTATTCAGAAATGGACATAATGATATTGTAAACAGATATAGAACTTAAAACATAGGATAGAAAAACTTATTGAACTGCAGTCCGACACATGAATCCTGCAAAAAGTCCTGAGCTTCAAATTGTCATCCAGTAAGCCACAAATAAATTTCTCCAAAACACTTTTTATTCCAAAAACTTCAATGTCACAGCAAAGTATTAGAATCCACCCAAAATACTTCCAAGAGTGAAGTATTTATACAAATTCTAAACTAAAATATCTTGAAAAAATATCAAGATTAGTTCACAAATCTCTTCAACTATTTTACATAAATAGAAATTAAGTAAAGGACACTCAAAATAATTCATCTATTTGGCACTATTTTGTATGGATAGGTGATGACAAAGAGGAGAATTCGAATTTGATCCAACTCTTAGTTGATGATGAGGCATCCAAGTCACTAACTGCTTCCTTTCTTTGTGCAATTCTGCTCCAACAATTCTGCAAATTTGGGGTCCAATAATACCTTTATATTTCTCAATCCGTAATAGATATGTAAAAAGTGAAAGAGGTTATTGTAGATACATAGTGTGGTGAGATAAAACTCTCTCACTGTCCTAACATTCCTCTCCATCTGTGCACAATAGGCTCTGTAAAAAAATGTGTAAAACAGAGTTTTACAGAGTCTGAAAAATAGCCTCTAAAGATGTGCATGTATCTCTCAGTCTGAAATCAATTTCCAAAAAATGAGATAGGTTTTTGTATATGGGTATCTTAGGAACAAAAAATTCCTTCATTTTTGTAAGATGTATTTCTTATTAGCCACAATATTCTCTGAAAGATGTTGACTTAACAGGAATTTTCTGCAAAACGTGCTTTCCAACATTGTTTAATATTTCCAAAACCATAATGGATGTTAGAAAAGTGAGAGAGGTTTTTGTAGATGGCCCTCTTAAGAACATAAACCTCCTTCATTTTTGAAAAATTCATCTTGGATTGATCACAATAGTTTCTGCAAAACTATGACTTAAACATGCAATTTCTGCAAAAATATTCCCTCTTGTTGTGTTTTTCATCTTTTCACTTTTTTGTTCTTTTGACTATTTTACTTTCACTTTAGACAAAATTCAATGTTGGTGAAAGTATTTTCATTTCCTTTTTACCATGTTACTGCCTTTTGTATTTACTTTTACTGTTTACGTTTGATTGCTCTGTAACTTCATTTTAACTTTCACCCCGACTTTTACCTGATACACTTTAACCACTGATACTCTTTAACTGTTAAAGGAAGATAATCTAAATCTCAGTGAGGGGAATCCAAGGGTGCGACATTGAGAGCCACGAGAATCTCCATTCCTGGTTCTTGTGGATTGAGAAATGGAAATTTCGGTTTTCAATGAAAAAATGGGCACAAAACAGGTTTGGGAATGTAATTATGGTTTCGGGATTTGAGGAGTAGACTAATCAATCAATTCTGAACCTGTTTCAACGAAAGAAAAATGAAAACCAAGTTTTTACAGAGTTTAGAGGGAATTTCTAGGGTAAATACATGTTTTCTGAAGGAAAACCGTGTTTAACAGGTACTGATGGACGACGGATGGACGCTTGGATACTGGAATGATGGGGGTCTTCAGTAAATTCTGTTAATGGCAGTTTAACAATCGATTTTCAAATTTTCAGTGTGGAGGGCGCAATCGCTTTCAACAGATAGAATGATATAAAATACGCGGAATCTTGTTTTATTTGCAAAGTCAACGGGAATTTTTTATTGTTTTCGAAAATGACGTCATCAGTGTATGGGAGGACACGTCACCGGGGTCGGGCGGTAAGCGGTAAATTCCGCACCGCTTTCGGGAGTTGGCGGTATTTTGTGGAATGGGAGCGATTCCATTCGGATATCAACACGTGGCAGGTGCACTGTTTCGAAACCACCGTGATCTCGCATGCTAACGATCGGACGATGGATGGCTAGCGGAATTACAGTGGGCCGTTGATCCGGGAAAGGGCGATCGGACGGGTGATATGACGATAAGATGGTGGGGGATTTAACACGTGGGCCCAAAGTAATTAATGTTAATTTAACTATTCTAGGCAGCGTCTTATTGGCTGAGGGATTGGTTATTAATTAATCCGGGTGATTAATTAATCCTGTGGTTTAATGAGAGTTGGGGTTGCGGCGGGCTTTGGTTTTATTTGTTTTTTCCGTTTAAAACATAAAACATATGTTTAAAACCTTTTCAATATTGTTATTATATGGTAATAAATTAATGTAATTTATTATCCATAGGGGCGGGGATAGTTTATAAGGATATGTTTTTAACCAAAGGGTATTGTAATGAGGGATTTTATTTCAAACATATGGAATTAAATACTTTGGCTAAAAATCTATAATAAGAGGGTTTTGGGGATATTACATAGGAGGAGTTAAATACAATAGGATAAGGTATTTTTATTAAGGATTTAATAAATAAATTAGATGTTAATATGACAAAGGGACAAGGGAAACTCAAAATACTTTACACAACTAGGAAAGTGGAGATGTCTGAAATAAATTGCATCATCTCAATTTCAACACTTAAACATAGAATAGCAAGTAATTTTGAGGGATTATTATGGAAATTTGCATGATTTTCCTAAGTAAAATTGGATTTTACTTAGGAAAATGTTAAAAGTGAATGATTATAATGATAAATAACTTCAAGTACTTAGGTCTTTTTGATCATTAGGCCGAGGGTCCGGTCCCTCCAAAAGTCAAGGAAATGCCTTGAGCCCCTTTAATCTCCAAATACCTTAGCACTTTGGGGGAAATTAGTAAAAATCTTAGGGAAAAAGTGATGTGGGAAGTTAATGATTTTGACTTTGCTTCCTTTGAATTTTCCAGTGCCATTTCTTGCTTCAGTACTTGTGATGAAAGTTAAAGATCAAACACATTTAGCACCATCATTCATCATATGAAACTTTGCAACACCATCTACCTACCCTATCTATTTTACACTACCATTTTCTCTTCTTTATTAGGGTGCACTTAGACTGGCAAACCCTTATCAATTTTCTTTTCTTTTACATGGAAATTCTATCTAATTCTCAACTTATTACATCCAAGGGCTCAGATTAAACTGTTGAGCACCTTTTATTAACTCTACCTATCTACTTATCTGCCAAGATTAAACTGTTTGGTCAGATATTTATTCTCTAATCTAAAACATGAAATTGAAATATGAATAAGCCAAGTTTAAACAGTTTGACCCTTCATAAATTGTGGCAAAGTTTGACAAGCTGCACACAATTGCTTTATTACAAAAATGAAATAGTAGTGGCATTTGGATTTGCACACTTTCCTTGGTCTATTTTTTGTTTGGGGTTCATTTCTTTCATTTTCTTGACCAATTTATTTTTTTTACCCTTTGATTTTTCTTTTAGGGTATACCCTCTTTACATTTTTAAAATTTTTTGATTTTTTGGTTTTTTTTTTTTTTAAGAATATGGAACACCTTTTCACAAGAAAAAGGTTTGAACATATTGCATAGTTCAATCAAGATAATCATGAAAAATGACACCTATTGGTATAGGAGTCTAACAAGCTTCATGCCATTAGAAGTTTGTGTTCTGATCAGGGGGGTTGAAGCTCCCTTCCAGTAGTGGCTCATAAACGAGATCAGGGAGTTGGAACTCCCTTCCAATAGAACATAGATAACGGGAGAAGGTTGCAACCTTCTATAGGTACAATATTGTAATTAGTTTTCCATATAATAAATATTGAAGGCAAAGACGACAAAAGCGGTGGTTTTCTCCCGAATTGGGTTTCCACCTAAAATCTTGGTGTTCATGTGTTATGCTCTTGTATGATGATTTATTCTGTTATTACTACACATATTTACTGGTTAACTATCTGATGCATAAATGGTAAGTTAGGTTAAAGAATGTTTCTAAAATTTTATCTAACAATACATTTATCTCACTATATGCAAATTTCTGTTAGTGTATCCACATATATACACTAGTTGGGCTAATCAAAGTCACGTATATAAATCAGTAAGTGAAAAGTAAAAGATTTTGATTATTGAAAATACTGATTCACCACCCCTCTTAGTAATTTTCCCAACAATGAACTTGGGCATTATAAAAGAGATTGTTCTGAATATGGAAAGGACAAGAGGAAAAATGAAGAAGCCCATGTCACAGATATGAGGGAAGAACGTGATGCAGAGAAATATAAGAGAGATCTCTATTATGATTGATATCATCTTGCTCTTTAAGTTATTTTTGTTGGTTGTATAATAGTATGATAGGAAGTAATGTATATTGATAGCATCATGATAGAAGCATGGTAGGAAATCTTGGTGAAACAGCTCTTGGAAAAACTCACTGATAGCAATACTAAAGGAAGACAACCATTAAGATCAAGGGTCATCATGGAAACAAGTGTTGAAATTTTATGATTGAATTCCCTATGAAATCACTGGTTAGAAAGAAAGTAGAAAGGTTTCATAAAATAATTATATGCTACATAATTATGGGATTGGGATGTGATGGCATATTGATGAAGTGAGTCAATGGAATGAACTTCCTCATTCTAGTAAAGCTACTACAGGATGACTCAAAGGAAAAAGGTATGAGGTATATATATTTAGATGCTGAAATTGGATGTTGTGAATGCATGTCATATGGTTGTAGGTAATGGAATTCTATATTTAGAAGTAGGATCTATGGAGTAGGATCTGTCATGGTGCACTGACAAATGAAATCAAGAAAATATATCCTCATATGGAATATGAGATGGTTGTATATGAACAAGGAAATCGAAATTGGAAGTCCTTGGGAATGAAGATTTTTAGAAAGGAAGAGATCATGAAGTGAAACCAAGTCAAGGGGAAGTTATCATTCGGAAGCCAAGAAGATGTGACTATAATATCTCTTAGGAGGATATATCAACTTTGATAGAATTCTCGTAAAGAAGAATACCCTTGACAATTTATATAATTACGAGATGTGTCAATCTGAATAGAGGATATCGATGCCTACAGGAATATTTCATGGTGAAATATCATCACTGAGGTAACTTTTGTTTTTAAAAGTTCATACATAAATGACTATCTCAATGAATTTGTATAGGGCTGCTAATCATGTGAAAGGATGTAAGATCCTTGGAGATGATTCGAAATAAAGTAGCATGGCATAAAAGGTGGACCATATAAGAAATACTGGTGAATCACTTTCTGGTTGATGACATGACTCATGAATGAAATACATGGATGATCTCTTCTCTATGGGCCTAAAGTTGAAAATTCCTCAATATCTAAATTCATGACATCAAGGGGAGGAATTCTTCATGAGAAGTTGGGTGTCTCACCATTGATGATACAGTTCCATGTTTAAGAGGGAGCCTGGTGGTAAATTTATTACTTAGAAGAAACTCGGTATTTCTAAGAATGAGCTTAGGTACATTTCTTTTATAGAAATTAGTACATTCCCTTGTGGAATAGATCCTCCCTAGCAGAGAGAGAGAGAGACAGACATATCATTCTGGTCTTCACTTGGTAAGACATAATGGAGGATTGGGTAATCATGTAGCATTCGATACTCTTTGAGAATGTAATAGGGCGTTCAATATAAGATTAGGCAGGGACCGATATTATTTGAGGGCTAGACACCCAAGAGAAGAATATTCCAAGAAGGTCATGCTTTATGAACACCTGGGTGGAGTATGTACCTTGGAGAGACAATGGCTATGGTGTCTATAATTCATGTGTCTCGCCAGCATTGTAGCCTGTTGTTTCATGAGAGATGGGGATGTTAGTCAAGGTATTGCAGTAGGACAATTTTGGTTGATATGATGCTATACAGATGTGATTACCAATCTAATTCTTCTTATGAGATTCTTCAGTTTGAAAGTGCCCATGTACCTATTTGAGTACCTCCCTAGTTAAGAAAGAGTGTTGAAAAGTGTAACTAGGATCGGTCTTCATATTGACTATGTAATTATGTATTTATGTGAAGAAGAATACAAAGATAATAAAACATATTTTTGTTATACTTGCTTTATGGGTTTCATGAGCAAGATTTTAGTATATATAGACTTCTTCTTGATGTCTACTAGGGTTTTCTTCTCGTCATAAAATAATCAACTGTCATGTATATGAATGCTCTAAGACCTTTATATAAAACTATGGAATAATGGATTAAAGGGAGCCTACATTCAACGCTTGAAGATATGCTTAATGATTCAAAAATTTCCCTCTTTACCGCTAGAATAAATACACTACAATTTGGCCTTCAAACAACAAGTAAAGTCAGCATACAAGTAGTGACATAGGTCGATTTTTTAATTGGCAGGAAGAACTATATATACTCATACATGTGTTCCACAAAAGAGTATAAAATTGCAGATTTATATGAGGTTTTTACAAGTCTTAAAGTGCATATTTGGGAATAGGAAGAGTTCACGATAAAGAGAATTCTGTTATATATTTGTATTACGGCCAAAATATTGTGGATTAGGGACAAATCTGAAGGAAATGAAATTGTGATATTTTTGAAGTGATGACAGCATGACAATATCTGAAATAAAAGTGAAATTTAAGGGAAGCGTTCAAGTATTATAAATGTGGATATCTTTAAGAATGGTTTTCTCATTTTCCTCAGGTAAAATTGTGGATCAGAAGTTAGATGTATATACACCTACTTCTCATGAACTTAATATAGTGATCATAAGAGGATAGCAGTCTGAAAATTTTTCGAAAGTGAGGAAGGTAAATATCTGATTTACCTTCCTAACTACAATACAAGAAATAAATTTCTAAGTGCATTCAAAGTAAAGAAGATGTTTGTCTCCAATATTTGACTAAGCTATCAGAATTAAAACTTAGAGAGTGAGTTCTCTATTATTGGTGCAGGACAGTCCAAGTTGGTGCATAAAAGAAGGATCAGCATTGGAGGTCAACAAAGAAGCAATGACAAAGCATTGGAACCATACATAGGTCAAGGGTCTCAGTCTTAGGCATGGTAATTGTCATTTGAATATCTATAAGAATAATTCCTTACGAGTTTTCCTCTCCAAGGGGGAGATGTTTTTCCCTAGCTCTAGGAGCCTAATTTTTATGTCTCATGTATTTTGATAATTTTCTAGATGAAATAATAAATAAGATAAAGAAGAGAAGACATAAGTAAATAAAGTAAGCACACAAGTAATTATCAAGAAGAGAATTTAAATTAATCACCGACCCTCTAATTTATCAACAATATCTCCTTCTTGTGGGTACTGATAAATGTTGAGGGGTAAGAGTCCCTTTAAAAAAATATCGATAAACAAGCACGGGAAAGAGTCCCTTTCAGAAGATATTGATTAACGAGAAGAGGGAACAGTCCCTTTTAGTGAAGACTAATAAATGAGCAGGGATGGAATTTCCTTTTAGTACTAGTTTATAAACCTACAAGTAGTGGCTTGTGGGTCATTGATGTAATCAAGTTGAAGCTTCTAATAGATTAAAGATTGGTTTTTTATGTATATTTTGTGGATATATTTATTATGTTATGTTTACCTGATTAAGTAGTGTTTTTGATCCATGAATATTTTTTAAAGTGATTGAAAAGTATATTTTTTGAAGAATTGTATAACTTTTCCACATTACTGGTTCACCCCCTTCTATTATTAGTGTCCTTATTTCAGTTGTTTCTAACAATTGGCATCAAATCTAGTGTCATTTTGGATCAATTTAACATCTCGAAGGAAGATCGGGGATCATGGAGAACCAAGACTGAATTACCTTAGATGGAGTTCCATTTTTTAATGACTGCAATTATACAACTTGGAAGGTAAGAATGATAATTTATTTGCAAGATGTCGATTTGGATGTATGGCTATCTTTGAATTATGGATTTATAAATGTTAATTTTTATAAACAATCTTGGAAGGAAATCATGAGAGGGTTGCCTAAGTTAGGTAATAAAAAACTAATATGTTTTAAGACTTCCAAAGTGATCTGGTGCAAATTGCAGTCCATCTATGAAGTATACATGCAAGCTACATGTGATATAAAGAGGGTTTCACTCGAGGATGATGCAGTCAAATATTAAAATAACATTGAATTTTATCAATCAGATAATGGTTCTGTTGTATCAATATTCCAAGTCAATGATAAACACCTAGATAAGTTACAATCTACAAGTAAGTTGTTTGCTTGTTTTTATTATATAAAAATAACCATTTATATTCAAATTATTCAGTTTAAATTACTGCTGAAAGCGAGATTTTCTCATCTATTTATAGTGAATAAGGAGCTACCTTGATAGCAATAGCATATCTGGACATTCGTCAAGAAGAAAATGGGTCCACTTTTCGTGAAGAGGAAGAAAGGACATCTCTTGTATCAACAAATTAATCCCTAGAGTCATGAAGGGAACAATCCTTTGAGAATTAAATAAACAAGAGTGGCGAATCTAGTGGTTCCTCAAATGTGTTGGAAGATGTTAAAGAAAATATCTATTTGAAGAGGCATCTTATATTAGCCCTTGTGGATATCAAGAATCTTAGGGCCATCAATTTGAAGCTAGAAAATGATAATATAATATTAAAATAGTAGTTGTTGAATATTTAGAAGCATGCATAAAGTTCTAAAGAATTGAAGGAGATTCATACTAGTTATTTTCCCCCTCAAGCTAAGAAAATAGACAGAGGTGAAAGTCAGTGAGTAGCAGCATTGAAGGGGCCCCCCAACTTTGTTAAAGATATACATAACAATACTATTGTGGCATAAAATTCAACATAGCCACAAGATGACCAAAATACTTCCAGAAATAAAATAAAAGGTATGAAACCCCTTATATATGTTTTTATTGTAATAACGTAGGGCTCTTCTCCTCCGACTGTCTGGAAAATAAAAATATGGAGCGACAACATAGGTGGAATTCTCTATTTCGGCCACAACCACGAGTTTCTCAGATAAATTCACAAAAACAAGTACAGTGAGCCTTTTCCCCTCAAAGGAAATATGACCGATGGCCCAATAATCGAAAGAGAAAAAATATGAGTCAAATAAATTTGACAAGAGGAAGCTATGGTAGCATAAATATTTCCCTTTCCCCCTTCTTGAATAATGTTGAATGCTACAATTTTTAGAAGTTTGGGCATAAAACAGCCACATGCATATTGGGATATAAATCCTCATTTCAGAATTTTGAAATGGAAGTGATGAATTATGATGTGAGAAAGAAAATAGAAATACATAAGAAATACAGAAAAAAAAGGTGCATGGAGGAAATACATAACAATGTTTGATTTTGAAGATAATCGACAGAGTTTTAATTAATCAGACTTTGAAACTCCCATTGTCGATATTTTCTATAAAAATAGTAATACGAAGAGACTTCAATCAGTTAAAAGACACAACATGAGCCCTAAAATATTTCCAAAGGAATATAATCAAAAGGTAGAGCAAGAGAATTTTGTATGCTCGGAAAATGACAGAAAATCACCCAGTCACGCAAACTAGTGCATGAAATCAGCTCATATACAGGTGTGAAAGTAAAATTAATATAATCTAATCATGGGGATTATATCTCTTATTCCTCTTCATTGAGGAGACTAGGGTGGATTTGAGGGAAGCTAGAAATGTCATATGGAAGGATTAGAAAGGAACATGCCAAGGAATACATCTAAAGGATAAAGGGAAGTCTCCCATTTTTTATTGATGAGTGAGAATTTTTGTTGATTGAATGTTTTTGTCAAATCAATTGGTAGTATGAGTATGTGTAGATGGTGATGGTCTATTTACTGTTGAAGTTTATTTAGCAATTATTGTTTACAAATTCCTAACACAAAGAGGGATCATGGCCATAGTGGGAGTATACTCAAGTCAAGATTTGAGTATCAAACATTTCATTGATAGTAGGTATCATTAATTGGTATCATATCGTTATTGCATGAAAGAGGAAAATGGTGTTTACTATAAAATTAATTCATGTTATAACATTGTTAATTGGTATGAGGATTTATATTTTTTGGTGAAAGAAGCATGATCAGAGGATGAGAACACTATGTTATTAGGTTCTCAACAATTTCTATCACCAACATCTCAAAAATTTACATCAGTTCAACATTTGGTATCAAATGTATTGTTAGTCATTAGACTCTTTGTGAGAGTATGGTGTTCATGTTTCCAATGTGAAATTTTACATCAAAATGTTAGTAGGCAAGTCTTGATTTATATGAATGGTTCTTGATGAGTCAAATGTATCATGTTGAGTTTGTTGCGATTAGAATTCTTCCAAGTGAAATACTAGTGTGTTTTTTAGGCATGCAATGATGAGAGTTGTTACACCAATTTTTGGTCATGTAACCTGTTACTATTAGATGGACCAAAGTACACCATGTAAGACCAATTTTACCCAAAAGTAAAATTTCTTTCACTATGAAAAATAACTTAGCAATCCTTAATATATTAAGTTGTGTATGGTCTAAACAGGAAACCCCATGACGAAATATTGAATAAATCCATATTTGTTTGATTTTCCTCAAGGAATAATTAGTTAAACAGTAGTTTAATTAATATTGCTGGTCATATTTAACCCAAAATAGGAAAATTAATTAGATAAATCATTATTTATCTTATTATTTTCTAGGAATAATTATTTAAACATTATTTAAATAATATTCCTTGTTAAATTTGACTAAATCATTTACAAATAATTGAATAAATAACTATTTATTTAATTATTACTCAACCAAATCCTCAAAATAATAAATAAATAATTTATTTATTTATTATTTACAAATCAAGGGATTTGACCAAATTCAAATTATTTTTCCCTCGAACAAATATAATAAAATATTCCATAAAATTTGGATCTAGATTTGGTTAATAATATATTAATTATGCACCAATATCTAGACTAGATCAATATTTTGTTATAAATAGAAGGGTTTTTCCATCCACTCACTACCATTTGTCACCTAAATATCACTCTCGATCTATACTTTTGGTCTGACTTTGATCCTCCATCATTGTCATATTTTTTCTATAGTTTTTCTTGTGAGCTCCCTTTGAGTTCCATTTTTTTCTAGGTTTTCTACACCATCAAGAGAGAGAGATCTTAGATCTGAAGTTTTAAGGAAATACAAGAACCCATCACATTGAGGGGGACTGGTAACATCTTTCTATGTTCCCTTCTCGGGTGTCATAAATAAAAATATTCTTTAAAAATATTCTTGTCTTGTCTATTGGATGCATTGAGCAACTCTTGCTTTTATTTATTTCTTAATGTCTTTTACTGCATATATTTGGATTTTGTAGCATTTATCTTAGTCAAATAACTACAGATCTGAATAAATTGGTAGCCATCTTTGATGTTAGGGTTATTTTTTATGCACAACTAAAGTGAGATTTTTTCATACACTTGCGATTAGAATTCATCCTAACAACTGGCAACTCCACTGGGGTTTACGATTACGACCTCTGTCGTTTTTCATATCCCTGCATGACTAGCTGCTTCAAACCCTAGGATTTGTCTTCAAATTCTTTTTTTTCTTTTATTGATGTTGTTTTTAACCTCTAAAACCCTAAAACAGTAAAAATTCTAACTTCTGTATGTTTTCGAACCTATTGCGCAGGTGACAGAAATCAGCCGCAGCTTACACGATATTTTTTTCTGAAACCTGCTCCTGAGAGTGCCAGAAGTGCAGATCTCACTTTTTAGGCCAAAACCTATGACCTAGAACTTTAGGATGCAAAAAAAATCCTCAAACCTACGACCTCTGTAGAAATCAAGTCAGAAACTGCGACCTGTACCTTTTGTGGGAATTTTTCAAAGATTCTTATGGGTTTGTCTGGGCTACTGTTCAGGGTTGTCTGACCTCCATATCTATTGGTTTTGAACCTTTACTTGCTCTATTTTACTAATCAAAGTGGGAACCTAGCCCCCTAGGGCTTCGGTACGCTTCCACCTTTCTAGGAGGAGTTTAGCTGAAGCAAGTCATTTGAAATTTTAGTGTGTTCAACCATTTTTCAGATCTGATCCTATAACTTTAGTTCCATTTCATACTGGTTATTCATACATCCAAAACACCTCTTTTTAGTTTTGTTTGGTCCTCCTTTAGGGTTCGCCCAATTTCCCTTCAAGTTGTAGCCTTTCGCCACCTTATTTGCAACACTTTTCCCTTTGGCTTTTTGTTGTTTTTTGCACATATTTCCAACATATCTATGCATTAGATCATTGTCCCTCCTGCCTTTAGATCCATTGGCTATTTTGGTGTGTTTTGAATTATTTTTTTCCCACCCATAGACTGGTTTTTGAGAAGCCTGCCTCATTGGGTTTAGATATCTTTAGCTGTTTATTTTCTATTATATTCAGTTTACTTTACTGTTATTTGCAAATTTATTTACAGTTATACAACACACTTTTTTTGTTTCTCTTAAATGTTTGCTTTTACAAATTAAAATTTAACACACTTAACACACACACCCTAAGTGAAGACAACTTGGTTAACACTGCCAAGAAAAGACTATAACATTGTAATCATTTGATCATGCACCTCTCTGCCCTTCTTTTGACATTGTAATCATTTGATCCTGCACCTCCTTGCCCTTATTTTTCTCTCTTCCTTTTGTGATCCGTGTTTTTTCTTTCATCATTCTACCCCCAAGGCATTTATCTCGGAGACTTCTTGGCCTTCATCCTCAGTTTCCATTAGGAAGACTTACTCCTCTACGTAGTATTCAAGTTAGTCCTCCTCTGAGTCCCCATTCTGACTCTGCTTCTGGTTCATTGGGTTCTCCTTCTAGTTCCATCCCCAATTCTCCCCCTGTCACCTTCACCATGTCTAGTTCAAGACCTCACACTGGTGGTAGCCCTAGCCCTAATGTTGGGAATACTACTAGTAGGACCGCAACAAGAACTATCCCGGCTGCTCCCTTTCTCCCTTATATGGCAGGCCTCAATCTTCCCAATTTTAACTAGTTGATCAGTTACCCCATACACTATGACCCTGGTTGGCCTGATATGCCAACCAAGCTCCCTTTTGACATCCCCAAGTTTGAAGGTCTTGCTAGAGAAGATCCTATGAACCATGTTCGATCTTTCCACATATGGTGTTCGTCTAACTCCATCATCGATGACTCTGTCTGTCTTCAGTTGTTCGAATGTACTCTTACTAGAGACGCTTATAAGTGGTATGTTGACTAGGCCTCCTCCTCTCATACTACATTTCTGACTCTTGTCTGGGCTTTTATGTCTTACTTCTAGCTTCCCCTTCATCATGACACTGGTACCAAACTTTTGACCTCTTTCCATCAATCGTCTGTAACCCTACTATCCGATCATGTCTAGGAATGGTGGAGAAGAAAGAGCCTATGTCAAGCCCCTACCTTCGAAGACCATATCTACATGGATTAGTTCCTTAGATCCCTTTTTCCTGCTATCGGCAAGGATGTCATATCTCATTTCCCTCACACCGAAGAAGATGCTCTCTAGATTTCGTTAAAATATGACCTGATCTACGCTCAATATGGTTATGTTTATACTGTTTTACCTTATCTCCATACACCCAGTGGTGCCAATGCACCGGGGGCATCCCATGCCACCGACAGTATCATTGGAGCCCTTTCTCATCCATAAGCGCATCCTCCCATGGGTTATGGTTTCCCTCAGGGAGGAGCCAGCTCCTCCAGCACTTGTCCTCCTCCTGGTAGCATGTATCCAGGATACGGCATGCCTCCTCCTTTTTCCCACCCTGTTTACCTCAATTTTACCCAACCTCCCTATTATCCATGTCTTCAACTTGGTGCTCTAGCTCCTCCAGCATTAGCACCCCTACCTCCCTTGCCTTCTCAAACCCCGCAATAGTAGCCACCACCCCCCAAGGGCAAGTGTATGCACAACAAGGCACGAAAAATCCTCCTACTTGAAAAAAGAAAAGGAAAGGCACCCAAAATAAATCTACCCCAGGTAATCCAAGATCTAATCCCGGAGGGAATGCACCTGACACTGCTAACCCGCAATAGGGAACTCATCCCAAGCTGTATAGGCCTATTCGCACGAATAAGCCTTGTTCTTGTTGCGGTGTCTATGGTCATTACACCCACGATTGTCCTCTTTTACCTTAGATGTGTCAGATGTGGGAGACTCAAGCAGCATCATGTGGACAACAAGCCTCCCCTTCGGTTCCTCCCAATGCTGCACCTAGCCAATTGGCTGTGTTTACCAATACTTTCCCTTAGTAAGGATTCATGGCTACCCAACCACCTGAAGGTCAAAAGGCCACTCAACCTCCTCCATCTGGTACCTCTGATTACCATATTCCCGTGATGAACTCTGACGAACCCATTACTGTTAACATAAACCTTCAGACTTAGTCCCCTCAGTACAACAATCCTCCCGCTACATATTCCCCTGAGCCCCCTTATTTAGGTTCCACAAAGCCTCTTTTGACAACCAAATGTCCTTTATAGATCCCTCAGCCTAAGGTAGAGGTTCATACCAAGATCCCAAAGGGACCATTACACCAAAACATTTCCCATTCGTATAGAATAGGAGATGATTTGGTGCAATATCCTATTTCCATCTCAACGCTGGAACTCCTCCAATCATGCCCTTCATAAAAAAAATATCTACTAACTGCCATGGATGTTGTGGATCCTTCAGATGATCATTTGATCATATTTTATGTTGACCATTCAAAACATCCCTCCTACCTGCTTCTGTCGCCTTCCAAATCCCCGTCAAGATCTAGAATGCCAACGTCTCCTGTTGTATCATTGATGAGGGGGAATCCACCTGTGCGATGTTTGCTCTGGTTTTGAAGAAACTCAGATCACCTGGGTTGGCCCCTTCCACTATCACCCTTCGAGTGTGGGATTTCCACTCTTCCCAACCCATTGACATGTTCTGCAATTATCCTATTACTCATTGATGCCCCCTTAGACTACAACATTCTATTGGGTCATAGCTACACTTATGCAATGTCTACTGTCCCATCTACGGTTCACTACAAGATGTCCTTTCCTCATGATAGAAAGATAATCACCATTGAATAGTTGACATATTACAAACTGAAGTCTCATACCTCCCCTGAGTCCATCATCTCTTCAGTGGCCAATAAGCAAACCATCGAACCTTCGACCAATGTCTCACCCGGAGTCTACAAAGACTCCTCTTTGCTTGGTTCATTCTCTTATCACCCAAAAAAATTCAAAACATCATTTTGACAAGGTTACAAAATTTCATGGATCAAAATAGGGTTTTAGGAGTCAATTTAGGTTTGATCAAGGGAAGCTTTTAGATTTTTTATAGTTTAAAGCTCATCCTAAGCTTCAAATAAATCCTTCTTCAAAGTTATTTCATGTCAAACATTCATCATTTTCAACTTGTATTTCATTTCCCAAAGTTTTGTGTCGAAACTGACCAATTAGCCAGGAAACTGCAGTTTCGTAGCCTCCTCAACCTGAGAGGGCTCTCTCAAAATTTAATGATATGGATAAAGATATAAATGGATAACTCTATTTAGGAAATAATTGAGAAATGATAAATGTAGGTTGAGAATCAAATCAGCATGTATACATTTGGCTTATGGAGTAAAATAAATTCAGTAATTCAGTGAATCTACTTAACATGGAAGTTGAGGCATATTAAAGTTTTAGTCATAAGGTACACACACATGAAACTGTAAAAACATAGTCAGTTCACTTATATAGGAAGTCAGAGCATATAATAGATGAATTCTGAGTAATATAGATGAAAACCACTACAATGAGATATATAATAGATGCAAATAGAATAGGAAAACACTAAAACTCTTTCTGAATCTCAAGTTGGTCGAGTATAAGATCTCTATATTAGCTAAAACCAGTCAATTCACAATAAGCACAATTTTGCCAAAAATGTCCAGCTCTTAACAAATTCGACCTCTTGGTCTTTTATAGACCTCTTACAACATGATATGATCTACTTCTAGGCTAGATAAATTGAATTTATATCCCTTGACACCTTGCATAATCATAAAACGTGAAATTTATTACAAAAAGACACCTATCCTACTTAACAATCCTATTCCAAAAAGGACTCAAACTCTTTATCACTATCTATAACAACCTTATCTATTTGAATTTACATCATTTCCAAGTGTATCATCACATGGTCGAATTTGGATGATGGGCTTCATTTCTTCACAAACACTTTTCTGACCTCCACAAAAATAGGAAACAATGCCCTATTTTTTAAGCATAAGATCAGGTTCAAGGGAAGGTTTCAGATTTTTTATAGTTTAAACCTCATCCTAAGGTTCAAATAAATCCTTCTTCAAATTTCTTTCATGTCAAACATTCATCATTTTCCATTTTTATTTCATTTCCAAAAATTTTGTGTCAAAACCACCCAATTAGCCAGGAAACTGCAATTTCGTAGCCCACTCGTTGAAAAAATTCACTTTGCGCTACGAAAGCACTGATAGTTTCGTAGTGGAAACGACAGAAAATACACTACAGATGCTACGAAAGAACATTTTTGTAACTATCTTGTCAATATGATGTAGGGGCATCCGAACATATTTGAATTAAGTCGAATCTGAAGCTGGGTATGCGAACGACCATGCAAAAATGGGGCGAAATTGTTAAAACAGATGCTAAATTTTCTATAACTGATTAATAATTAAATTTTCTATGCATTCATTTGAGAAGATGAATGGTTGTTTGAGCGATTTAGAGAGATTTTTCATCTTAATCGATTCATAACCTTTTGTAATTTCTATATAAACAGCGAGCGTGTAGTGTCTGAAAAAAAATACGATGTAGTTTCAAAAGAATGCGCGACTAAGGCTGAAATGCCTTAGATTGTAATCCAGTTTGTACATATAATAGAAATAGGATTGTGTGTGATTTCTGTGTATTTGCATATAAAATGTTTCTCTTCATAGCTTAATTTTATAAGTTAAATGCAATGATATTAGACTGTGAGGATCTAGAGGCAATTTAATGTCATAGGATATTGCTGAGGAGAATCGATGAATGGTGAAGGGTGCAATGGTTTTAAATTCTAGATTATTGAATGTGTATTGAACCTCTATTTTGTAGAGTCCGCTATAATACAGTCAGAGTTAAATTGCAATTAGGTGTGCTTAATTTGGCCTCGAATTCTGTTTGAGTGAACTGAATCGATGAAGGACTCGGTTGGAAAAATTGACATCGAATTCCATATGAAACCCACAACACAAAATTCCGTTGAGGATTTAATAGTGAATTCCATATGGTTTTATGCTCTTTTTGAAGTGTTTCGGTTGAGCTGTTTTGGTATAAATACCACTAGTCTTGTGTGGCAATTGGCTTGAGGAGTGGTTTTATTATTTGGGACATGATCCAATAAATTTTGGGCACATCATACCCACAAAACCACTAATATCGTGCTGCCTTTGCGTGTTAAAGATTAGTGGTGGAATTTACACGAGTTTTGTTAGATTGGGATCGATTAAGATCTAATGACCTTCACATTCTAAAGTTTTGCAAATGATAACGCAGGTAAGATGTGGGCCAATTGTCATTTTAAGTCGGCATCGGTTTTTAGCGAAGGTCTGAATTGATAAATATAAATATTGTGAATTGGGTCTCCACCTAAGGTCCAAGGTTTGTAAAATGTTTCTTAACATTTTATTTGGGGAGTATTTATATCTGTTGTGATACGTATTATGCTGGGTGATAAGGTCGAACCTTGTATAAAAGGATTTTCACGTTGGACATATTATAGATATACGTGAAAGGTAAGCATGGGGATTATAATATATTGAGTTTTGGTTAAAAAATCGAACGATCGGTTAAAACCTATGAGGCGAAGGTTTCGAGCATTGTTTTGAAGCACATCATAATACTCCAAAGGCCTATAAATATCAGGTTTTAAAAGGGATCAAGTGAACCAGCATTTGTTGGATTAAAACTATTAAAAACAATGTTTTTATAGTTTTCATTGAATTTGACATATATGTTTATATGTAACCATCAAAGTGGCGCAGTGGAAGAAAAATGGACCTATAACCCACAGGTCTCAGGATCGAAATATCAAGTTTATGAATTTTCAATTTTGACACAAGTTTGAGGTTGCATGTTCATTTTAGAAATTGAAAGGCGAACCTGCTTATAGTGGGTTTCGCTTGCCATCAAGTGGTATTAGAGTGGGAAAATGATTTCCTGCAGAGAAGGATTTTGCATACAAAGGAATAAGAGGTACACTTTTCTGAAGTTTTGTTAAGATTGTGATTTTCATGTTTTGTGAAGGTAGCAGCAGAGGAAGGTGAGAAGATTGCAGCAGCCTAGAGTAGGAGTGCTCAATGGGTTCCACAGGGGTAAACCAAAGAGATGCCGAAAGACTGAGCTCAGCAGAGAAGTTTGCTGATGTATTTGGTAGCAAGGAGGACTTTCTATTGCAGATGTTTTGTTGTAGCTCACAGAGGAAAATTCCGCAGAGGATGCGGGTGAGAATTTTTCAAGCATGCTGTTACAGGAAGATCAAGAAGAGAAGTTCCATAGATGACGTGGGTAGAATTGCTGCCAGTTAGCGAAGACATAGGACCAGGAGGCCATAAATTTTGTGCCTCGAGATTCTGATGCAGGGGCATCTGAACGGATTTGAATTAAGTCGAATCTGAAGCTGGGTATGCGAACGACCATGCAAAATTGGGGCGAAATTGTTAAAACCGATGTTGAATTTTATGTAACTGATTAATAATTAAATCTGTCGTGTGTGCGTTTGAGAAGATGAATGGTTGTCTGAGTGATTCAGAGAGATTTTTCATCTCAACCGATTCATGAACTTTTCTAATTTCTATATAAACAGCGAGCCTGTAGTGTCTGAAAAATGAAAAATATGATGTAGTTTCAAAAGAATGCGCAACTAAGGCTAAAACGCCTTAGATTGTAATCTAGTTTGTACATATAATAGAAATAGGATTGTGTGTGATTTTTGTGTATTTGCGTATATAATTGTTCTCTTCATAGCTTAATCTTATAAGTTAAATGTCATGATATTAGACTGTGAGGATCTAGAGGCAATCTAATGTCATAGGATATTGCTGAGGAGAATCGATGAATGGTGAAGGGTCTAATGGTTTTAAATTCCAGATTATTGAATGTGTATTGAACCTCTGTTTTGTAGAGTCCGCTATAATACAGTTAGAGTTAAATTGCAATTTGGCATGATTAATTTGGCCTCAAATTCTATTTGATTGAACTAAATCGATAAAGGACTCGGTTAAAAAAATCGACATCGAATTCCATATGAAACCCACAACACAGAATTCCATTGAGGATCTAATAGTGAATGTCGTATTTTTTTATGCTCTTTTTGAAGTGTTTTGGTTGAGAGGTTTTGGTAGAAATACCACCAGTCTCGCGTGGCAATTGGCTTGAGGAGTGGTTTTATTATTTGGGACGCGATCTAATAAATTTTGGGCACGTCATACCCACAAAACCACTAATATCGCACTGCCTTTGCATGTTAAAGATTAGTGGTGTAATTTATGCAATTTTCGTCAGATTGGGATCGATTAAGCTCCAACGACCTTCACATTCTGAAGTTGTGCAAATGATAACGCTGGTAAGTTGTGGGCCGATTGTCATTTTAAGTCAGCATTGGTTTTTTGCAAAGGTCTAAATTGATAAATATAAAGATTGTGAATTGGGTCTCCACCTAAGGTCTGAGGTTTGTAATATGTTTCTTAACATTTGATTTGGGGAGTATTTATATTTGTTGTGATACATATTATGCTGGGCAATAAGGTCGGACCTTGTATAAAAGGATTTTCACATTGGACATATTATAGATATATGTGAAAGGTAAGCGTGGGGCTTATAATAGATTGAGTTTTTGTTAAAAACTCGAACGATGGGTTAAAACCTATGAGGCAAAGGTTTCGAGAATTGTTTTGAAGCCCATCATAATACTCCGAAGGCCTATAAATATCAGGTTTTAAAAGGGATAAAATGAACCAGCATTTGTTGGATTAAAACTATTAAAAATGATGTTTTTATAATTTTAATTGCATTCGACATATATGTTTATATGTAACCATGAGAGTGGCGTAGTGGAAGCCAGATGGGCCTATAACCCATAGGTCCCAAGATCGAAATATCAAGTTTATGAATTTGCAATTTTGACACAAGTTTGAGGTTGCAGGTTCATTTTAGAAATTGAAAGGCAAACCTGCTTATAGTGGGTTTCACTCTTCATCACAATCGAGGTGTCAAATGCCAGAAAACCATTGGGAAACGATAAGATAAATGCTTTTTGAGTCATGTAATGATGAAAATGAAGTATAAACCCACATTTGCAGTCATCATGATCATTATAGGTTATGAATGAGGCATCATTTTAGTTATGAGAGGACATTTAAAATTTAAAAATCTTTCCTAATTAGTCATTCTCATTTTCTTTTGCCTACATTCGAAATGTTTAAGCTCTGAGTGTCAAGCCAAACCTATGGTTGGTTCATACAAAGGTTTTACTACACCCATATCAAGCGAGGCTGATACATTTATCGAGCGAGGCTGAGAAATTTATTCAAGTAAGGCTGACAGTTTCTTTGAAGAATATGACAGAAGAAAGAAAAATAGCAGAGGACGAAAGTGCTTAAGGCATGACCCTCAAGACATAAAGGCAATAATTGAAGACCCAGCAGTGATGGAAGCATTTAGAAGAGTAGGTTGCCTAAAGTTTTGTGAGAAGTTGTAGGGCTGTCACACACAAGTATCCAAGGAATTTTCTATGAATTTCAATGGAAAAACCACCAAAGTTGGGATGTTAAGTGTGTCTATTACACCAAAGGTCATTGCTACCATTATAGAGATACCAAGAGGTCAAGAAACCTGGTTCAAAGGGTTCAAATTTGATATGTAGCAGTGTATATAGTTCATGAAGCCTCAACACACAGACATGGATGTTGGGAAAAATACTGAGAGGGGGGGGGGGTGAATCAGTATTTAGAGCTGACTGAAAACCTTTTACTTTTTCTTTCTCTTAAAACCATACACTACTTTACTGAACCTAACTCGTGTATACACACAGATATCCTTAAGAAAACTTGCGTATGTCTAGAGATCTTATTAAGCATTTAATTCTTTACTTAGATCATTGCATCATTCATTCATCAAATGTTTAGTAAGAAGTAAGCATGTGCAGTAATAACAGAATAAACCATCAAACATAAGCAACACACATGAACACCAGTATTTAAGGTGGAAACCCAACTCAGGATAAAACCACCACTACTATCGTCTCTGTCTTCAATATTTATTATAAATAAATCTTCCTATAATTTTGTACTAGCGCAGACTCATACCAGCACGCAGGCACCCACCTGCAGAAGGCTGCAACCTTCTTTCATTCTCTAGCCACTACTGGAAGGGAGCTCCAACCCCCTCATCTCGTTTACCAGCCTCTCCTGGAAGGGAGCTACTACCCCCTGCTCTTGTTTACCAGCCTCTCCTGGAAGGGAGCTACTACCCCCTGCTCTCGTTTACCAGCCTCTCCTGGAAGGGAGCTAGTACCCCCTCGCTCCTCATTTACTAGCCTCTCCCGGAAGGGAGCCATTACCCCCTCGCTCTCATTTACCACACCCTCTTATAAGGGGAGCATTAACCCCGCGTCTCGTTTACTAGCCTCTCCCGGAAGGGAGCTACTACCCCCCGCTCTCGTTTACTAACTACCACTAGAAGGAGCTAGCAACCCTTCGCCCAAAGGCTTTTCGACCTCAACACCATCGCGGACCACGTTTTATATTTATCAATTTTCATACCGGAATCCAACAAATTTTCCACACACAACACACCTTGTAGGCCTCTTTCCATCAAATTTTCAGACTGGATCCACTCCACACATTTAAGCTCAAAGAACATACATCAAACCGAAACTTATAACCCATTCAATTCATTCATTGAATAATCAACCAATCAACCAATAAATGATCTTTAATCATAATCAACTAGCAGCATAATCAATATTCAAACAACCCGCACCCAGATGAATACATCATCACAACAACAGCATCGTACTTTCATTCCACAAAGTTCAAAGAAATCTCAGATTCCATACGTTTTCTTCACTGAACCTACGTATATGTGTGCTTTCACAAAGACAAATATGATAGATCCGCAACTCGATCGTAATCGACCTTTGATTTCATACTCGCTTTTGTCAAATTAACCCGGCGTAGATATACGCGCTTTCTCCGAGTCTAACATGCGTATAGATCAGAATATCATAACTATGCAGCTCAAAACAAATAACTCATATTTCACCTCATTTCAAGAAAGATTCACCGTATCATGCATCTAAACATCTCCATAAACAGATCTAGAAAAATACATAGTCATTTCAGATCTAGAGATCCCTCTTCATCATTTTCTTCATAGTGCATTATTAATTCAGATCAATCAATAAATTGTTACCCAGTCCATGCAAATATACTTCAAAGTGAAGTATTCATTAAAACCCAGACCTATGCACACATTGCACTATGATCCTCTTCTCCTTATATAGTTTTAGCCTTTATCAATATCATGAGTCAAAACCACTTAACCGCTGATGGTATTCCTGAATGGGATCAAATAGATAATCCAGCGCTCAATACAGTGGGCCAATACCATGGTCATGTCCCCTGGTTTTATGAATTTAGAGTGCAAATAGGCATACGCTACTTGGTACGTACTTTTACGCGTACATACGCTACTTCGCCTTTACAAACCCGCATATGCTTTGTGACATATCTTATTCATCATTACTCTAGCACTTAATGGAATTTCTTTCTTTGTTACTTCTGAACTGATTTGTAGATACATCATTTTTACATCTTTCACAAATAGGTTGCTATCAAAATGCAACTCATCAAGTAGGTTTCCATCGAGGAAAACACATTGCATCATATTGCCAACAATGGATCTTAATAATGCTATCCCTAGAAGCTGCATTAAAGATAACTACTCAAACTTGTTGCTCAACATTCAAAAATATTTTACCTGTGAAGGCATATATCACAGGGTTTATTCATATCATTTCAAGTTTCTTATACCCTTCATTGGTAATATCTCACTTGATTTACCTTTCTATCTACATAGGAGTCTTGGAAATATAGCTGATAAGGTGCAGGAAAAATCTGAAGGGAGTGAACCATCCTTATTTCATCATGGCCTGATGAAATTATTTATTTTAGATGAACTTCAGAATATAGGAAAAGATTATTCATCATTCTTGTTTGTAAATGGTTTTGAGTTGGAAACCCTAACTCCTGCAAGAAACCCTAAAGCTAAAGAAGTTCCATCACCACCAGCAACAAAACCAAGCCAACGTATGGTTGCAAAACCAAAAGCAACTGCAAGAGTGAAGCCAAGAAAAAAAACTGAGAAAGGGCCGGAAAAAATGAAAATTATTGATACACCAACTCTCCCACCTGCAAAACAGAGATCAAAGTTTGTCAAATATGCAAAACAAAAACAAGTTGTCGGCAAACAGGGGAGAAAAAGAGTAACTAGAAGCCAAGCAATGGCATTGAAAGGAAAGACAGTTGCTACAGAAGACAGCCCAGTAACAAAGGGTAATCTAGAGGATATTATTCATGCCATTGAAATAGATGAAACACCCATTGTCCAAGCTGATTTCATTGGAGAAGAGGAGCATAAGCTAAAAAAGGCCAAGTTTGCAAAGAGGCTAGAGTTTGAAGGGGAAGATGCAAGTTTCATTTTTCAAGCAAGAAAGCCTATAAAAAGGCATGCTAGGAAATTAATGGAATTCAGCAAAGAGGTTCAAATAACCACTAATATAGCTAAAGCATGCAAAGAGATAATTGACCTCTCATCACCCATAGTGAAGGATAAAATTAAAAAATTAAAAAGGGGAAGGGAGAAAGATAGAGAAAACAGAGTTTCAGTGCCTTGAGGAGAATTTAAAGTTGGAAAATCAGGAAATTCTTGTAATGGAAAAGAAAGCTAGAAAGCACAGTGTCGATAAAGTATAGTTTAAAAAAATGAAGGCAGCGTCGGAAGGACATGTTGATTCTTCTTCTGAAAACTCAAGTAATACAAAGCAATTTTTCAACTGGACAGTTCCAGCAATAAAAGAAGCTAAGTTTGTCAGAATAATAAACACTCATCTGAGAGATACTAACTGAATACTTAAAATCCAGGTGAAGGATTTAGAGCAACAGCTAGAGTTAATTCATGATGATTTAAAGAGAAGAGGCATTAAAATGATAGTCATAGAAGAACCAATAGCTCAACCAAGTGTAAATGAAGAAGGAACCTCAAGAAAGCTAGAAGGAAGCATGTTTACAATTTGTATAATTTTTAAATACTGAAGACAAGTTATGTTTTGAGTTTTTGAGGCAAACACAGTTTTCACTTAGCAAATTTATGAAGAATCTTCATACTCAACAGTTTCGTAGTTCTTTCAGTGTAAAAAAGAAGAAAAGCACTAAGAAACTGTTATAGCTGCTTTTCTTGCTTATTTTGATCATATTTTAAAGGGTGGAAGACTGAGTTAAGAACTGAATTTTCTATGGAATATGTATTAAAGGGTAATTAAAATGATGCAGAGGAAAGAATTGAGTTTTTGGACGATAAAGACTGTAAATAGCAGCGCTACAAAAAGCGCTACGAAACTACTGTGTTTTTGTAGTGCAGTACATTATAACATTTTGAGTAGTGTTTAAAGCAATTTTAGACAGCTGGAGGCTAGGGAGGAGATATGGGACGTGTTAAGCCAACTTCCAACAGCTAAGGACCATGAAATGAAGAGTAAATTATGGTCAGAATGTTCAAATAAATCAAAAGATCTTATGCCTAAAAAACAGGGTACTGTTTCCTATTTTTGTGGAGGTCGGAAAAGTGGTCATGAAGAAATGAAGCCCATCATCCAAATTCTAACATGTGATTATACACTTGGAAATGATGTAAATTCAAATAGATAAGGTTGTTATAGATAGTGATAAGGAGTTTGAGTCCTTTTTGGAATAGGACTGTTAAGTAGGATAGGTGTCTTTTTGTAATAAATTCCATGTTTTATGATTATGCAAGGTGTCAAGGGATAGAAATTCGATGTATCTAACATAGAAGAAGATCATCTCATGTTGTAAGAGGTTTATTAAATACTAAGAGGTAGAATTTGTCAAGGGTTGGAAATTTTTGGCAAAAATGTGCTTGTTGTGAATTGACTCGTTTTCAACTAATACCGAGATCTTCTACTTGAGCAACATGAGATTCAAAAGGAGTTTTAGTGTTTTCCTATTCTATTTTCATCTCTTATATATCTCATTGCAGTGGTGTTCATCTATATTACTCAGAATTCATCTATTAGATGCTCTGACTTCCTATATAAGTGAACTGACTGTGTTTTTACAGTTTCATGTGTGTGTACCTTATGACTAAAACTCTGACATGCCTCAACTTCCATGTTAAGCAGATTCACTAAATTACGAAATTGGTTTGACTCCATAGGGCCAATGTATACATGTTGATGTGATTCTCAACCTACATTTATCATTTATCAGTTATTTCCTAAATAGATTTAGCCATCTATATCTTTATCCATATCATTAAATTTTGAGAGAGCCCTCTCAGGCTAAGGAGGCTAAGCCTCAGTCAAAATATTAGGTTTGAAATAGTTACATGAGATTGTTTGACCAAGAAGCCTATCAAGTCCAATTTTGTGATAACATTTTGGTGCGTCTGTCGGGAGCCTAAAGATTATACTTTCCCAAAATTTTGAATATGAACTTCTGAAGGTAGCAGGAGCTCAGGAAGCTTTTTGAGGTTGCATCTACCTTACTGACTCCATTCAAAATTTATATGATAAAAGGTGGCTTAGAGAAGGAGATACACGAGGAGTAATCCTGACCTAGATCCACCTACCATTTTGGACAATCCAAACACCGTTTCCAGAGGCAGTCAAGGCATTTCTGAAATATTAGGTACTCCATCACATTCAAAATCCTTGTCCTATAAAATATTAAGAATTCCTGAAGATAAAATAGTTGATGATAAAATTCAGAAATTCTTGTTTAGATCTAAAAGTGAAAAAGAATTAACTAAAATCATCTTTTATTTTCATAAGAGAGATATTGATACCTCAGCCCTAGTAACACAGGAAGATAAAGAAGAGTTTTGGGAAGGAGTCACTTTTGAATTGTTGTTGGAAAGAGAGTCTTTAGATAAGTTGAAAGAGCTTTACCCTTTTGAAATCCCGTTGAAAAGTAAATTTGGTTTTACTCTTCCTGATTAGAGTTCAATTGTTAGTGGACAAAAAATACCAAACAGTCCTCCTCGTAATAGTTCATCATCCGCTATCATTGCTATCCCTAAAGCTTCTATTGTCCCTTTCACCATGGCTAGAAATGTACCTCCTCCACCTGCTGCACCTACTAGATATGCCCCTCTTGTTCTTCGAACTATTTTACATGACCTCCCTAGAAAATACACTGCTAGAATCAAAACTTAGGGAAGTGATGAAGAGATTACAGCAGAAGAACATGTGGATCAATTTAATGATTTTATAGATAGGGAGGAGGTTGATCATGAAGATTGTAAAGTTAGGAAGTGGTTCAAAGCCCTTAATCCTGGAATTATTCATAATTGGAATGAGTTTGAAGATACCCTTTTGAGAAAATGGGGAAAACACTTTTATCAATGAAATAGGAAACTACACTGGTACCTACTTTTTGATGTAGCAAGAAAACACCCGATTTTAAGCAGATGTTAATCAATTTTTTTTTCGGGGCATGTTTTTTTTTTTTTTTTATGCTTTTTATGTCAATTTTGAATAGTGGTGGCGTATCATCACCAACATTTTTTTAGAGGATTGATTTTGACACTATACATTTTCTAATGTCTTCTTCTTCCGTGAGATGTTTATTTTTAAGTGCATTTATGTACTTGTGTTTTAAAAAGAAAAAAATATTTTTTTTAAAATAAAAATTTGTAATGATATCTTCAGTTTTTCACATAGATAAAAAAGGAAAAAAGGGTCAATATTATAAAGTTTATATTTTCTACAAGTTTACGTATTGCTAATTAATTTTTCAATGCACATCAAATAATTGTCGCTAAAAAACCAATATTTTGAATGATATGACAAAAAAATACAAATTTTCAATACAAAGAGAATGCAAAAAATACACTTTTAGAGACTTTTTGTTTAAAAAAACATGTTAAATAAACTAATTTTTGGGAAAATCTTAACAAAAAAACTTAAGAAAATAACATTTTTATTGAATTTTATGTCAAAAAATAATAGTAATCACATGTTTTTGCAAAAAATAAGGATTCTTCTCATAAAATATCAAAGTCTAAACATTACAAGTAAAACTGATTAATAGATCTCAAAAATGAGCTTTGTTTGCAAGCATAACTTAAAGATCCTCAACAATATCAACTAATACATGTTCAACATCATCTAGAACATCATTGATGGCTTCTTCCGCAACATTTTCTACTTCATTTTGGTCATTGTCATCTTCTAATGGATTTTTCATGTCTGCAAATCTTCCAAAGTGTCCCTTTCCAATCATTCCATATAATGGTGGTTGAGGTTCCTTCACTTTTTTTGCCACACGTGATTCATTAAAATCCCCTTTCCTTAAACCAACTTCTTGCTTCGCATCTGGAAGGAATTCAAGAGCATTAATTATTTGTTGAATAAATTTGCATTGCACTGGGTCTTTCTCAATGGAAATGCAATTTCTTCCTTTTGGTAGGCAACATGCTAGTGTTGTACCTAGTCATCAAGTACAAAAGGAATAAGTAAGAAAATTAGTATAAAGATATAAAAAGTAAAAAATAAAATATTTAAATTTAAAATTGTATAATAAAACTTACCTGAACATGAAAATAGATCCAAAACCCAATCTCCTTCATTTGATGGCATTGCCTAGCTTGCCTCCGGCCCTCGGAGCCGGGGGCCTGAGGTAGGCTGGGCAACCCTCGACGATGCCACCTGGCCGGCCTTCGCCCAGCCAGGGGCGATTGTCGGAATCGCTCTCCACCCAGCCGGGGGTGATTCTCGGAATCGCCCTCCGCCCAGCCGGGGGTGATTCTTGGAATCACCCTCTACCCTACTGGGGGTCGGAGGCAGGCCGGGTGGCACCGTCGAGGGCTGCCCAGCTTGCCTCCGACCCACGGCTGGGTGGAGGTAGGTTGGGAAGCTCTCGATGGCGCCACCTGGCTGGCCTCCGGCCCCCGGCTAGGCGGAGGGAGATTCTTGGAATCACCCTCCGCCCGACCGGGCGGCATCATCGAGGGCTGCCCAGCCTGCCTCCGGCCCCCGGCTGGGCGGAGGGCGATTCTGAGAATCGTCGTCTACCCATCTGCGAGTTGGAGGCAGGCTGGGCAGCCCTCAACGACGCCGCCCAGCCTACCTCCAGCCCCCGGCTAGGCGGAGGGCGATTACGAGAATCACCCCCAGCTGGGCGGAGGGCAATTCCGAGAATCACCCTCCGCCTAGCCGGGGGCTAGAGGCAGGCTGGGCAGCACCATCGAGGGCTGCTCAGCCTGCCTCTGGCCCCCAGTTGGGCAGAGGGTGATTCTTGGAATCGCCCTTCGCCCAACCGGGGGTGATTCTCATAATCACCCTCCGCCCAGCCGGGAGTGATTCTTGGAATCGCCCTCTGCCCATCCAGGGGTGATTCTCGGAATCGCCCTTCGCCCAGCCCGGGGTGATTCTCGGAATCACCCTTCGCCCAGCTGGGGGTGATTCTCGGAATCGCCCTCCGCCCAGCCGGGGCCGGAGGCAAGCTGGGCATCCCTCGAGGGCGTCGCCCGGTCTGCCTTCAGCCCCCGGCTGGGCAGAGGAAAATTCCGAGAATCCCCCCGGCTGGGCGGAGGGCGATTCCGATAATCACCCACGGCTGGGCAGAGGGAGATTCTGAGAATCACCCCTGGCTAGGTGGAGGGCGATTTTGAGAGTCACTCCCAGCTGGGCGGAGGGCAATTTCGAGAATCACCCCCGGCTGGGCGGAGGGCGATTCTGAGGATCACCTCCGCCCAGCCGGGGGCTAGAGGCCGGCCAGGTGGCGCTGTCAATAGCTGCCTAGCCTACCTCCAACTCCCGGCGGGCGACAAATTAATTAATTTTTTATTTTATTTTTTTCAAACACAAACTATTTAAAAAAATTAATTTTTTTAAAACAAAAACTATTATAATAAAAAAAAATGTATTTTTTAATATTAAAAAAAATAAAAAAGCTATTCAATTAAAATTTTAAAATATAAAAAAACATAAAAACAAATTAAAAAATAAATAAACAAATAATTTTTTTATTTTTATTTTTTATTTTTTAAATTACAACAATTATTATTTAAAATATTAAAAAAAAATAAAAATTTAAAATATGTTTTAAAATATAAACAAACATATATAAGAAGATTTTAATTTTTACTTTTTATTTTCTTAAAACAAAAACAATTATAATTTAAAATATAGAAAAACAACAAAAAAATTAAAAAAAATATGTTTTTATATATAAACAAACAAATATATGAATAATAAAATTTTCATTTACTTGTTCATTTTTAAAAATTGTTTAAGTCATATAATTTTTCCATAATTTCATGGTTCAAGTATCTTGAAAACTTAGGATTTAAAAACTTGAGATTTACAACTTGTCATTAAGGTTTTTATGCACTGCGAAATTTTATCTTTAATGTTATGGTTGAAAATAATTACAATTTTAGGGTTGTTTAGAGTCAAGATATTTTATGTTTAACAACATGGATAAAAATTGTTCAAAATGATAAGCCCTTCAGACATGATTTTGTTTATATTTAACATCATCTATCAAAAAATTTATAATTTTACGATTTTTCAATGTCCTAATATGTTGTCTTTAATTCCATTGTTACAATGTGTCAAAAGTGTGACACAATGTTTTTTTTGTTATTCCAGCATCAACTTGTTTTGTTTTGAGGGTGTTTTTCAATCATTTTTTCAAGAAACAATTTCGTTTTTAGCATAATTTTATAAAAAGGTGAAATTTGACCTTGAGAAAAAAAACAAATGCGTTATGGAATACACACTTTTTGTTTTGGGGCATTTTTTTATGTTTTTTTAGTCTTTTTGGGCTAGAGTTCCCGTTTTGAGGTAATATTTCTCGTTTCATCGGTAGCATTATTGGAAATAGAAATAATCCAGTACAAGCCCTCACTGAGTATAAAAATTTAAGAAGAGCTGTTGATGAAACTGTTCAAAACATTTGAAAAAGGTTTAATATGGTTTATGAATCTATTCCTGCCCATTTAAAACCTCCACAAGCCTTAGCTCAAATGAGATATGTTAAAGCTTTTGATTATGAATTTTCCATACTTCTGAGAGAGAGAGAATCTTCTTCACTTGTTGAAATGAAAAATGATGTAGTGAAGGTGGAGGTTAATATGATAGAAGCTAAAAATTCAAAAATGGGTAAGACTAAGTTGAAAGAAGAAGAGAAGCCTTCCTCCTCTACATCTGATGATAAATTTGATTCAATGATGAAAACAATGGAAAATTTGATGGATAGGTTGGCCCTTGGGAATACCTCTATTCCTCCTACACAACATGAACCTCAATTTAGAAACCCTCAATTCAGGAGACCTCAGGATCAGTAGAGACCAAGAGAAAATAGAAATCAGCATCCTGATCCTCAAGTGAGACCTCCTTTCCAACAGAACTTGATTGATGAAGAAGATGAACCTAAAATTTCTGAAGAGTTTATTCACTGTTTAGATGAAGAAATGTCTATAATTTTCTTGAATAAAGAGGAAAATTATGAATCAGACCATGGTAACCATGGAGAGGAACCATCAAATTATCTCAAAGGATATCAACATGCTATTTTTGAAATGCAAAAACAATAAAATATCGAAAATAGAAATGTACCTATCATTGCAAATAAAACACAACCTAAGAAAGATACACCTATGTCTGTTGATTGAAAGAAAGATACTCCTAAGGTTGTTGAAGATAAGAAAGATACACCACCTTTTCCTCCTATCAAATAAGCTGAAAAATATGTTTCTATTTTCAGTTTGGAAAATGAAATTTCTAAGATCAAAATACCAACACATTTTGGTGAGATTATCAAAGTCAATGAGTATAGAAGCACGATTGTTAAAATGTTGAATTCACAAGTAGGAGCTCCTGATATTTTAAATGTACAAGAGGATCATCTAAAAATTTACTTGGGTCCAAGATTAGAAGATGAACATAATGAGGAGGTGCCTCATTTTTATGTGAGCCTTAGCATTCATGACATGACATTACATAATGTTATGTTAGATTCAGGGGCCTCTCACAATCTTATGCCCAAAGTATTCATGGAAAGGATGGGGTTAAAAATAACCAAACCATATAAGGACTTGTTTTCTTTTGATTCGAAAAGAGTTCAATGAATTGGTTTAATTAAGGTTGTTGTTGGTCTTCCACAAGTCCCTACCAAGACACTGGTCATGGACATCGTGGTAGTAGACATTCCACCAAAGTTTTGTATGCTATTATCAAGGTCAAGGGAAGCAAAAATTAAAGGTACAATGCAGATGGACCTTACTTATGCCACCATTCCTATTTTTGGTGACCAAAGGATATTGTATCGAGAGACAAGAATGGCCTACATGCTGAGTAGTAAACACAAACCTCAGAATTTTCCAATTTATTCTCTTGATACTGAACTTGGATTTGCTATTATTTTTAATAAGTTGAATAATGAAGCAAAGGATGAGAAGAAAGTAGAAAATCAGTAATCTGAAATTCAGCACTCCGAAAATCAAAAAACAGAAAATCAACAAGTTAGTGATAAGGAGGCGGAAGGTTGGTGGTAATTTCATTTTGATGGATCAGTAGGAAAAGAAGGGGCAAGAGCAGGAATTTGGATCACAAGTCCAAGTGATGAGAGTAAGTTCTTTTCCTACAAATTTAACTTTGATTGCACAAATAACATGGTTGGGTATGAATCCTTGATTGTGGGCTTAGAAGTTTTGAAAAAGAATGAAAGCCCAAAACATTTATGTTTTTTGAGATTAAGAATTAGTCATTAAACAAGTTGAAGGTGTTTATCAAACAAAGGATATAAGGATGAGGGAATGTAGAAACTTAGTTTTGGACATGTTGGAAAAATTCCAAGCTTATTCATTCATTGTCAAAACTAGAGTCCAAAACTCCATTGTTGATTCTCTTGCTATCTCTGCAATTCTTTTCATTATTCCCATACATTCCACTGAAAAATATGAGGTTGAAGTTCAACATAGACTAGCTATCCCTGATAATATTACTCATTGGAAATTTTTTGAGGATGACCAACAAGTGAAGAACTTTAATGACCTGAAAGAAGGGTTTGAAAATATACAAGTAGATCAACAAAATATGCTTGTTGAATCTAAAGTAAATTCTAAATTTTTATAGCTAAATAATAATTCCATACCAAAGGGAATCATACCTCTTAAATTTTTTTTTTATAAGAATTATGTTTTTAAATCCCCTAAGATGCAAGCTGATGATGAAGAGGTTGAGAGTTGTAACCTTGGTACAGTGGTTATGCCCAAGATGATTAAAATTTCAAAGTTTCTTTCAGTTGATATGAAGTACAAGTATATTGAGATGATGAAGAGATTCATAAATGTTTTTTCTTGGAATTATGCTGATTTGAAAGAATATGACCCCACTATTATTCATCATACTATTCCCATCAAATAAAATTAAAGGCCTTTCAAGAATTTGAGGAGGATTAATCCACTTCTCATGCCATTGATTGAGAAGGAAATAAAAAACTCTATTATGCCAAAATCATTGTCCCAATCAGATTCTCAAATTGGCTTGCAAAATTGGTTCCAGTTAGGAAAAAGAGTGGAGAAATTAGAATATGTATTGAGTTCAGAAACTTGAATAAAGCCTATTTGAAGGAAAATTATCCTCTCCCAAAGATGGATCAATTTTTGCAAAATATTTTCGGTTCTCAAAGGATGTCTATGCTTGATGTTTTTTTAGGATACAATCAGATCCTTGTACATCTAAATGATCAGGAAAAAATAGCCTTTACTAAACCATGGGGCACTTTTATGTATGCCAAGATGCCATTTGGTCTCATGAATGCATGAGCTACCTTGCAGAGGGCAATGGACATTGCTTGTTTCTAAAGAGAAGGACAAGATCATGGTTTTTTATCTTGATGACATAACAGTCTTCTCAAGGAGGGAAGAAGATCACTTGAAACACCTAGAAAGAATTATTTTGAAGTGTAGAAGGTTTGGCATCTCTCTAAATCCAACCAAAAGTAGTTTTTCTTTAAATTCAGGTAAATTACTTGGACACATCATTTATAAATATGGGACTAAGATTGATCCAAACAGGTTCAATGATTCAGAAGGTGGATTTTCCTAGAAGCAGAAAGGAGATTCAATCATTCCTTGGAAAGGTAAATTTTGTAAGGAGATTTATTCCTAATTTTGCTGATATTGTGAAGGATATAACAAGGATGCCGAAGAAGGGATTTGACATTAAGTGGACAGCAGAGGCAAAGCACTCTTTTGAGGAGATCAAAAGGGCACTCACCCAAGCACCGATATTGATTAATATGGATTTTTCAAAATAATTTCTTTTTTTTCACTTTCGCATCAAAAAATACTATTGCTGGAGTTTTGTTGAAAAAGGGATACCAAGGTATTGAGTAGCCCATTTAATTTTTTTAGTAGGACATTAGCTAACTCTGAGCTGAAATACAATATCTTAAAGAAGCAATATTATGCCTTGGCGAAGGCTATGAAAGATTTCAGAATCTATATTTTGCATTCTCATATTGTGGCTTTTGTTCCTAATACTGTTGTGAAAGACATTCTTACTCAAGTTGATCCTGATGGTAAGAGGGGAAAATGGATTGCAAAATTGTTGGAGTATGATATAGAGATCAAGCCAACAAAATTGGTCAAAGGACAAGGCTTAGCGAAGCTGATGGCACAGTCAAACTTTGACTGTCTTGACATAAATTTAATTACAAAAATATCAAAAATTTTAGATGAGGAAGAAGAACTAGTCCCTATTGAAGAAAGGTACATCACTTCAGATTGGTACAAGGATATTGTTTTTGTCCTACATCATCATAAAGCACCTGCTAAGCTAGCAAAGTCTAAGGTAATATTTTTTAAGTTAAAATCCTTTAGGTATTGCATTTTTTATAAAAATCTATTTTGGAAGGATACTGGCAGTATTTTGCTTCATTGTTTGCTGGAAGAGGAGGCTAATTAAGTGATTGAGGAATTCCATAAAGGTGATTATGGAGGTCACCATGGAATTCCAATGTGAGCAAGATTCTTAGAGTAGGGTATTATTGGCCTATAATGTTTAAGGATGTCTACAAAAATATTGTTTTCTACCATGAATTCCATATTTTTTATGGTAAGAAGAAGCTTGTATCTTTACCTTTAATTCCTATCTATGTGGAAGCGCCATTTAAAAAATGGGGGCTAGATTTTATTGGAGAGATTCACCCATCATCATCAGGTCATCATCGCTGGATTCTCGCAGTGACTGATTACTTGACCAAATGGATTGAAGCAATCCCAACTAGGCAAGCAAATGATTCTGTTATTATTTCTTTGTTGGAAAATAATATCTTGTCTAGATTTGGTTACCTCATGATGATCATAACTGATAATGCACAGGAATTTAAGTCTAAGAAGCTGATTAATTTTTGTCATCAATATCATATTACTCTTGGGAATTCCACTGCATATTATCCACAAGGGAATGGTCTTGCTGAATCTTCTAACAAGAGCATTGTGAGGATCATTAAAAAGGCGTTGTAGGAAAATAAGAAGGCTTGGCATTTGAAGCTGAAGTATGCCTTATGGTCTGAAAGGATATGCACAAAAAGGTCAATTAGAACTTCACCATATGAACTGGTATATGGAGCTGAAGCCATTTTTCCTACATATTTAGGGGTTCTTGTCATGAATTTGATTCAAGGATTATAAGAGGAACCAAATGCAGTTCAGAGAAGGATCAATCAATTAATAGCTTTGCAAGAGAAGAGGGATGAAGTTTATAACAACAATCAATAATCTCAAAACAGAATCACGAGGACATTTGATAAGAAGATCAAGGAAGAAAGTTTTCAAATTTGGGATGAAGTACTGAAATGGGAGGTGAGAATTGAAGAGAAAGGCAAACATGGTAGGTTTGAAAACTTGTGGAAAGATTCTTTGAAAATAGCTGCTTTCCATGGAAGCAATTCTTACATAATGCAAGATATGGATGGAAAGTCATATGTTGGAGGACTTGTCAATGGCAGGTTTTTAAATCATTACTCTTCCTAAAAATCTGTTGACCATTCACATCATTGTACATATTCCATTTTATGAGTCTTTTCTGCTAATAATGACGATCTAAATCAACAAGCTTGAGCCCGAGGTGAAAGCCATTAGAGCTTGAGGAGAAAGCTTGGAAATTACAAAGTTTTTTATTTTTTGGGAAATAAAATGGATAGTAGCATTGGAACTACCGGTTCTTAGTGTACCACAAGGGCACATCATCCCAAGTGGAGCCACTGTTATCACCTAAAAAATTTCAAAACATCATTTTGACAAGATTACAAAATTTCGTGGATCCAAACAGGATTTTAGCAGTCAATTTAGTTTTGATCAAGGGAAGGTTTTAGATGTTTTATAGTTTAAAGCTCATCCTAAGGTTCAAATAAAGCCTTCTTTAAAGTTCTTTCATGTCAAACATTCATCATTTTCCATTTGTATTTCATTTACCAAAGTTTTGTGTCAAAACCACCCAATTAGCTAGGAAACCGTAGTTTCATAGCTCCACCCATTGGAAAAAGTCACTTTGTGCTCTGAAAGTGCTGATGGTTTCGTAGCGCAAACAATAGAAAACACACTACAGGTGCTACGACAATGTAGTTTTGTAACTATATTATCAGCTGAGGTGTCAAATGTCAGAAAACCATTGGGAAAAGATAGGATAAACTCTTGTTGAGTCATGTAATGATTAAATTGAAGTACACACCCACGTTTGCAATCATTATGGTCACTATAGGTTATGAATGAGGCATCATTTTAGTTATGAGAGGAAATTTAAAATTTCAAAAAAGATTTGGTCATTCCCATTTCCTTTTGCCTCCATTCGAAATGTTTGAGCTCTGAGTGTCATGCCAAACCTGTGGCTGGTTCATACAAAGGTTTTAATACACCCATATCAAGTGATGTTGATACATTTATCAAGCGAGGCTGAGAAATTTATTCAAGCGAGGCTAACAGATTCTTTGAAGAATATCACAAAAGAAAGAAAAATTCAGAGATTAGGACAGTGCTTAAGGCATGAACCTGAAGACATGAAGGCAATAATTGAAGACCCAGCAGTGATGGAATAATTTAGAAGAGCAGGTTGCCTACGATTTTGTGAGAAGTTGCAGGGCTGTCACACACAGGTATCCTAGGAATTTTCTATGAATTTCAATGGAACAATCACTAAAGTCGGGATGCTAAGTGTGTCTATTACACCTGAGGTCATTATTGTTGTTACAGAGATACCAAGAGGTCAAGAAACCTGGTTCAAAGGGTTCAAATTTGATATGGAGTATTGTAAATAGTTCATGAATCTTGAGCATACAGACATGGATCTTAATAATGCTATCCCTAGAAGCTTCGTCAAAGATAACTACTCAAAACTGTTGCTCAACATTCAAAAATATTTTACCTGTGAATGCAGATATCACAAGGTTTATTCATATCATTTAAAATTTCTTCTACACTTCACTGGTAAGATTTCACTTGATTTACCCTTTTATCTGCATAGGAGTCTTGGAAAGATGGCTAAAAAGGTACAGGAAAAATTTGAAGGCAGTGAAACATCCTTATTTCATCATGGCCTAATGAAATTATTAATTTTAGATGAAATTTAGAAGATAGGCAGAGATTGGTCATCATTCTTGTTTATAAAATTTTTTGAGTTGGAAACCCTAACTCATGCAAGAAACCCTAAAGCTAAAGGAGTTCCATCACCACCACCAGCATAACCAATCCAACCTATGGTTGAAAAACCAAAAGCAACTACAAGAGTGAAGCCAAGAAAGAAAACTAAGAAAGGGCCTGATAAAATGCAAATGCTTGATGCACCAACTCTCCCACCTGCAAAACAGAGATCGAAGGTTGTCAAAGATGCAAAACAGGAACAATATGTCAACAAACAGGGAACCAAAAGAGTAACTAGAAGCCAACTAGTGGCATTGAAAGGAAAGATATTTGCTACAAAATACATCACAGTAAAAAAGGGGAATCTAGAGGATATTATTCATGCCATTGACATAGAGGAAACACCCATTGTCCAAGTTGATTTCATTGGGGAAGAGGAGCATAAGCTGAAAAAGGCCAAGTCTGCAAAGAGGCTAGTGTTTGAGGGGGAAGATGCAGGTTTCATTTTTCAAGAAAGAAATCCTATAACAAGGCATGCTAGGAAATTAATGGAAGTCAGCAAAGAAGTTAAAATACCCACTGAGATAGCTAAAGAATACAAAGAGATAATTGACCTCTCATCACCCACAGTGAAGGATACAATCAGCAAATTAAAAAGGGGAAAGGAAAAAGTGATAGAGAAAACAGAGTTTCAATGCCTTGAGGAGAAGTTAAAGTTGGAAAATTAGGAAATTGTTGTCATGAAAAAGAAAGCTAGAAAGGATAGTGTCGAGAAAGTACGGTTTAAAATAATGAAGGCATTGTGGGAAGGACAAGTTGATTATACTTTTGAAAACTTAAGTAATACAGAGAAATTTTTCAAATGGACAATTCCAGCAATAAAAGAGGCTAAGTTTGTCAAAATAATAAACACTCTTATAAGAGCTACTAATTGAAGACTTAAAGACTAGGTGAAGGATTTAGAGAAACATCCAGAGTTAATTCATGATGATTTAAAGAGAAAATGCATTAAAATGATAGTCATAGAAGAACCAATAGCTCAACCAAGTGTAAATGAAGAAGGAACCTCAAGAAAGCTATAATGAATTGAGTTTACAGTTTGTATGATTTGTAAATACTGAAGACAGGTTATGTTTAAGTTTTTGAGGCAAGAACAGTTTTCACTTGGAAAATTTATGAAGAATTTTCATACTCAATAGTTGCTTAGCACTATCAGTATAAAAAAGCAGAAAAGCACTACGAAACTGTTGTAGCTTCTTTTCTTGCTTATTTTGATCATATTTTAAAGGGTTGAAGACTGAGTTAACAACTGAATTTTCTATGGAAGATGTATTAAAGGGTAGTTAAAATGATGCAGAGGAAAGAATTAAGGTTTTGGAGGATAAAGACTTGAAATGGCAGCGCTACGAAACTGCTATATTTTTGTAGTACAGGACATTATAGCATTTTGAGCAGTTTTTAAAGTGATTTTAGACAGCTAGAGGCTAGGGAGGAGTTATGGGACATGTTAAGACAACTTCCAATAGCCAAGGACCACGAAATGAAGAGTAAATGATGGTCAGAATGTTCAAATAATGCAAAAGCTCTTATTCCTAAAAAACATGGTACTATTTCCTATTTTTGTGGAGGTCAGCAAAGTGGTCATGAAGAAATGAAGCCCATCATCGAAATTTGACCATGCGATGATACACTTGGCAATGATGTAAATTAAAATAGATAAGGTTGTTATAGATAGTGATAAGGAGTTTGAGTCCTTTTTGGAATAGGACTATTAAGTAGGATAGGTGTCTTTTGGTAATAAATTCCATGTTTTATGATTATGCAAGGTGTCAAGGGATAGAAATTCAATTTATCTAGCCTAGAAGCAGATTATATCATGTTGTAAGAGGTCTATTAAAGACAAACAGTCTAATTTTTCAAGGGTTGGACATTTTTGGCAAAATTGTGCTTGTTCTGGATTGACTGGTTTTCAGCTAATACAGAGATCTTCTACTTGACCAACTTGAGATTAAGAAGGAGTTTTAGTGTTTTCCTATTCTATTTGCATCTCTTATATATCTCATTGTAGTGGTGTTCATCTATATTACTCATAATTCATCTATTAGTTGCTCTCACTTCCTATATAAGTGAAATGACTGTGTTTTTATAGTTTCATGTGTGTGCACCTTATGAGTAAAACTATAATATGCCTCAACTTCCATGTTAAGTAGATTCACTGAATTACTAAATTTATTTAACTCCAAAAGCCCAATGTATTCATGCTCATGTGATTATCAACCTACATTTATCATTTATCAGTTATTTCCTAAATAGAGTTATCCATCTATATCTTTATCCATATCATTAAATTTTGAGAGGGCCCTCTCAGGGTGAGGAGGCTAAGCCTTAGGGTTTGAAATAGTTACATGAGATTGTATGATTAAGTAGCCTATCAGGTCAAATTTTGTGATAACACATTTCCTATTCTTCCTCCTCCTATCTCTGATCCCAGCTCATCGAATGTTTGCATGATGCAATTGTCTCGGGCTTCCCTCAAGCGGCTCGCTTCTAATAGTCAGCAGCCCTGCCCTCCTCAACCTGCTCCTAACCCTTCAACCTAGCCTTCAGGATCCTCTCCTCATGGCCCCTCATCTGCAGCTAGTATCCATGAGCCCCTCTACCCTCTTGACATGGTCCCTCCTGGCCTTAACCATCTCGGAGCTATCTTGCCTAGCCATTACCCCTCCGGTCAGATACCGTTCTTAGCTCCCCCTCCTGGAGTGTTTTAAGTACCTATTATGGGTACCTTATCCCTTCCTAACTTGAACCTAGGGATCCCAGTCTGGTAGATTGATCCCCCATCCACTACCCCACCTGGTCAGCCCAAACGTTATATTTCTTTGACCCTAGTTCAACCGATACCCATGACCCCTCCCTCTATTATCATACTTCAGCCACCTCAAAAAGAACCTCCTCTTGTTGCGACAGTTTTGGGTGAAGGGGGAAACACTTGCAAGAAGGAACCTAATGACAAGGCTACCCCTACAAACCCTACTCCTCCTCAGCCTCCAGAGCGTACCATCTAGTGTCCTTTGTGTGATGTTATCGGTCATGCCACCCATACCTATCTAGAATTTCCTCGCCTCAAGCCCATCATCAATGAAATGTTTCAAGAGTCTAATATCTTTGAGTTTTATGTCACCATACCTGATTCAGTCCTGAAACTCAAATCCTTGCATGCAAATCACCCTTGTGCTTTGTGTGATTTCCATGGCCACTACACTCACCTCTGTCCCTACCTTGAAGAGTATCGCTCCTCTTTGGAAGCGGTCCACCAATTCGAGGCCAAGCACAACAAGTTCACATATCCCTTGTTTGTTAGTTCTTCTTCAGTATAAACAGAGGAATTGCCTGCTCCCATTGACACTCCCCTTGCCAATTTCAAGATGACAGATTTTTTGACCACCATTTTCTACCTATCATCATCCATTAGACCCTTGGTGGAATACCCCCTTGAGACTTCCCCTCCTATTTCTCCTGACCTCCCTTCAGCGATCATCTTGGGCTCAACATCGGTAGATCCTTTATCTGCTTACTCTTATATCACCCCCCATAACATTGCGCATGTGACCCTTTCTTGACATGATGATGAGTCAGGTAGCTGTACCGCATCAGGTGGTCTCCTTTGCTCCAGTCACCCCATCTTCCTTTCCAATGAAGACATTATGGAAGCAATGAATGACCCTGACTTTCTGTGGGATGATATGTGCCACTATGCATACTTCCTCCCGCAGTAGTCCCATGACCAATATGATATGGAAACTAAAGACTTCATTCCTAATGAATTCGATCGGTTTAGGAATCTCGTCCCTGCACCCAATGCTTTCAAAGAAGTAAATATCGCCAATATCTATCATACCATTAAAATTAACATTTTTGACAAACCACGGGTAGAATAAAACATTACCTTGGGCACCTAATGCACCCTAGAAGAAATTGAGGATTACACCAAGCTATTTAAGGAATTCCGCAATGTTTTCACCTGGTCCTATTAAAAAATTCTTGGACTTGATCCCACCATTATCGAACATCACATCTATACATGGCCCGATGCCAATCCTATCCATTAGAAGTCGAGACCCATTAATCCTTCCAGACGAGAGGTTTTCAAAGCTGAATTCGATAAGTTAAAGTAGGTTTTTTTTATCTATCCCATCGAATGCACCACTTGGGTGTCCAATTTGGTTCCCGTTCTCAAGAAACAAGGAGCCATCTGTGTCTGCACTAAATTTCGTGACTTGAACAAAGATTTTCCAAAAGAAAACTTCCCCATACCATTCATTGACCAAATCATTGACAATTATGTGGGGCATGAGGTTCTATCCTTCATGGATGGATTCTCCAGATACAACCAGATTGTTATCCATCGTGTTGATTAGCCTAAGATTGTGTTTATTAGTCCATAGGGAACCTTTTCCTATAGGGTCATGTCGTTCGGCCTTAAGAAAACTGGAGCCACTTTTCAATAGGCCATGTCTTACTATTTCCATGACCTAGCTCATATTATCCTTGTTTATTTAGATGACCTCACTGCACGTTCTAAGCATTGGGCACAACACCTCCACGATTTGTGTACCATCTTTCTCTGATGTCGCGAGTATAGTATCTGCCTCAACCCACTAAAGTGTGTCTTTTGTGTTCTTTTAGGCCATCTTCTAGTCTTCATTATGTCTAAATATGGTATAACACTTCATCCCTTGAAATTTCAAGTCATCCTTGAGCTTCATATTCCTCATAATTTACGCCATTTACAAAGCCTCTAAGGCAAAGCTAATTCCTTCGATGGTTCGTACCTGACTATGCTATCACCATGCATGGGTTCCTTAGAATCCTCAGTTCTAACATCCCATATGTATGGGATGACTATGCTCAAGAGTATTTTTATGCCCTAAAACATGCTCTCACATCCGCTCCCTTGATTCGCCACCTTAAATTTGATATGGATTTCATCCTGTACATCTCAGCCTCCACCCATTCGATCGCTGGGGTCCTTACTCAAGAAGATGACAATGGATTTGAGCATGTTATCTATTATGTGAGTAAGAACCTTGTAGGCTCCCCTGTATCCTACTCATATGAAGAGAAATTAGCATTGGCTGTCATGTTCTAAGTCTGAAAACTTCGTCATTACATCCTCATGCGTTCCACCAAGGTGGTGACTAATTCCAACCCTATGTCATTCCTATTGAGCTGTTGAATCATCAATGGGAAGTATGCCTGTTGGATAGTTATCCTCCAGGAATTAGAAATCGAATTTGTCACACCCAAAAGTAAGAAAGGTTTAGCCCTCGCTGAACTTATTTCTGAATTACCTACCAATACGTAGGATCCTCCTGTTAATGATGATTTTCCCAATGAACCTTTCTTTTCCATTACCACAGATGATCATTGGTATTGTGACATCCTTACTTATTTGCAAACCCAAAATTTCACCCTCCATATTGATCGTGATGCTCAACACTAGGCCCCCCACTACCTTCTTATCAATGAGTCTAACCTTTATCATCGGGGTGTAGATATTGTCCTTCATCATTGTCTCACACACGCTGAAGCTGAGCAAGTCCTCAATGTCTTCCATAGTGGTGCTTGTCATGGCCACCTCTCTGGTCTCGCCACTACCCAAAAAAAATGCACATCGGGTATTTTTATCCTTCTCTCTTCGATGATTGCATTGAAGTAATCAAACACTGCTCCAATTGCCAACATTTCACCCCTAAGGCGGGAGCCCCTCTAGCTCCCCTCCATCTTGTCATCTTAGTGGGTCCCTTTTGTAAGTGGGCTATAGACTTTATGGAGTGTCGACCTCCATCTTCTAGTAACCACAAGTATATCATTGTGGCAGTTTACTATTTCACAAAATGGGCTTAGGCCATGCCAACATTTAACAACACGACAGCTATCGCATCCCTCATTCTCTTTAACCATGTTATTGCTTGATTCAAGGTTTCGAAAAAATTGGTCTCTGACCATGTCCAGCATTTTGAAGATGAGATATGGCATGGGCTATCCTCTCTGTTGGGCTTTGAGCACCAATATTCATCCTCCTATTACCCCAAAGGTAATGTTCAAGTTGAAGCAGTCAATAAAATCCTTAAAATCATGCTTCAACAGACATTGGATAGTCACAAAAACAACTGGAACCTTATGCTCTTCCTTTATTTCTGGGCCTATATAAATTATGTTAAAACCACCATCGGGTTTACTCCTTCCCACCTTGTTTTCGGAGAAGAGGCAATTTTACCGATCAAGTGTGAAATCCCTTCCCTTCATCTAGTCTTCAAAACTCTCCCTGACACCCAACCTTTAGAACAACAACTTATCATGCTTGAGTGCACTTCAAAAGGCCATTGTGTTGCATTGAAAACCACCGAAGTGGCTAAGAAATGCACCTAATCTCAGTATGATCGAAAATTCCACCCTCGTACTTTTCATGAAGGTGATCACGTTCTGGTGTATGACTAGGCCCATGATGTCCTCGGTCATGGGAATTTTGACTCATTATGGTTAGGCCCTTACATCATCAGTAAGGATTTAGGTAAAGGGGTATACTTCTTAGAGGATTTCGAAGGCCACCCCCTTCATAATCCTCGTAATGCACTCTATATTAAGAAATATTACCCTTAGCATTTCCTTCCTGAAATGCATGTTCTATTTCTTTTAGATATCCATCTTATGATTTTTTTTTGTTTGAAACTTCACCAGGACACATTTTTTCCAAGAAAGGTCACTTCACCACTCCTTAAAATTGAATTTCTTCACTTGCAACACTTGTACTTGGGGCACCACTTTGTCTCTATACCTTTCCATGATCGTGTCGAATTTTTTCATGAGTAACCATCTTGTACTCATGTCTTTATGGTCCCCACCAAACCCTTTCTGTGTGGCATCATCATCAATTCGCCCTTGTTTAGAGCATCTGAGTTGAGTCATCATCGCATCCATGGAGTCTATCCTGAGTTCATTTCTATCCCGATATAGTCCTCCATCCTTCATTGCTTGGTTCCCCTCTTGTGTTGCACATTATGGCCTACAATACTACTGGCCCCTGTCCCCTTTGATGTTGTGTTAGCTACTGCCAAGTCATCCATGCCCTTTATGCTCTAAAGGAAGTCATCTGTCCGCTATTCAGTACCCCCCATTTCGTCATCATCCCTGGTGTCAGTCTATCAGTTACTCTACTGTTTTCTCTTGTGCGTTAGTTGAGGATCCCTTATTGCCTCACCTATGGTGGACCTCCTTCTATTGACATCATCTCATTCATTCCAGAAGACAGGTCTAGAGTGAAGTGTACCTTGGTTCCAGCTTCCACTCTTTTTTGGTGCCTCAGATCAAGCAAAGGGACTCGTTATTTCGCTTTGACTTGATTGTTTCTCAGCTCCATCTCCTAACAGCATGATTGAGATCTGTATGCTTGATGGTTCAGTGATGTAGCAGATTGTACCGGTGATTCCAAGGTGTGTGTGAGATGTTTCAGACCTCATGAGGGGGTGGCCCTTCAGGGAGCCCCCCACATGCCTGGATGACCTCTTCATCACAGCCTTCGATGGAGCTCCAAAGATTTAATGGTTTTGGCCTCAGCCACTTACAACACCTTTTAGTTTTCATGTCTCATTCAGATTTTTAGAGCCCTCTCCTGTTTACAGGGCCTCTTTGGTTGTACTTATATCTCATGTACTCAGATATTACTGTATAAGTCCTGGTTGTTATCCTAGGCACAGTATGTATGTGGGATTAATTATCATGTTTTTATCTGGCTCATGTTCATGCCAGCTTATACTATATAGTTTAGTCCCTTATTTACTGGATGTGTTATTTTTTGTACTTTGTCTCGACGGGTAAAGGTATGCCTCCCCCGCCTCTTGTAGCTCAAGTACTCATTCATAAAAGAGACTTTTCGAACCTGTAAGTCTCGTTTCCTTAGGGTGTTACCCTCTAGTTCTTTGGTCTACCTTATATTTCTCTCTCTCTGACTTCCCCTTCTGTGTCTAGTGATTGAGTTCTTACAACGTACTTCAGTCATACAATTAGCTCCTAACGCTCACATGTTGGGGGGAAATTTGTTACACCAATTTTTGGTCATCTAACCTGTTACTATTAGATGGACCAAAGCACACCATTTAAGACCAATTTTACCATAAGTAAAATTTATTTCACTATGAAAAATAACTTAGTAATCCTTAATTTATTAAGTTGTTTATGGTTTAAATAGCAAACCCCATGAAGAAATATTGAATAAATCCATATTTCTTTGATTTTCCTGAAGAAATAATTAGTTAAACAATAGTTTAATTAATATTCCTAGTCATATTTAACCCAAAACAGGAAAAATAATTAGATAAATCATTATTTATCTTATTATTTTCTAGGAATAATTATTTAAACCTTATTTAAATAATATTCCTTTTTAAATTTGACTAAATCATTTATAAATAATTGAATAAATCACTATTTATTTAATTATTACTCAACCACATCATTAAAATAATAAATAAATCATATATTTATTTATTATTTACAAATAAAGGGATTTGACCAAATTCAAATTATTTTTCCATCCAATAAATATAATAAAATATTCCATAAAAGTTGGATCTAGATTTGGTTAATAATATTTTAATTATGTATCAATATCTAGACTAACTCAATATTTTGTTATAAATAGAAGGGTTTTCCATTCACTCAGTACCTTTTCTTGCCTAAAGATCACTCAGGATCTATACTTTTCGTTTGAATTTGATCCTCCCTCATTGTCATATTTTTTCTATCTTTTTTTCTTGTGAGCTCCCTTTGAGTTCCATTTTTTGTCTGGGTTTTCTACACCATCAAGAGAGAGAGATATTAGATCTGAAGTGTTGAGGACATACAAGAACCCATCCCATTTTGGGGGAATGGTAACATCTTTCTATGTTTTATTCTGAGGTGTCATCAATACAAAAATTCTTTAAAAATATTATTGTCTTGTCTATTAGATGCATGGAGCAACTCTTTCTTTTATTTACTTCTTAATGTCATTTACTACATAGATCTAGATTTTGTAGAATTTATCTTGGTCAACTAACTGCAGATCTAAAGAAATTGGTAGCCATCTTTGATGTTAAGGTTGTTTTTTATGCACAACTAAAGTGATGTTTTTTCGTACACTAGTGATTAGAATTCATTCTAACAACTGGTGACTCCACTGGGGTTTACGATTATGACCTTTGTCGTTTTTCAGATCCTTGCATGAACAATTGCTTCAAACCCTAGGATTGGATTTATTCCTCCTCCAAGTCCCCATTCTGACTCTGCTTCTGGTTCATTGGGTTCTCCTTCTAGTTCCATCCTCGGTTCTCCCACTGTCACCTTCACCGTTTCTGGTTCAGGACCTAACGCTGGTGGTAGCCCTAGCCCTAATTCTGGGAATACTACTAGTGGGACCGCAATAGGAAGTATCCCAGCTGCTCCCTTGCTCCATTATATGGCAGGCCTCAATCTTCCTGATTTTAACTAGTTGATCAATGACCCCATACACCATGACCTAGTTGACCTATTATGCCAACCAAGCTCCCTTCCAACATCCCCAAGTTTGAAGGTCTTGCTGGAGAAGATCCTACAAACCATGTTCGATCTTTCCACATGTGGTGTTCATCTAACTCCATCACCAATGACTCTGTCCATCTTTGGTTGTTCCAACGTACACTTACTAGAGAAGCTTCTAAGTGGTATGTTGACCAGGCCTCCTCCTCTCATACTATGTTTGTGACTCTTTCCCAAGCTTTTCTGTCTTACTTCAAGCATCCCCTTTGTTATGACACTGGTATCGAACTTTTGACTTCTTTTCATCAATCGTCTGTGACCCGCCTATCCGATCATGTCCAGGAATGTCAGAGAAGAAAGAGCCTATGTCAAGCCCCTAACCTTGAAGACCGTGTCTACATGGACCAGTTCCTTAGATCACTTCTTCCTACTATCGGCAAAGATGTCATATCTCATTTCCCTCAGACTGAAGAAGCTTCTCTCCACATTGCATTAAAATATGACCTGATCTACACTCAGTCTGGTTATGTTTATACCATTTTACCTGATCTTCCTAGACCTAGTGGTGCCAACGTACTGGGGGCATCCCATGCCTCTGACAGTATCATTGGAGCCCTGTATCATTCGTACGCTCACCCTCCCATGGGTTATGGTTTCCCTCTAGGAGGGGCCAGCTCCTCCAACACTTTTCCCCCTCCCGGTAGCATGTATCCAAGATACGGTATGCTTCTCCTTTTTCCCAACCTATTTATCTCAATGTTACCCAATCTCCTTATTATCCGTATCTGCAGCCTGGTGCTCCAACTCCTCCATCATCAGCACCTGCCTCCCTTGCCTTCTCGAACACCGCAATAGCAACCACCACCGCCCCAGGGGCAAGTGTATGCACACCATGGAACGAATAATCCTCCTACTTCCAAAAAGAAGAGGAAAGACACCCACAATAAATCCACCCCAGGTAATCCAAGACCTAATCCCCAAGGGAATGCACCTAACACTGCTAACTAGCAACAGGGCACTTAGCCCAAGTAGGATAGGCCTTGTTCTTGTTGTGGTATCTATGGTAATTACACCTGATTTTCCTCTTTTACCTCAGATGCATCAGATGTGTGAGACTCAAGAAGCATCGCGAGGACAACAAGCCTCCCCTTAAGTTCCTCCCAATGCCACACCTAGCCAGCCAGTTGTGTTTACCAATCCTTTCCCTCGGCAAGGATTCGTAGCTACCCAACCAATTGAAGGTTAGGCAAGCACTCAACCTCCTCCATCCGGTACCTATGATTACTATATTCTCATGATGAACTCTGACCAACCCATTACCATTGACCTCAACATTCAGACTCTGTCCTGTCAGTACAACAAGCCTCCCGCTACGTCTTCCCCCGAGCCCCTTTCTTTAGGTCCACAAAGCCTCTTTCGACAACCAATGGTCCTTTACAAATCCCTCAACCTAAGGCAGAGGTTCATACCAAGATCCCTAAGGGACCATTACACCAAAACACTGCTTCTGTAAAAGTTTCCTATTCGTATAGTATAGTAGATGATTTGGCGCAATCTCCTGCTGCCATCTCAATGCTAAAAATCCTCTAGTTGTGCCCTTCACAATGAAAATATCTACTAACTACCATGGGAATTGTGGATCCTTTAGATGATCATTTGGTCATCTTCGATGTTGACCGGTCAAAACATCCCCCCCTACCTGCTTCCGTCGCCTTCCAAATCCCAGTCAAGATCTAGAATGCCAATGTCTCACGTTCTTTCATTAATGAGGGGGCATCCACCTATGTGATGTACGCTTCAGTTTGGAAGCAACTTAGATCACCTAAGTTGGCCCTTTCAACTATCACCCTCTGAGCATGGGATGGACACTCTTCCCAACCCATTGGCCTATTCTGACATTGTCCTATTACTCTTGCGGGCAAGACTATTTGCGTTGACGTAGAAGTCATTGATGCGCCCTTAGACTACAACATTCTATTGGGTAGTAGCTACACCTATGCGATGTCTATTGTCCCATCTGAAGTTCACTGCAAGATGTACTTTCCTCATAATGGAAAGATATTAACCATTAACTAGTTGACATATTACGAATTGAAGCCTCAGACTTCCCCTGAGTCCATCATCTCTTCGGTGCCCAATAAGAAAATCATCGAACCTTTGACCAGTGTCTCACTTGAAGTCTACAAAGACTCCTCTTTGCATGGTTCATTCCTTGGTCTTCCTCCTCCTGTCTCTGATCCCAACTTGTCGAATTTTTGCGTGATGCAACTGTCTTGGGCTTCCCTCAAGTGGCCCGCTTCGACTAGTTAACAGCCCCACCCTCTACACTACTCCTAGCCCTTCGACGCAGCCTTCAGGACCCCATCATCATGGCCCATCATCTACAGCTAGTATCCATGAGCATCTCTACCCTCCTAGCACAATCCCTCCTGGCATTAACCATGTCAGAGCTGTCTCTTCTCGCCACTACCCCTCCGATCAGATACCGTTCCTAGCTCCCCCTCCTGGATTGTTTTCGATAACTATTATGGCTACCTTATCCCTTCCTAACTTGACCCTGGGGATCCCATTTTGGTACATTGATCCTGCAGCCGCTACCCCACCTGGTCAGCCCAAACCTTATCTTGTTTGACCCCAATTCAACCAGTCCGCATGACCCCTCCCTCTACTATTGTGCCTCAGCCACCTTAATAGGAACCTGCTCCTATTGTGATAGGTTTGGGTGAAGCGGGAAATGCTCGCAAGAAGGCAACTAAAGACAAGGTTGCCCTGATAAAACCCACTCCTCCTTAGCCTCCAAATCATACCAACCAGTGTGCTTTGTGTGATGTTTTCAATCATGCCACCCATACTTTTCTGGAATTGCTTCACGTAAAGGCCATAGTCAATGAAACGTTACCAAAGTCTGATATTCTTGAGGTTTATGTCACTATACCCGATTCAATCCGAAAACTCAAATCCTTGCACACAAATCACCCTTGTGCTTTGTGTGATTTCCATGGCCACTACACTCACCTTTGTCCCTACCTTGAAGAGTATCGTTCTTCCTTGGAATCATTTCACCAATTCGAGTCCAAGTGCAACATGTTCACCTCTCCCTTGTTTGCAAGTTCTGCTTCAACAAAACCAGAGGACCTACCTGCTCCCATTGACATTCCCCCTCTCGATGTTGAAATTAAGGAGTCTTCAACCACCATTTTCTACCTATCATCATCCATGAGTCCCTCGGTGGAACACCCCCTTAAGAGTTACCCTCCTTTTTCTCCTAAACTTCCTTCAGCGATCACCCTGGGCTCAACATCAGTAGATACTTTATCTACTTACTCTTCTGTGAGCCCCCATAACATTGTGCATGTGAGCCTTTCTTCACATGATGATGAGTCAGGTAGCTCTATCGCGTCAGGTGGTCTCCCTTCCTCTCTTCACCCCATCTTCCATTCCGATGAAGACATTATGGAAGCAATGACCGACCTTGACTTTCCATGGGATTATATGCACCACTGTGCGCACTTCCTCCCCCAGCAGTCCCATGACCAATAAGATGTGGAAACTAAAGACTTCATTCTTGATGATTTTGATTGGTTTAGAAATCCCATCCTTGCACCAGATGCTTTCGAATAAGGAAATATGGACAATATCTCTCCTACCATTAAAATTGAAATTTCTGACAAACCATGGATACAAGACAACATCACCTTGGGCGCCCAATGCACCCCAGAAGAAATTGAGGCTTATGCCAAGCTATTCAATGAATTCTGCGATGTTTTTGCCTAGTCCTACTTAGAAATGCCTGGACTTGATCCCACCATTTTAGAACATCACATCGATACATGGCCCGATGCCAATCCTGTCTGTGATAAGTTGAGACCTATTAATCCTTCTATACAAGAGGCTTTCAAAGGTGAAATAGATAAGCTGAAGTAGCCTATTTTTATCTATCCCATCGAATACATCACTTGGGTGTCTAATCTAGTTCATGTTCTCAAGAAACAAGGCACCATCCATGTCTGCACTGACTTTCACGACCTGAACAAGCTTGTCACAAAGACAACTTTCCCACACCATTAATTGACCAAATCATTAATGAGTGTATGGGGCACGAGGTCCTATCCTTCATGGATGGTTTGTATAGATACAACCAGATTGTTATTCATCGTTCTGATCAGCTTAAGACTATGTTTATTAGTCCGTGGAGAGCCTTCACCTATAGGGTCATGTTGTTCGGCCTTAAGAACACCGGAGCCACTTTTCAATGGGCCATGTCTTGCTGTTTCCATGACCTAGCTCATATTATCCTTACTTATTTAGACGACCTCACTACATGTTCTAAACATCGAGTGTAGCACCTCCACGATCTGTGTACCATCTTTCTTCGATGTCACAAATATAATATCCATCTCAACCCGCTAAAGTGTGTCTTTTGTGTTCCTGTCGACCATCTTCTAGGCTTCATTATGTCTAAATATTGTATAAAACTTGATCCCTTGAAAGTTCAAGCCATCCTTGAGCTTCCTATTCCTCGTACTTTACGCCAGTTACAAAGCCTCCAAGGCAAAACTAATTTACTTCGACGGTTTGTACCTTACTATGCCGCCACTGCACATGGGTTCCTTAGACTCCTCATATATAACATCCCATTTGTATGGGATGAATATGCTCAAGAGTCTTTTGATTCCTTGAAACGTGCTCTCACATCTTCTCCCTTGATTCATCCCCTTGACTTTGATAGGGATTTCATCCTGTACATCTCAGCCTCCACCCATTCAGTCGTTGGGGTCCTCATTCAGGAAGATGAAAACAAATTAGAGCATGTTATCTATTATTTGAGTAAGAACCTTGTAGGCCCCCCTGTATCCTACTCACATGAAGAGAAATTAGCACTGGTTTTCATGTTCTCGGTCCAAAAACTTCTTCATTACATTCTCATGTGTTCCACCAAGGCCGTGACTAATTCCAACCCTATGGCCTTCCTATTGAGCCGTCAGATCATCAATGGGAAGTATGCCCATTAAATCATTATCCTCTAGGAATTCGATCTTGATTTTGTCACACCCAAAAGTAATAAAGGTTTAGCCCTCACTGAACTCATTTCTGAATTAAATACCGATACACAGGATCCTCCACTTAATGATGATTTTCTCGATGAACATTTGTTTGCCATTACCACAGATGATCCTTGGTATGGTGACATCCTCACTTATTTGCAAACCCAAAATTTCTCCCTCCATCTTGATCATGATGCTTGACACCAGGCCCCCTGCTACCTTTTTATCAGTGAAGACATTTATCGTCATGGTGTAGATGGTGTCCTTCATTGTGGTCTCACACACACTGAACTTGAGCAAGTCCTTAATGCCTGCCATAGTGGCGCTTGTCATGGCCACCTCTCTGGTCTCGCCACTGCCCAGAAAATCATGCACGCTAGTATTTTTGGCCTTCTCTCTTTGGTGATTGCATTGAAGCAGTCAAACACTATTCCAATTGCCAACATTTCGCCCCTAAGGTGCGAGCCCCTCCAGCTCCCTTCCATCCTACCATCTCAGCTAGTCCCTTTTGTAAGTGGGTCATAGAATTTATGGAGTGCCAAACTCCATCTACTGGTAACCACAAGTATATCATTGTGATGGTTGACTATTTCACAAAATAGGCTGAGGCCATGCCAACGTTTAATGACACGGCAGCTACCGCAACCCTCTTTTTCTTTAACCATGTTATCGCTAGATTCAAGGTTTTGAAACAATTGGTCTCTGATCATGGCCAACATTTTGAAGATTAGATATGGTGTGAGTTGTCCTCTCTGTTGGGCTTTGAACACCAATATTCATCCTCCTATTACCCCCAAGGTAATGGTGAAGTTGAAGCAGTCAATAAAATCCTTAAAACCATGCTTCAACAGATGGTGGATAAGCACAAAAACAACTGGAACCTTATGCTCTTCCCTACTTTGTGGGCCTATAGAACTTCTGTTCAAACCACCAACAGGTTTACTCCTTTCCACCTTCTTTTTGACAAGGAGGAAATTTTACCAATTGAGTGTGAAATCCCTTCCCTTCATCTAGCCGTCGAACTTCTCCTTAACACCCAACCTTTAGAACAACGACTTATCAAGCTTGAGTGTGCTTTAGAAGACCGTCGTGTTGCATTTCAAAACCACCAAAGTGACTAAGAAATGCACTAATGCTTAGTATGACCAAAAATTCCACCCTTGTAATTTTCACGAAGGTGATCTCGTTCTGGTGTATGACAAGGCCCATGATGTCCTCAGTCATGGGAAGTCTAACTCATTATGGCTAGGCCCTTACATCATCAATAAGGATTTAGGTAAAGGGGCATACCTCTTAGAGGATTTTTAAGGCCACCCCCTTCCTAATCCTCGTAATGCACTCTATCTTAAGAATATTACCCTTATCATTTCCTTCCTGAAATGAATGTTCTATTTCTTTTAGATAGCCAACTTATGATTTTTTGTGATTTTATACTTCACTAGAACACATTTTTTCCAAGAAGGGTCACTTCACCACTCCTCAAAATCGAATTTCTTCACTTGCAACACTTGTACTTGGGGCACCACTTTGCCTCTATACTTGTCCATGCTCATGTCAAATTTCTTCATGAGTAACCATATTGTACTCATGTTTTTAAGGTCTCCACCAGACCTTTTCTATGTGGCAGCATCATCGAGTTTCCCTTGTTTAGAGAATATGAGTTGAGTCATCATGGCATCCGTGGAGTCTATCCAGCGTTCCTTTCTATCTCGCTATAGTCCTCCATCCTTCATTTCTTGGTTCCTTTCTCAAGTCGCACATTACAACCTTCCGTCCTACTATCCCCTGTCCCCTTTGATATTGTGTCAGTTTCTACCAATTCATCCATGCCCTTTATGCTCTAACAACAGAAGTCATCTTTCCACTACTCAGTGCCCCCCATTTCATCATCATCCCTGGTGTCAATATATCATTCGCTCTACTATTTTCTCTCATGCCTTAGTTGAGGATCCCTTATTGCCTCACCTATGGTGGACCTCCTTCTATCGACATCATCTCATTCATTCCAGAATACAAGTTTATAGGGTGGTTTACTTTGGTTCCAGCTTCCACTCTTGTTCGGTACCTTGGATAAATCAAAGGCACTCCTTATAGCCCTTTGACTTGATTGTTTCTCAGCTCCAGCTCCTTACGACATGATCAAGATCCATATACTTGATGGTTTGGTGATGTAGCTGATTGTACTGCCGATTCCTGGGTGTGTGTGAGATGTTTCAGACCTCATGAAGGGGTGGCCCTTCAAGTAGCCCCCCACATGCCCGGATGACCTTTTCATCATAGCCTTCGATGCAGCTCTAGAGATTTGATGGTTTCGGCCTTAGCCACTTGCAGCGCCTTTTAGTTTCCATGTATCATTCAGATTTTTAGAGCCCTCTCCTACTTACAGGGCCTCTTTAGTTGTACTTATATCTCATGTACTCATATATTATTGTATAATTCCTTGTTGTTATCCCAGGCACATTATGTATGTGGGATTCAGTATCATGTTTTTATCTAGCTCGTGTTCATGCCAGCATGTACTATATAGTTTAGTCCCTTGTTTACTAAACACATTATTCTTTGTACTTTGTCTCGGCGGGTATAGATATGCCTCCCCCGCCTCTTGTAGCATAGGTAATCACTCATAAAAAAGAATTCTCGCACCTGTAAGTCTCACCTCCTCAGGGTCTTGTCCTCTAGCACTTTGGTCTACCTTATATTTCTCTCTCTCACTTCCCCTTCGGTGTCTACTTCTTACAACGTACTTCGGTCATACGATTAGCTCCTAATGCTTGCAAGCTAGGAGTCAAACCCACCATCGGTGGGTCTGCTGACCTGTCCATGCGGCTGCCCCACTCCACGTACTCACCCCAACAAATCCAAAAACAATATACCATAAACATTACAAATGGGGGGTAGACCACTCATGGTAGACCCGTCCTCCCCACACCAGATATGACACCACTGTAACGACAGAGATGGGCAGGCCGCCCGATGTGATTCTGGCCCCACAAAAATGATATACATTTTGTTGTAAAATCAACCGTGCACCACTATTTCAGGAGGAGGTAGGGTTTGACCACTCAACCTCCTCCCTTCTAAGTCGGTAACTCACCAACTCCACCAACGGCTCCATTTTGAAAAATCTGCTCGAATTTTAATACTTAAACCCAATCTTTCACAAGAATTCCAAGGCCAAAGGTGGTTCAATAGTAGCATGTAGTTCAAGGCAGGCACATTTTTTTATGCAGGCAGAACCATGAGCCTTGAAATTTTCCCTGGGAGGTAATTTTTCTCCATGTCAGAATATATTCAAGTTTACACTAATTTTTCATGGTTTTTCATACGAAAAAAAATTGCGATGTCAGATTCTCCTTTTAAGTTGCAGATTTCTAGTCCACCCATCGAGCAACATCTTGGAGGAATCTAGGGGGAATTTAAACTATTCCTTTTTTTCCCAATGTTTTCAATTCATCAAAATTCAGAAAATGGACAGTTTATTTTTCACTCTTTGATGCCACGAATCTAATTGTGTGTTCAGATTTTCCATCCAAGATTTATATTTTTTAGCCACTTTTTCAAAGTGAAGTTACAGGTGTCATATTTCAGCGAGTGAGCAGTCGATTTCACACCTTTCAATGCCAGTATTGTGATGTTAATTTTAGATCCAATAGCACATCATCCCATTCTTCAATAATATTCAGTGTGAGTTATATGATGTGTTGATTTCATGTACTTATTTGTCCCTTAGATGCACAGTGTTGTAAAGATCCCTGTTAATGTATGAGTCATGGGATCTTGTTTTGTTATTGATGTACTTTCTATCATGGATTTGTATTATTTTTTAGATCCCTTTAATGCCATGTTGGTAGGATACTCATTATCACATGTATGTTGTTTGATATCCCTTTGATGCCATGTTGGAAGGATACTCATTGTCATTATGTGTGAGATATAGTCATACTGATAAGAGTCCTTCTTGTGAATGAGAGTTCTAGTACTGGAAAATCTCGTATAGATGTATAGCCACTCTTGTGTAAGGTAATTTTCCTTGTATGTTGGAGAAAACACATACATGTACATCTTCAGTCCTTACAGAACTTAATGCAGTGGCCTACACCATCTTGGCACTAAGGCCTACAGATGTAGTTCCTCCTGGATGAACTCCGTTATTATCTCTTATGTTGTTATTACTTGTTATGTTCCTCTTATTTATAGCATGCAGATGTTCATTTATGTTCATTAATGCTTTTATTAAATGAAATTATAATACATCAGCTGAAGTAAAAGGTATTGGTTAAGGGTATCAAGAATTTACCCTGGATCAAGTCGTATCATAGCAGGCCTTCTTGCTGATTGGATTGTAGGTGTGAACTATTGAAAGTTCGCTGAGTTGAGCCATGGAGAATGTCAAGGACCTGTACGAAAACATGCTCAGGGTGTCAAAGAAAGTGGACACGTTGTACGAGGCTTATGAAAAACAAGTAGCAGATAATGATGAATTGAAGACACAGCTCCTACAAGAAGAAAAGAAGGACAAACATCGATTGTAGCTTTAGTTGCAAGCAACGATAGAGGCGTGGGAAGAATTGAAGCACAACAACGAAAGTCTTCAAGAAGATCATGATGCACTAAAGGCACTCATACAAAAATATGAGGAGAGGTAGTGAATGCAACTTTATCTACAAGCCGCAACAAAGGCCTTGGAGGAATCAAAGCACAACGAAGGCTTAGAGAAGCCATATTCACCTATTTAAAATCGACAGCTAAGGTAAAGAGTGTTGATTTATCTTTAGTTTATTCACATGATATCATTTTGGTTTGAAGTGTGGAGATACCTATTACAAGAACTGATATGAGGCTCCTCACCAAGATGGGGTACAAAGGAGGAGGACTTGGCGTTCCTGGCCAAGGCATAACCCAACCATTGGAGGTTGTGCAGCGACCTCGCTATGCAATTTTGGGGTACACTGAGGAAGGATGTTCAAAGGACATCAAGGGAAAACATATATTGATGAACTCTCCAGGGAAGAGGAATGATGGGGATACTTCACCATCGTTCCATGGTAATGCATGTTTTAGTGAAATATATGAGGTGAGCTCTCATCACCATGATCGCACCAGAGATCGCCATAAAAGGTATAATAAGTCTCATTATTATAGAGTGCATATTTATTATAAGAATGTTGCTAACCATGGTCGTAAATCATGGCATTGCAAAATGTGTCATTTTTTTGGTTTACATAACCATGTGTTTTCCAAGTGTTGGAAAAGGATGGAAACACAAAGGAGGATGAGGCATGGAAATACTTCTCCACAGCAAGGGAAGAAATCGGTTAAGCAGGTTTGGAGGAAAAAGACATTTTTCACCCATTATGACCGAAGTGGTCATCAAAGAGCTACATGTTGGAGGCTCCATCTAGAGCAGCACCTTAAGGATAAAGTATTCGTGCATGAACCAGTTGAAACTGTTCGACAGGAAAACATGCCACAAGAAGACGACCCATTCTCTTTGATAAGTGAGAGATGGTTCTTCTATATTGTTTTTATATATATGTTAGCTTGTCATGGCCATGTGGGATATTGCTAGAAATATACCTGACCTCCCCACACCATATATGACACCAATATAATGGCAGAGATGGGTAGGCCACCCGATGCAGGTCCGGCCCACCAAAATTGATATACATTTTGTTTTAAAATCAATTGTGCGCTACTATTTCTGGAGGAGGCGAGGTTTGACTATCCGACCTCCTCCCTACTAAGTCAATAACTCACCAACTGTGCCAACAACTCCAAGGCCAAATGAAGTTCAATAGAGGCATGAATTTCAAGGCATGCATGTTTTTCAATGTAGGCAGAACCATGAATAGGCCCAGAAACAGGGAGTGGAACCATGAGCCTTGAAATTTTCCTAGGGAGGTAATTTTTCTCCATGTCAGAATATAGACAATTTTATAGTAATTTTTCATGATTTTTCGTGGGGAATGAAATGGAAAATTCAGATTCACATTTTCAGTTACAGATTTCCAGTCCACCCATGGAGCAATATCTAGGAGGAATCTATGGGAAATTAAAAGATTCCTTTTTTCCTTATATTTTCACTTCATCAAAATTCAAAAAACGGACAGTCGATTTTGCACTATTTGATGCCACAAATCTGATGATTTGTTGATATTTTCGATCTAAGATTTCTATTTTTTGGCCACTTTTTCAAAGTGGAGTTGCAGATGTCATCTTTTATTGAGTGAGTAATCTATTTCACACCTTTCGATGCCACGATTGTGATGGTGATTTTAGATCCAGAAATGCAGTAGCCCATTCTTTAGTCTTCTTCAATGTGAGGTATATGATGTCTTGATTCCATGTACATATTTTTCCCTGAGATGCATAGTGTTGTACAATTCCCTGTTGATGTATGAGTCATGGGATCTTGTTTTGTTATTGATGTACTTTCTGGCTTGGATTTGTATTATTTTTTAGATGCCTTTGATGCCATGTTAGTGGGATATGCATTGTCACATGTATTTTGTTTGAGATCACTTTGATTCCATGTTGGTGGGATACTCATAGTCATTGTGTGTGAGATATTGTCACACTGATAGGAGTCCTTCTTGTGAATGAGAGTTCTGGTAGTGGAACATCTCGTAGAGAGGTCTACCCATTCCTGCATGAAGAAATTTTCCTTGTATGTCACAGAAAACACATCCATGTACATGTTCCCTCCTTACAACACTTAATGCAGTGACTTACACCATCTTGACACCAAGGCAGGGAGATGTAGTCCCTCCTAGAGGAACTCCATTATCAATGTCTTATGTTGCTATTTCTTGTTATGTTCCTCTTCTTTACAACATGTAGATGTTTATTTACGTTCATTAGTTCTTTGATTAATTTCAACTTTAAAACATTAGTCGAAGTAAAAGGTCTTGGTTAAGGGTATCAGGAATTTACCATGGATCAGTCAAAGTGGGAGAAATATTGTTGGTCAAACACAAGATGGTAAATCATCATTGGAAAAGACTATTGAGAGTATCATAGAAGTAATGATCATTGGTAATGTTACATTGTTTGATGATGGTGTTTCTATCAATTCCAATGTGGGATATTGCTATAAATATGTTTTCATTGATGGAAAAGGAAAATTTAAATGGAATGGAAATATTGGAAAAGGAAAGCATGAAAATATTTGGTGTTCAAGAAAAAATTAACAAATTTGGGAAAGGAAAGCATGGAAATTGCAAATCACTATGAATGTTAATGTCATTATTGGAAAAGGAAAAGGAAAAATCAATGAAAAAGGTGGAAAAGTAAAAGCATGGTGAATGATCAGTCATAAAAACATCATCGTGGATGAGAATGGTGAAGAGATGTTCAAGCCAATTTTGCAGTAGCATATCCACTCAAAATTAGGTGTAACCGAGACATATGGAAAGAGCTAAGAAAAATATTTCTAGTGATTTGTTGAAGATTGAAAATGGCCTCATGGATCAAGAGATAGAGCTAGTCAAAGTTTATTTGAGTCAATTCAATGTTATCAAAGTCAACTTAGGTGGTTGGAGATACATTTCCAAGTTTGGAAAAACATCCAAATCCAACGAAAAAGTTAGAAAAGTGGAAAAATGTGGACCAGAAATACGTGGTATTGGAAAGAATTTTTATTGGGCATTCATGGACCCTACCTAACCAAGTTACCTCGAGGGTATGGTAACGAAGTATAAGTATAAGTGCTAGGACTCATGGATCATGATGATGCTAGGATTTGATGTCATCCCAATGGAGTTATTACCTGACCGTATTCACCCTGACGCAACCCTTTTAGTGCATGAAAAGAGTGGACTAGGAGATTGGAACTGGGACACGGTAGAATTGCATTATCTAATGGGAAACAAGCGGAGGATCCCACTTGAAAACCTATCACGGTGGAGGATGCCTAATGGGTATGAGTGTGGAAGATTATTTGGTGAGCACAAGATTAAGAACTAAGAGATATGGGTCAAGAACATGTGGCAAGATTTTGAGAGGCCTACATACGATAGTATTTTCAGGCCTCGAGTTGTCGGGAGGTGGTTTCACATACCATCGATTGCATAGATCAATGTAAGAGAACCACCTCGACACCACTCTTCCTAATACCACAAACCTTAATGAAGTGCTTTAAAACCTAGTGGTTTTTTATAAAATACCTTAAAAACCAAAATGGTCATAAAAAAAGTTCTTGAGGGTACTTTCTCTCTTCTTCGATAGGTCAAGTTGTAGTATTTAATTGGTCACATGTGATGTGAGCATAGGAAAATGAGTTTTGGATAGGGGGCAATCATATTTGGATATTTTGGGCACCCAAAAGGCCCATTTTTGGTTGACATGTGTCACCAATCAATGGTTGACACGTAGTGCAGGTGACATCACCCCAGTGAATGGAGCCCCACGGTTTGCTAATAGTGTGGAGAGATGGAACATTGGGAAATGAGAGACGAGACATGGAATGCATTGACAAGTTGGCAAGGTGACAAAAAATGAGATTCAGTTCACAAGTACCACACAAGACAACTCATCCTAGAGTTATGGAGCCGAAAGGTTTTATAAAGGGAACATAAACCAAAAGCGCCTGCATAGGGAGAGTTACAGGGTAAGTGCTAATACGAATTTCCATGTAGCAGTTAGAGAACGAAGGGCATGGAGGTTAAAAAAAAAATGAGCCATGAAGGCTCTTAAAGTAGCTAAATGTGTAAAGGCTTGGGTGGAGGCCACAACCTCTTGTTATATGTCAGAAAATAGATAAGATTCTATAGCACCAGAAGCATAAGGAGCTTAAGGCGAAAATCGAAAAATTCAACAATATTTTCTATGTCAATTAAAAAGGGTCACAAAGGCCTTTTGGACTATAAAAGAGTACTTAGGCATGGATGGATGAATTGAAAACTATTTTGTGACTACTTTATGATTAGCATATCCTTTAGGCTAACGGATGAATGAAATGGAAAATTATTGGGAACTAAAAAGGAAGGAATGAATGACTTGGATTTATGATAGGAGCATGGAGAAGTTAAGAGACATATTTGAAAGTATCATAAATCTAGATATTCACCAAAAATAGAAATTCCCAGTTAAATTTTGTTAAAAATAATGAATTGTAACATCTCCAATTTTTTTGTTTTTTTATACTTATCTCTATGATTGTAATATCACCTTACTCTTTAACATATTGTCCCAATGATGTCTCTGCTATAGTTATAGTGAACTTATCACATTTAAATCCTTATTCATAATTAACCTGGTTAAAATATTCCACGTATACATTAACCCATCTCTTACTCTACCATACCCTTACCTTTTCATTCACACCCTACATCTCATTCATCTCTAACATATCCTTACCTTATCTATCTCTTCACTCCATACCTTACATACAATTTTTAACTAATGTAACCTTGTAACATTATTAATTTTTATTCTAATTAAATCCTCTACCCTTTAACTTATGGTCTTATTGAAAAGATATTTCAAGCCTTATATTAATATAGATACCCATATATTAATCTACATGGGACATACATACATTAATAAACTTAACGCTATTATTTTTGGCTTCCTTGGAAGGTAACTAAGAAAGTTATATGCTCCTAATATAGTTTCATTTCGAATTTGTTGAGAGTACCCCCACCTGTTGACTTGTCCAACATGCTGGTCTCCATGTCACAAGGGTCACATGTCCTCACATCGCCCTCCCACGCATATTGAGGTTCCACATGGACGTTGGAGATCAACATAAGATGAATCAAAATTTTCAATGCATCCTGAAAACCATAAGGGGTTTATGCTACTTGAATTTCCCTCATTTCGTCATTTCGTTGTGTGTTAGGTAGACGTCTGTCTCTCTAAATCTATGCCTCCATTGCTCAACCTCCATTGAGTTTTTTAGAGGCCCTACACGTCATTTACTCCATTGAAATGGTGAGGGTTGTGGTTTAACTTGATACAGTGCAGAGAATTGTGTCCAAGCACGCACAGGTAATTTGTTTATGCATTTTGTTTACTTATATGTTGTGACCTTTATATGTTTTTCCTTTTGATAAAATTTGGTCATTTTTGGAGGGATACTACATTGTCATTTTCAATGTTTTCTCATCATCCCTTTAGGTAAATAATGGCTAACCCTACCTCTGCTTTTAATCATGAAATTTTTTTATTGTTCACTCTCTACTTATGAGGTTTTTGTGTGTTTGCAGAGTGGTGCCCTCGATCTTCCATACGAAGATGTTGAGCATTGCCTCCTCTTCTCTACATTGCGATGACACTTACTCAACCATCCTGCAACCCTTATTCGTTGCCGAACCGGTAAGCTCCTATCGACTTCCCTATTTGGTTTAGTAATTTCTCTCTCGTTCACTTCAGAATTTATGGGCTTTGGTTAATATCGGTAATGTCATATTAGTATTTAGATTTCAGGTGTCTACCCTATTCCCAATTTTGTGGGTTTGAAAATTTGCATACCACTATATCACTTCTCTGTTCTATATGCAAATACTTTTTTCAACAATTTTTATTTTACTATTGTCTATGTTATTTTCCAGTTATTTTTCCATCGATTATCTTTGTTTTGATTTTATGAGGGTTTACTCCTCTTGCCTTCCAAATTTTGTAATGACAATCTCACATTGGGATTTTAGTTTTCAGTTTATTTTCCGAATGGCCACGTTGCCATGATTGAATTCAATTTTTAGTTGTGGTTATGAATAAACCATTCACTTCAAAACATCTCATTCTTCTTTTAGTTATTGGGTCTCATTAAGTTACATGGTTGCATTTTTCCAATTATCATCACTTAGCCCAGTGTGGCTCTGTATCACCTGGGTCACCATGACTCTTGGGGTCACCATGACTCTGTGTGACATGGGTCAGCATGACTCTTGGATCAGCGTGACTCTATTGATTAGTTTATTTAATCATTTTCTTTCATAAAACACATATGGCTATGTTGCTTATTGGGGATCTTAGTTCTACTTCATAATTCTAGTTCTATGGATAACGACAGTAATTATCTTCTATGCACATTAACCCCTAGTTATATAAAAAAGATAAATTATATTTTTCATAATTACTTTTCATTGATTCATTGTTATGTTTCTATTTTGTTTATCTTGAGATTCTTTGTTTCATGATATGATAGCGTATTACCTAGATCTTAGTATTTCTTCATTATGTATATTAATAATATTGAATGGTGTTATTTTAGGATTGTTTGAGGCCTATATTGTATTCCTAAATTCAATACTCATTTTTTTAAACTAAAGTATTCAATTTCTATGCTTACACAACATATTTTGAGTTTTGTATGTATTTTTTTTATTATGCATAACATCTATGTATCTGGTTCTGTTTCACCCGGAATGGATTATTCACTGTATTATTAATATCACTGCAGATTTCATTTATATTCAAGATGCTTCTCTTGCCCCTCTTCATAGTGCTATATAGCAGGTATATTTTCTTAAATATTCATGATTTTGAAGCATAAGCACTAGTCTTCTATGAGTTGTTACTCTATTATTTTTATTTATAAATTACCATTGGAACCATGGTTTTCTCTCACTTGTATGTTCAAAATAGTTGTGTTAGCACTTCTAGTAATTCCTCTTACCTTTACCCTGATTATGAAAGATGTGTAACTTTTGCTATGGTTCTGCCCTTTAAGGTGACACGTAGTCTCTTAACGCATACCGAATTATCAATCAACTCCATTTGTTACTTACTACTGTACATAAATTTTGACTTTATGATTCTTTATTATTTGTATTGTTTCCAATTTATTTGCTGAGTTTTAATATGGGTTAATATAACCTAGTTTACCCCTTTTTCTCATATTTGGACCAATGATATAGAAGTGGAACTCCTATCCTCTTCACGTTAGTCCTTTTTTTTCAAATATTATCTAGTCCATGTTTATAAATTTCTGATGTACATGTTGAAACAATATTATTTACATCATTCTCAATATGTATGTACAAGTGGAGAAACTCAAATATGGGTCAATATAATTAAGTATGTCTTCTTTATGTATTGAATAATGTAATACTTTGTTATTAATCAATTTGATTTGTCCTCTAACTCTCGCATATTATTTTTCATGTATGCTCTCATACCTTTTCATTGATTTGCATGACAAAAATGCTTCCTATTCTCTCGAGGCTTACCATTTACTTTCTTTCTCAGGTCAGTTGCATGTTGTACCATCATGGTTCTTCTTCTGGTACCTAGCTTAGTCCATTGTTCTTCAAGTTTATGTGTCAAGGCCATGGTTAGACTTTGACAATAATTTATATTGATGTAATATTCCTCAAATTTCAATTATTCACACACACACATATATATAACCATGAGAATCTCAAGGATATTTGAGAATTTTTGTACTTATATAGTTTATTTATTTAATATTTGGAATTCTGAGTTATCATATTCATGTAAATTTTTCAAATTTTCAGAGCTATAACGCCTCTTCTAGTTTTACATTATTTAATATAATATCAAAATTTCCTAGAATTCTCTTGTTTATAATGTTGGCGCAATTGGTGTTGTACTTGTTAGTCATCAGTAATTTTTTCTATTTTGTAGATGAATAAATACTTTTCCTAGATTTCTAAAAACAAGATTCATGAATATTGTGAGTTTTAGAAACCTCACTGCCTTCATTTTCCTTAAAACAAAATTTTCACTATTTGACTATTTTTCCATTCTGTGGTTAGACTACCACTCCTAAGAAACCCCTCATAGGCTCATGCCACTCATTTTTATCCCATTTCACCAGCCATAACCTCAGCACTCTGTTTTTCCTTTTCCACACCCCTCCACTTTCCCTCTAGGATTAGCAATCAGCCTACTCTTTCGCATGGTCACCAAATGCCTCAAAAATTGATGGTCTCAAAACTATATTTGTAGGATCTTTAGATAAATCGATTACATTGGATTTTGGATCTTCAATACATCAATTTGTCAAAAACTCTTTTTTTTACACTTGAAGACCCCAAGCCAAGCTTTTAGTCAAAGACCAAGTCAAAAGAGCCTCCCACTAAGTCATTAGGGTTTCATAGGTTGTAGGGTTATCCTTGGTATTCTAAAGCATTATTTTTCATGTTCTAGAAGCTGAATCAAATGTGAAAGAAGGTAAAAACCTATTTTTCCAAGATAGATAAGAAAAATATCCAGGCAAGATGACCTTATCAAGTTCAAGTTCTGCAAAAGTAAATTGTTCATTTTGACATTTCTATAGGAGTGTCCAGGTGACTATCAGCTGAAAATTGGTAAGGTAAGAGGTATTCTCCTATTTAAATATATTCACAGCAAAAGGACAGGGATCAGTTTGTGTTCAGGGAAGATCAAGGTTTCTAAACCATATTGGGCTAGCAGTGTGCCAAGCAAGGATCCAATGCAGTAGAACACATGGAGGAGGCACACCAAGTGAACCAAACATGGAAGAATTTTTTTATAAATTATAAATGAAAGAGGGAAAAAGGTGAGGTGAAATAGACAACAAGGAATGAACTTGAAATGGATATAGAGAACTTAGAATACAACACTAATGATTCTTCTCAAACAGCCCAGAAACCTAAGGTTTTGGAAATATAGTTAAGGGAGATGAAATGAAGATGATAGGCCTCCATGATGACAGTAGAAAGAAGGTTTGAAGAGGCTGTTGTAGGTGACTTCCAGATTTTTCCAAGGTAAAGTATCTCACTTTCTCATAAGAAAGAAAATAAAAAGAGTATCAGTGAAAGGAAGTCCAATATTTCATTTTCAGTCATTTTCACTCAACGATCAAAGGAATTAAAGCATAGGGTTGAGTTCCAAGATGGAAAGCCAAGATGATCATGAGGTTCTTGTTGTGTAACTGAATGTGTCAAACTCCAAGAACATCAAAAAGGGTTAAATCAGTATGGCATGCCACCTGCAAATCAAAAGTGGCCAAAAGAGGAGATAACATACATGATTGTGAAGACTATGGTACTTGTCAAAGATGGATTTATCATGCCTAGAGATCAATGAGAAAGATGAAAACAAGTTTCTCAGTCACCCATCAAGAAAAGGGAAATTTAATCTCCAAGGTAAGAACAAAGAATTTTTAAAGATGCTACCACCATGCAAGTGCCTAAAGTTGTCAAAATGATTTTAGCATGTTCCAAGGATAAGAGGGGAGAGAGTCACTTCAAGGTTTTCATGACACTTATTGACTGAAAGTGACTGAAAGACATGAAGAAGCCAAAACATAGTAAATCATGTGACTCAAACAAACATCTACAGAACAAAGTGTTAAAGGCATCAATAGGCCAAAGGAAGTCAAAGTTCACCATGTCAGCAACCTGAAGAGAAAACAAAGAAAAATGGTTAAAATGAAAAGAAGCCATTTGAATTTTTTTTAGCCACCTACTGCAAAAGGTCAAGAAGAATATCAGTGAAAGACAAAAAGTCTCAAAAGAATTAGCAAAGTGGGGTTTTCTAAATTCAATTTATCTTCCTCAGCTATAAAGGGCCTTTTTCACCCTTAACTCAACTCATTGTGCACATACAAAGACAGCCAAAACATTCAAGGAGAAAAATATGAGTTTTAAGTCAAAATTGATTAATTTTGCCTGATGCTACGAGTTCATGTAGGCACTATGCGTTCAGTGCCCGGTGTTCTACATTCGGGAGATTTCACAGTGTAAATTTACATTGCATTGCACGTTCAGGGGAACGCGCTACGCACTCATACGAGCACTACTTGTTCACCCATAACTGCCCTATAGCGAAAAAGACGTGTAGGCACTGCACCTAGGAGACCTGACAGGCAAACAGACGTGTAGGCACTATGCCTAGGAGGTCCGATAGGCAGAAAACATGCCCGACATTGTAACACTAAAATTTGTCACCATGACATTTACCTATTCATATGGGTCTATCAACACCTATATCATGATCCCTTAGAAGTCAAAAACCCTAATGTTCCTAAACCAATTCTTGGAAGTATGGGCAGAAAAATATCATCAACTTACTGTCGATCCATCAACTAGTGTTTGTCAGGTTCCTGGGAAAAAGGGTAATTTTAGGTTTCCTTGTAGGTTATGCAAATGGAGTCATAAAACTCACATTTTCCCGCACATGGATGAAGCCTCAAAATTGTTCAAAAACCTTACTGTTCCACAACAACAACTTCCAACTGGTTACTGTAAAATTTCTCGCAACCTACTATCAATTGATGAAGTGATTGATATAATTCCAAGTATAGTAAATCCCACTCTTCCATTGGAGAGTGAAACTCATATCACTCAGGTTGATGATCCATTAGTTGATCAAGTGATTGACATGATTTCACATCTGGTCGATCCCACTCTCCATGTAGAGATTGAAATTCATACTGCTCAGGTTCTTCTAGCTACATCAGATTCTTCTACACCAGGGGGCATTTCACCTATTCCTATAGAAACCCCTACAAGTATTGAGGTATTTTCCTTTGATTGGAATTGACTAACAGAACCTCATATTCCTTCGTCCTTCCCTTTTCAAATCATTGTGAAGTTTTGTGGTAAGAATGTATGTTGTACAAATATAGATGAAGGTGCTTCTATTAGTATTTTATCCTCAACTACTTGGAAAGATTTGGGTTCCCCTCAGCTTATGCCTATTAAACAAAATATGTCACCTTTTAACGGAACCATTAGTGAACCTTTACAGATCCTTCCTATGTTTCCTATTACCTTGGAAGGTAAAAATTTTTGTTTTGATCTTAAGGTAGTCTGAGGCCCTTTAGATTTCAATTTACTCCTTGGGTGAGACTATGTCTATGCAATGAAAGTTTTCGTATCAACACTCTTTCGCGTGATGTCTTTCCCTCACAATGGAAACATTGTGACTGTAGACCAGATTTCATTCGTTATTCTTGATTCAACTACCAAGCATCTGACACCCCTGAATTTTCCTTGTACAGAAGTGGTATCTACCCCACAAGGGGTTAATTATGTGGCAACTAGTCCCATGTTTTTAGTTACCAATGCAAGCGAGCCTCTCACTTTTTGCTTGACTTCCTTTTACTTATATCTAGTAATTGACATGGAAAACCCTATGGGATTATTTGAATGCAATATTCTTATCCCTATTGAGTCCCTTGACATTGGTTCCTTCCATAAAACTATTCTTCCATCTGATGAAGCCCTCTTAGAAGCCATGATCAAGGTGTGTCCCTTGACATGTGCTATTTACAATTGGAAGCCATGATCAAGGTTATGGGGAGAGTTCCTTTCCTATGTCAACCTCATTAAAAAATGAAACAGGTTCCCCATGATCATAGTTCCTTTTCTTGTGTCAAGCTCATTAAAAAATGAAACAAAGTGCCTTGAGGATAGTTCTTTTACTATGTGAACCTCGTTCAAAAATTAAATAGATTTCCATGAAGAGAGTTCCTTTTACTGTTTTAACCTCGTTAAAAAATTAAACATGTCTTTGAGCATAGTTCCTTTTGTTGTGTTAAGCTCGTTAAAAATGAAACAAGGTTCTAAGACCATAGTTCCTTTTCTTGTGTCAAGCTCGTTAAAAAATGAAACAAAGTTCTATAGCATATTTATTTTCCTATGTCAAGCTCATTAAAAAATGAAACAAATCCTCTCCTAATTGAGTCAATTATTTGATTAGATCTCATAAGTGTCAAGTCGATTCTTTCATCTGATATCGTAAATGAACCTTCACTCCATCCAACTATTAGTAACTAGTCGTCTACTTAGTTGCATGAAATGAAGATTGGGGGACCTATCTCAAGCAAAGTTTTCTTACATTTCAAGCTTGTGTAAAAATGAAATCTATATCAAGAAAATTTTTCCTATGTCTCAAGCTTGTGTAAAAATGAAACCTATCTCAAGCATAGTTTTCCTACGTTTCAAGCTTGTGTAAAAATGAAACTTATCTCAAGCAAAGTTTTCTCTATTTCAAGATTCTCTAAAAATGAAACCTATCGTGAGTCTATTTCAGTTATTATGTTGAAGACTCATTAAACTCATGAAAATTCTGAGATTATTTTGCTATCTTTCATTCTCGTAAAACACATGAAAATTACGAGTTCTTTCCCTCTTTTCCTTTTTGTAAATTAAATTGAAAGTTGGCCAACTGAATATACTTTTATCACTTTTTCAAGATCTTTAAAATTATGAAAAAGTGAAACCCTGGAGTTCTCTTTTAAGCCCTTTTCAGACTCTATAAGCATGAAAATATCGTCGATTACTTGACTATTCGAACTCGTTAAAGGAAATGAATAGTCTTCCTTTTAGTATAAGTTTACCCCTTTTCCGGACTAAAATGGACTATTTACGAAAAAGGTATACTTTGACTAATCATGGTCAATAGAGTTCTCTCCTATATTATTTTATCCTTTTTCGGGCTTGAGAGACTAAATTTACAAAAAGGTACAACCATAGAGTTTCCTTAAGTTTTTCTTCTGACTCCCCAAAATTGAAAAACACTAAGTTTCTCCTATATTGGACTCATTAAAATTTAACAGTAAAGGACCTGTCAATTACAAACAGGAAGGAACCACTCCTTCTTAGGGTTCGATTTTAATACTAAGTTGGACTCATCTAAAGAATGATCTTACACAACAATAAAATGGTATCCTCCACAAGTTTGTCAAAAATAAACAGGTACTTGCCAGAAATGGTGGGGGGGAAAGAGAAAATTAATCCAGTTTTCACCGTTGTTTTGAAAACCAGTATACCACTCTTAAATACGAAAATTTTTGTGACACTTGTATATGGGTTGGGAAAATCCTTTTTCCAACAGTTAATCAAACCACATTTAAAGTCTTCAGCCAGTTTCTAGGTATTAGCTTTAGGTCAATTGTTACCAAACCATATGTAGTGTCGTTATGTGTTCAAGAGACAGATCAAATAAAACCATTCATTCCAAAAAAATTTATCCATTCACGTTGACCATCCCTGAGTCAGTTCTTGCTAAAAATTTCTTCAAAAATTGATCTAATGGTTTCATGTCATAGGCTTTCCTATGGTTGGTGTCTTTCTATCAACGACAACTCATCATCTAGAAATTTGATCTAGAATCCTATCAATACCTTATCATTTGCATGCCCTAATGGCAGATTTCTCACCTTCGATGACAGGTTGCATCATTGACCTTTGATAAAATTATTCTGTGAAGTTTTCAACTGCAAATCATACATTAACACTTCATGGATTTTACTGAGTACTTTGAGAGCCATTGTCATTATTGGCGGTTTCTCTCACACTTGTTAACAGTTCACATCATTGGCTGGTAATCAAGTGGTTTCTACCATGTTCGACTTCAACACAATCGATCGCATGGATAGAATCATACTAGTTTAGGAAGCAAAAATCAAGACCCTAGATACAGTTTCCACCATCCAGGCTGCGAGGAGTTTTATTATTCATGATACAGTAGAATACTTATGATAGATGGCTACATCCATATTGTGTCTACTATTGATGTAATTTTAAAATCATTTCTATACCATAACATTTAGTTAGTTTTGATCTGAGTATCGGAATTCCTACCTCAGCAATGATATATATATATATATATATATATATATATATATATATTAATTGAATGTATTTATACGTTTTCAACCGGTGTGTCCGCAATCCAATCCTCAGAATGATAAAGCACTTCACTCTTCAGAAAAATCTCAGATTTCGCACATTAGGGGGGAATCTGTTACACTAAAATTTGTCACCATGACATTTATCTATTCATATGGGTCTATCAACACCTATATCATGCTCCCTTAGAAGTCAAAAACCCTAATGTTCCTAAACCAATTCTTGGAATTGGAGAAAATCTCATTAAAACCCTAAAAAGTCTAACTCTGCACTTTTCATAGCCCTTGCCTACAGATCCACAGATATTTTCTCTATAGCCCATGGCACATCCCACATGTTTTGCATATTAAACCTGCGGAACCTCGTAAACAATCAAAGAAAGGAAAAAAGTAAGTTCTAGAAGCTCATCTGGTTGAATATTTTCCCAACTGAAAGCTTCTAGAAGCGCGATCAGTTCGAGCTTTATCTTATACTCATGATCTCTATCCCTTTACTCAAGGATTTTATCCCTTGGTATATGGAGCTCAAATCCCTTCATGAGAGGAATCCATTCCCCTCTTCATGGAACTGAAACTACCTCCATTTCTATATAAATTGAGCTCATGTTTCAATCTCAAGGGTAGATTGTACCTTGTATATGGTAATTGTTGAAGAAATTCTCAAGAGAGCATACTCTCTATACTAGTCCTTTTTGGTATGAGAATGATTGCACACTCATGTCCATAACTTCGTACTAGTTTAGAGAGAAGAAGGCTTTTCAATCTGAAGAACGAACGGTTCTTCAGGACCCCAGAAGAACCTATATAACATCAAGGAAAAAGGTTGTAAGGTTACTTCTTATTACACAAGTTAATACAAATGGATTCCATTTTCTCATTGAATTGTTCATGTATCTAATTGAGTATTTCAATTCTTAGATTCCTTGATCACTGAGATACATTAGTGCTTTCTCAATTATTATATCTTGTAGGTGCTTTTAATCCTTTTATCTGTCCTTGATTGCAGGTTTCACATGCTGAAGCGACCTCTTTTGGAGCGACTAGATAGAAACTTTTAGTAATTGAACTTCAAGTAGGGGCATGTCCTCATACTTTGTTATTTAATAATTTTGAATCACAAATGATCTAGAAAAAATGGTTTGCATTTGGATGTTTGTTTCTAGATATCCTTAGGATACTAGGGAGATCATTCTTGTTCGCAAGAAGGATTTATCTACATAACAGGCGTTGCACGTTGGGAGAGCTCGACAGGCCTATACATGTTTAGGCATTGAGCCCAGGATAGCCTGACACCCGACTCTTAGTTTAGGTGCTACGCATTGGATAGAGTAGACCCGACTATGCGTTCAGGCGCTGCACCTTCACTAGAAACACTCCTCAACCTGAAAATTGCCCCAAAAAAACCACAAAAGAGCACCTCAAAGCTGCATCCGAGGACCTGCAAAGACACCAAAATTTGGTAGATGGATTTTTTTCCTTATTCTCTAGTGAATTTCATGATTTTATGATTAAGGGAATTGACCAAACCATAATGACTAGAAACCCTAAGTCCTCATGACAAAAGCCCAATTTTGACCTCAAAGCAAGAATTTATCAGTCAAGAAAGGTGTGACTTCGGGTAATTATAGTAAGTTGGATTTAAAAATTCATAAAAGCTTAAGGGGGATCAGTCATACACCTACACCTCCCTCTCACTCACTTAAAAAAACTTCCTTTCACCATCATTTCATTTCACTCCTTCTACCAAGTTTCACAAGCAGGCCTAAGGTTTTTTAAAGACAATAGTGATCAAAATGTCAAGAGAAGGAGGGAGTGTTAGCAGTGAAGGAGGCCAAGTGCCTATGAGGTAGAAGCAAAAAGGTGGGAAGGTTAATAGGTTTGAAACCCAAGACACTTTGGAGCTTAAATCCTCTCCTATGATCATCACATGCTTTCAAAATGTAGGATGTTTCCAGTTTTGTGAAAAGGTCCAACAAGTGAAAAGTCACCTCGAGATAACTAGATTGTTTATCCTCAACCTACCCAATAAACACGTAAATATTGCAGGGTTAGACTTTGAGCTATCATCATATACCATTGTCCATGCTACATGCATACCCAATGTTGGTGAAAAATGGTTCAAAAGAGCCATTTCTCAAACCTAGGTACAAAGAAGGTTGCAAATATATTTTCCCTTTTTCACAACTGCTGGAGAGGTATGCACCCTTTATTAGGGTCATCATGAAATATTTTACCTGTGAGGGGAGATACTCTAGGCTCTACTCCTACCATATCAGATTACTCACTAGAACATTTGGCGCAATTTCTGACAGCCAAATTGTCGCTTTTCTGACACACAGTCGTCGCAAGAGCGACAGTTCGAGGCCGGGAAAAACGTGGTTTCTCGTGCGGTCGCAATTATGACACCTTTACAAAGTGTCGCACTACTGACACTTCCTGTCGCTTCCAAACACTCGTCGCTCTTCCGACGCCTCCCAAACCGACGTTTGTAAAATGTTGCCATTCCGACGAAATTTGGTCCAACGTTTTTAACGTCGCGCTTCCGACGTTTTTAAAGTCTCGCCATTCCGACGAAATGTCGTCCGACCTTTTGAATGTCACTCTTCCGACGTCTTTATACTGTCACTCTTCTGACGTGTCTAAACTGTCACATTTCTGACGCCGTACAAAAGTGTCAGAAGACCGACGTATTGCAAAAGTGTCACAAGACCGACGCTTTCCAGAAGCATCACAATATCGACGCCAGGAAGAACTGTCATAATTCCGACGAAATGTGGTCCGAAATTTTGGACGTCGCCCTTCTGAACTCTTTTTTCTATTGCTCTTCCGATTTTTATAGAGCTGTCGCAATATCAACGGACGTCACAAGACCGACGAAAATGGAAATCGTTCAAAACGTCAAAAGAGCGACGCTTACAAGGCGTCGGTATGCCAACGGCGGTTTCAATTTAAAAAAAAATATATAAAACTTTAAAACAGGACAGTAAATCTCCAATGTTTTTTATCACAATAAGAAATCAATGATCAGTGATCACGTCAAATTTTCCTCGTAGCATGACGGTTCTAACAAATTTTATTGTAAAGGTTGCTGGCCAGTGACAACTGGTGCAGCATTGAAGGAAATGCATTAAAGAAAATTAATTAGGTTGCGAACTCCAAGCCAACTGGCAACAACCCTGATAATTTTCCTTACCAACTTCCAAGTTGTGACTCGAGCTTCAGAATCCAAAGCTAAGAATTTTCTTTTCATCGTGTTGGAGAAGAGAACCGCAACCTGCAGCAAAGGAGCAATTCCCCAGTCTCACTGCTCAGGACTCGTAGTCATTCCTTGCTAACACGGTATGTGGAAATTTTGATAAGATAACTTTCTTCACCCTCGTTTTTGCTAAATTTATTCTTTTGAAAAGGGCCTGGTTCCATTTTAGAATTTTTCAACTTTCGAGTTCTAGAATTCGTACATATGATTTTTGGACTGAGGTTTTGTTATTAATGAGGAGATAGTGTCTTGGTTCTATCTGTATAAAATAATTGCCTCTTTTTTTTCTTCATGTTCAGGGTTTTTGATTTTATCAAAACCTATCTCTCTTTTAAGCATGCCTGCAAATTAATATATTCCAGGAATGTACACAATTCCAGGCTTCATGTACAACATATTGCATCAACTATATTTTTAACAAGTGAGTCGCATGCCCATATAGTGTTACAGATTACAGGGCTTCATTTGGAGAATAAATGATAAGCCTGGGAGCACTAAATCCAAGTAATTCCCCTCATCCCTTAAAAGACACCTCTAAATATAAATAGAAATTTCAAATAGTTAGTAAAGGAAAAGTACAAAGATATAACAGATATGTGTTGAGCCAAAAACCTGTGCATTCACAACAAAACTGGGATGGATAAAACTTAAAAACAATTATCGACTGACAAAAAATCGTCTTATGCATACAAAATGAAAGAAGCATTGGCATACTACTATGTTTACAAATGTAAGGATAGGCAGAGTGAGTCTCCGGGCAACACAGTTTCATGTGGAGACCCTAGATCCTTGTACCCACAATATCTAGTGACTTAAAAAATGATTGCCAAAACAATGCCTTTGCTATGCATGTAAGAACACCACCTGTATAATGAGGGAGATGTAATATTGTCCAAGAAGCAGATTTATACATAGTGGTCCAAGATTGTGTATTTATGGAAGATACAACTGATTTTGGCATGAAACATGTATCCAAGATTTCAATGTGGCCTTATTTTAGAGCCCATTGATGATTTACTATGAAACCTAAACTTTCAAAACAAACACATTGAAATCATATGATCTACATCACGAATATCATAAATATTAACTGTCTTTTGGGCACTGGCAGTAGATACCATAAGAGGCCCACATGGCCTATACAACCAATGTTGATTCTCTGGCACAACATTTGCAAAGCCAAAATTTCTCCCTGAGACATCCCTCTCTGCCAAAACTGGAGAGATGGTACTGGACGTTAAAGTGAAGGCCTTTGATTCAGTATGGAATGCCATAATTTCTTTATTATAAAAGTCCCATGAACAGAAACCTGAGTCCAATGTACAACCTGCAAATGCTGCCACAACATATTTACCAGAGCAACCATCTGAACCAGCTGCTCTGATCAACCAGCAATCAACCCACATGTTTGGGGTAAGCCCATATGGAGCTTTATATTTAGCCTTCTCCTGGAGATTGGAAAATAACAATACTGAGTATTAATCATACATCAACCGCCCTTTATGTTAAGGGAAAATTTAAAGAGTGCATAAATATTCTTGAAATGCCAATCATAGTTTCTAGAAAATTTCAACAGTCTTTGAAATGAACTACATCCTATTTAAACTACATCAAATATTTAGGCAAATCATTTTTTTAAACAGAAATTGGTGAATTTTATTTCAAATATATAAATTTAAACCATGAGAATAATATAACCCATAGGATTTTCCCTATTTCTAATAGAAAATCCCAAAATGTATAAATTATAACACCCATAAACCCCAAAATTAAGTACAATAATTAAAACCTCCACACCTCTGAATTTGCTATATCGTGAAAAGAGCAGCATCCATCATCATGGGAAAGCAAAACCGATTCTCCTTCTGATACAAACCAGCCTGCAGTAGATGTCTTATGGATGAGTTGATTCAATCGATCATAGGAAACCTCTTCAGTTTCTTCAATATTGCCAAAATGCTCTGGCTTGTTTTCCTGATCATCATCAAAGTCCATATTTTCATCACATTGAATTAGTTGGGGTTCATTACGATCAGGTCCAGTGCCTATTGCAGAGCTTCGGACATCCAATACAATATTGGAACTACCATACCCGTTCCCATTAGAGATTGTAAATCTTGTTTCTGGCTTTAATTCGGTAAGTTCAAGAGCACTAGAACTAGATTCAGTTGATTTAGACTTGGTATAGTTGTCCTCTAATTTGTATTTCGATACAACACTATACTTGTGCTTCAACGCAGACAGAAATTCTACAGCAATGGGATCTTCATCTATGGGGATTATGGATCTGCCCTCAAAAGCATCCCGAATATCTGATTCATTTTCATTCAACTGATCATGCAAATCCACCCTCGTCTTCAGCACAGCAAGCTGAACTGAAGGCCTGTTTTTCAACAATTTATGGTGGGGGTAAAGCCTGCCTTCCAGATCTTGACTATTTAAGTGTTTAATTGGCTTTTTCAGAGACCTGACCATAGAATCAAATGAATCCTGTGAATCCTGCAAAATAATAAACAATAGTAAGGCCATTATTTATTGGTTTGAAATAATAAACAACATGCAACAAACCCACATAATTAGTAAATTATTTAAAGACAATGTTGGCAATATGTTTCCTGTATCCTATTATATGATTGTCCTTGATGGCAAGCTCTGTATTTAATGGAGAATTGATATAAATAAGGACGAGTTAATTCATGTGTGAACATATGTATGCATCCTGATGAAGGATAATTGACATCCGTAAGAAACCCTGTGCTCTGTATGTTGATCGAGGAACCGATGTTAATACGGTTGAAAGTGTATCCAAACTGGTAGACAGTGGAGTTATATATATTCGTTAAATATATGATGGAAGGGTCTACTCTATTAGTAAGGAGATGACTGGCTTTCATCGAGAAAGGAACGAGGAGCGAGAGCAAACCAGTTATAACGCGAAAGAACTAAAACAGAGTATTTGGCATTGAACTTTTGGTGGAACACGGACTAACCCTTTGGAATCATGAACGGAACCTGGAAGGAAAGAGGTGGAACATAACAAACGGAAGCATGACGGAACCCTGCGTGGAAGAGCGGAACCGTAACCGTGCAATAATCCAAGTAAAGAATTAACAGCATAATAAGATCTCTCGTGAAAATTTTTCAGTCAGCCCTAAATACTGATTCACCCCCCCTCTCAGTATTTTTCCCAACAGACAATAATTCCTACATATTAAAATATAAAGTTATAACATACCAGCTCATACTCAAACATAACATCAGTATCAATATTCTTTTGTATCTTCTTGATCTTCATCCAACTGATCGACATCTATATCAACATCTGATTCAGAAACGGTGTTGAAATGATCGACGATGTCATCATCATCATCAATTATGTCATTTTCAATAATATCCTCATCGACATCATCATCAATAATTTTTGCCTCATCTCCTATGCCTGGTTCATCTTCTAAGATATCTTCTTCATCTGTCCATGCATCTTCCTGCTCATCTGCCACTGCATCATCTTCTTCTTGATCAATATCATCTTCTTCCTCTACAGTATACTCTACTGGCCTTCCTCTTGGATCATATCTAATAGAAAATGACCATTCCTTCTCACCTGGAACCTCTGAGTAAAAGACTTGTTCGCATTGGCTTGGAAAAACATAGCGATATTTTCCTGCTTCAAACTGCGATGTTTTAACCATTGGAAATCCATTTTCATGTTGAATAAGTGTTCTATCATCATCACGTACATTCATTCGTAGCCTATACCATTTGACGTCGAACAAAACTATTTTGAAGGAATTAAATTTACACTCAACTATATCATCTAAGAACCCATAATATCTATTTTCAGATTCTCGAGGATGTCTGTCACTCCTGGAGGAAACATTAGTGACCTGGAATACTGCAGTTATCCCACTATCAGAAGTTTTCCTGTTATCATCCAACTGTTTAACGTGAAATTGACAACCATTGCACGACATAGCCTTGTGGTGTTTCAACTGCAATATGCCAAACATGAAAAATATGCATTCTCAATTAATAATTAAACATATAATTTACACAACATGAAAATTAATTGAAAAATCAAACTTCTTGTCACATTATAAATAGGTGAATTAATTGCTTACCTTTCTATCTTTCAAACCATATGCTAAATCGATTTCCCTGTCCGTAACGTTCCCATCTCCACTACGATACGCTTCTCTAATCAATTTAGACAGTAGTTGCCATGATAACCTACCGTCGTTACGTGCTTTACATGTTTCAATCCATTCACTCATCCACTCAAGATTGTTTGCAATGTATAAAAGTAGTGCCTCATAATCTTGAGCACCTGAATAAAAAAACATTAATTCACCAATATTAATAAATATTACTTATAACCATGGTAAATTATATTAATTAATAAAATATGAAAGAATAAGACCTAAATGAATATAATGATCATATACATGATGTAAAAAAATAAAACATTATATGTATTATACATAATAAATCTTTTACCTCTCACTTTCTTCATTCTACCTTTTCCCAACAGGTGCTCCTCTTCAAATTTTTTGATGGAGTTCACAACCCAAATGCAATCCACCACCTTCATGACTGGCACAGCTAATTTAGGAAGATAATGACTAATATACACCATGGATTGATATACCATATATCCCTCCACCATAGAACCCTCAGGTCGTGCTCTTTGTTTAACCAAAGCCTTCAAGGATTTCAGGTGCCTCTCGACCATCCACATTGACCTTGTGTGTACTGGTCCACACATTTCAATCTCCTCAACCTGGTGTATCAAGTAGTGTTCTTGTGCATTGAAAAATGTTGGAGGTAGATACTTTTGCATTTCACACATTAGCTGAGGAATTTCTCTCTTCCAATACTTTATTTCATCTTGATGGATTTCTTTCAATGACAACCATCTGCAAATCATTACGCAAGGTTATTTCAATGAAAAATAATATATATTTCATTACAAGTAAATTAATACATCATTTCATCAAGTACAAAAATAAATTGTAGCAATTAGATTTTGCGTATAAATCAAAACTACTTACCTCATCTATTTACTAAGACCATATATAACTTGTTTGACATTGTTGTCGAAGTCGTTTGGGAGAGATACAGGTAGAACATACTTAACAATAAAAAATGAATCGTTATTGGTTTCCAAATTAAACAGAAAAAAGGAAAATTTAAAATATGTATTCAAGCAATAACAAACAAAAACGTATACCAAAAAAATTACCTTAATAAAGGTATGCCAATCATGTGTTTTCACCCCACTGAAGTCACCTTTCTTTGTTAAGATATTATTTATGTTTGAAGCAAAACCTGTTGGAAATTTAATTCTAACGACCTCTTTTACATCATTGCTTTGTTGTTCTGTTAATAACCATGGAATATTATTATAATTTCGACCTCCATTTTTATTTGATCCGTCGATCACACTTTTCATTGCATGATTTGATTTCTCAATGTCAACACAAATTTTGTCAATTTTATCTCTCTCATGTGCACCATCTATGGTTCGCCATAACATTTCTGTCACATTCTTCCCGACATGCATTGTATCAAACAAATGAGCTATTTTTAGGTCCTCATAGTAGGGCAACCTCGCGAATTGAGAAGGATAACATTTCATTCCAGGTGGAAGTACAATATTAGTACCTTCACGGCGACGATGACCTTGATATCAAAGAATAAAATAAATCAGAACAACATTAATTATAAAATACAATAAAATATATTCATTAGTTAAAAAACAAATTCTAAACATTACATAAACAAATAATATATATATATATATATATAGACACACACACACACACACATTACGTACCAGCTACTCGACGATTATTAATTCTGTTATATTCCAACATCCACAACTGAGGTGTCATTCTTCGTGGTTTTAATCTAGTTTCTTCTTTATCATTGAAAATATGTTTTTCAATAGTATGATACTTATGGTTCCTAGGGAGGAAGTGCCTAAACTCGTCAAACACCATCTTTTTTAAGTCTGCTGAATGATGATACTTCATCTTCGGGCCAAAAACTGGACATGAAAATCTACCCTTTGTTTGAAGACCTGCAATAGATGGATCAATAACAATTAATATACTATGAGATCATTTTTAAAACATGCAATATGGTATATATAATTTAGATAATTATGTATCATATTAAAGTGCAATGAAATATTACATACCAAAAACATGTGTTAGTCCTGGGGCATCATGAATTGTCCATACAAGCATTCCACAACATTGAAATCTCTTCAGCTTGATTGGCTTAGTGATGTCATACATAGTGATGCCATGCCATAACTGTATTAGCTCATCGATAAGAGGCTCAATATATACATTCATATCTTTGACCTGCTACTTACCTAATTGTTCAAAATTATGAAACATAATAATTACTCCCATGATATATGTATATATAAGTAAGTAAATAAATAAAATATATATTTATTCAAAGAACGAGAGAAATGAAAATGTTACATTCAAAGAAATAATGTATCAAATACCTGGAATAATCATAGTCAACATTATGTGCTCCCTCTTTATTGACATCCAAGGAGGAATGTTATTGTTGATAACAAAAATAGGCCACACTGAGTAAGTAGATCTAAGCTCTCCGAATGGATTAACACCATCGGCTGCCAATGAAAGCCTGACATTACGAGGTTCATTTTTAAAATCTACATATTTTTCCTCAATTTCTCTAAATGCAGAACCATCTGCAGGCATTCGAAGAACACCATCTCCACTTCTATTCTTTTCATGGAAATCCATAAACTGTGCTATGCTATTACACCTGAACATTCGCTGCAAACGTGGAATTACGGGAATATGACGAAGAACCTTTTGAGGCACCTTTTTGGTTAGTTGATCTGTTCGATATCTACTGGTACCACATTTCGGACATTCTATTTTCAACGCATGTTCTCCCATAATATATAATATGATCTTTAGGACATGCATCTATAGTGTTATATTCCATTCCAAAGTGTTTCATAATAGCACGTAGATCTCGATATGTTCGAGGTAAAGTATTTGGCGATGGTAACAAATATTCACCCAACAATCTACAACAGAAACAAAAAGTAGTGTCTTGTAAAGATTATATATATAATAGTTATTAAAACCGGAACCGGTGACCGGATCGGTGGAGCTAATGAACCGGGTTTCAAACCGGAACCAGTCTAACCAGTAGCGATCAGATCTCAATGAACCGGTTTTAAAAAAAATACATTAAATAATTATTTTTTAATAAAATGAAAAATAAATAAATAAATAAAAACTATTTTTAAGATTTGCAACCATGATTCCAAGCCAATAGAGACAAAATATGAAACTTTTGCTCATTTATATACCATGCAAAGGTGAATATATCAAAATGGCACCAAATGCAATACATATCATCGAAAAATACATAAGAAAACCTGTTGAAGTAATGGATTAGGTTTCTCTTATATTATTCACTGTGTTTTATTGCTGAGTTAATATTATAATATACAATCTGTCCTTGCTCAGATCTGTTGTCAATTCATTGTATAAGCTTTAAAGACAATTCTGGGTTCAGTATATCTATATATATATATATATATATCAGACTAGCATTTTGAAGATCTTGTATTCTTCATTATCTATGTTTGCTTGCCAATAAATTTCTAGAAAAACATCTACAACACTTAGAGGTATTGAATTGGTTTATGAAACCCACTATTAGTGCTATTTGTAACAAGTCGAGAGAGCATTACAACTTCAACAGTCTGCTCACAATGTGTTTGACAAAATTTATCACTGAAAATATTCATTAAAACCCAGAAAACTCAGTATCCAGTTTAGTGCATTTCCAAGCGGGAATTTTCTAGTGGTCAATTTATTATTTCCAGTCACATTTTCATTAGGTTGTATGTTGTTGTCCCTTGAGTGGCGTCAAACCATTTTCATCAGTCTTGATGCCATGATCAAATTGCTTGTATGTTGTGTGAAAGGTTTTGTATTTATGCTGCTGCTATGTGTGAGCAGGGAGAGAGGGTCTGAAAGTTCCTAGCTGAGTGTGAAATAAGGTTGCTGTTGATTTTTTTTAGAACAGAAATTGTCATCAAGTACACTTGATGAGTTGCATGCTGCCAGGGATTTTATGATAGCCAACCTTGTATTTATCAATCATCATGTGTATTTTTGCTACTATAAGGTGTTGAGTATGAGTTATTAGAAAAGTTTGTTGCTAGTATAATAGAGGAATTTGCAGCTCATGGAGGATACACTGAGGAATTTGCAACTCATGGAGGAGCACCTAACCGACTCGTTAATTACGGAACTGACTAGTTTATGCATAAATTGGTCGGTTCCTTACTTAACCGGCCGGTTAGGTCTGGTTAACTAGCCAAAACATGTGAGAATAGGCTATTGACCAGGTTGTAATGCCGGTTCCAACCGGCAGCTGTCCTGACTGATCGGTTTTGATAACTATGATATATATATATATATAACTTATTATTTTACACATTTATTACAATTAAAAACAAGGGAAAATAATCAACATTTACATATATGTGATCATATATACATATTGCATATCTTAGGAGTTGTGTCATACATCTGTTCGACAAATTATTCATAACCTTTAAGTTCACCAGCAACAATAACAGAGAGCTAGTGAACTTAAAGGTTATGAATAATTTGTCGAACAGATGTATGACACAACTCGTAAGGTATGCAATATGTATATATCATCACATATATGTAAATGTTGATTATTTTCCCTTTCTTTAGTTGTAATAAATGTGTAAAATAATAACTTATATATAAGTTATTATTTTACACATTTATTACAACTAAAAAAAAGGGAAAATAATCAACATTTACATATATGTGATCATATATATATATTGCATACCTTAGGAGTTGTTTCATACATCTGTTCGACAAATTATTGATAACCTTTAAGTTCACCAGCAACAATGTAACAGAGAGAAGAGTTGCATTTGAGTGTTCAAAAAGTCGTTCACTTGACCTTTCAATCAGAGGTACATCATAAATACCGTCACTGCTATCTCCACCATCATCATCTGACTCACCATACAAGTCTTGGAGCATTTGATTTGTCCCATAATTAATGTGAACTGTCTCATTATTTTCATCATGATCTACCTCCATGGGATCATTAAAATTACCTTCATCATTCGCTTCATGTTCTTCACCTTGTACAACATCATTTCCAATACTAATATTTGTTGCAATATTCTCTTGTACTGGTGCAACATCATCTAATCTACTACTATTTTTCTGTGGAAGCTGGTTGATCATCTGCAAAAAGTTGGGGGGCAACTGTGCCTTTATGAAAATTACAAACATTAATAATTAAACATTAGTGCGCATATAAAAAATATTAAAAATTTAAAATAATATAAAATTTTACGATATAATCAAAATGAAGATAGATAATTAGTTACCATGGGACGATAGTCATTCGATCCACCATCAATGTGCCCATATTTCCTACAATGCACTATTGCTACTTCTATTAAAAATCTAACATTATTTCTCATACAACATTTTTTACAAGGGCAATAAACTCTGCCATCACACCTTTCACCCTTTTGAATTGTTTTTCCAGCTCCAATGTTTTCTTCCATTGATGCAAATTATCCTATAAAGAAAACAATAAATCTCTCTCAATGGTGTACAAAACCCAAGACTTGTTGAACTCAATGGGAGCTCAATATATAAGCAAAAAGAAAATAAAAGTGGGCATTTTACAAATTGTGAGCTTTTTACAAAATGTGGGCTTTTTACAAATTGTGGGTTTTTTTATTCTTAATGTATTTTCTGTAGAATAATAAGCAGATTTGTCCAAAATTTCAGATGCAAACTGTAGTCTCTACTACGTTTGGAAAATTGGAGGTTTATAAAAGATAAACTGTGAACAGAATTGTACCACTATGATAAGAAGCTATCAGAAGCATTCCTTCTGCTTCACAAACGTGGAACTACCTTAAGAATGCTTATGGTTGATATAAATATTAGAGCATGGCAGTTAAATGTAGTAGTTATGCTAAAATACTGAATAACAGCTTGAGAGTGCTCTTCAGATACTGTACGAATGCACCAAATTAAAGTTGTACCAGTACTAAAGATAAATGGCAAAAAATAGTCAATTTTGATATCGTGAAGTTATGTATTTCTCGGTAGAAAACTGGGGATAGGATGGAAAATATGAGAGAACTAAGTTCCAAGGACTAAAAAACCAAGGCCAACATAGTTCTACCTTGAATCAGAGACAAAACAAAGCTGCCCAAAAAAGTGTTTGAGAGCACCCATTGAAGCTCCTATATATAGGAGAGTCAACATTTTCCTATTGAACAAGTTTGTATAGTCAAAGCCACAACAAGATCAGATAGCCACGATCCTAAATGAGAACCAGAGCCAAAGCCAAGACAGATCCACGTTTAGCAGAACAAGACAGCCATAGCAAAGGATTTGACCACAGAACCAGATCATGAGAGATAGCAAGATTCTTGCTTCCACTGTGGAAATGTAGAAACTGTACAAGGGTTTTGCTTCCAGCAGATTTCATTGTGACAGTAATTGCTATGGGGTTGTAAGCGCTCATTAGTAGAATCTTAAAGCCATTCCGGAATTCTTTTAACCTGGAGAGGGTTTTCTGTGGTTATAAATCCTCATGTTCAAATTCCATTGTTGATTGGTTGTGTTTGATATTATGTTTTTACTGTCCGCAGTTGAATTTTCGAACAGAAAATTATCAGTCTAAAGTGGAGCAATTTTGCGATGCTTATTTTGCTTCATATTGTGAAGTATTTCGCTCAGAACTCTACTCGTTGTAACAGAGGTCTTGGGCATAGAACAAGGGACTTGGGTTTTTTGGAATCAAACTTCAGGTTAAGATGCTCAACTGAAGAATGGCACAGTGAGCCTTAGCATGGAGTTGGGAGTACCAATTTGAAGTGCAGGTAGGGCATTGTACAATAGACCAGTTAGATTTCTGGACGCTAATACAAAAGTTTCTTCTTCTTTCAAAACGTGTTTCTCTTTTTCTGTAACCAATGTGGGTCCTGTTCTTGTTTCAATTGGGGATGGATGAGCATTTTTTATTGCTCCAGATGATCACACTCTGGGTAGCCCTGGAGGCTATTTGGGGGTGATGAGTCCAATAGGTCTCAATGAACTATTGCCCTCGCTGGGGAATACTATTGTAGTGGAATTTGATACTATTTTGGATGTTTAATTCCACGATCCTAATGGAAACTAGTACCTTCAGGTCCAGTACCTGTTCACAAAAGAGGGTGCCATAGTCATTCATGCGTGCAGAGAGGGTGAATTGCAGGCATTGCAACAGGAAGTGTTGTTGTTGTTGCATTGGCCACTAGATTTTTTGTCTCATTCTGTTACAAGCACAGAGTATTGAAAAGGACAGAAAAATTTAGCTCAGATATTGTGAAATTGCCTCGAAAATTCACCTACAAAGAGCTCAGCAATGCTACGAAAGACTTATTTTGAATGTGATTGATAATCGATAATTGCAAGCAAGGGTAATCCCCTTGTGAAACCCAAATTTCTGAGCATTTTCTAAAACCTGATGACAGAGTCATTGTAATGAACAAGCGCCTAGGTCCATATTACGTTCAAATCTACCAAGCACCAAGATCTATAAAAAAAATCTACAGTATCTGCGAACTAAGAAGAAGAGGCAGAAAATGTATTCTGCTTACCTGTTCGAATAGTGGTTGGGGTTTACCATGGAAAAAAATTTAGGTGGCCCATGCTTTGTTCATATCGTGATGCAGGCGTGTCATTCAGGCGGGAAAGCACCTCGGGCTCTGGAGGCTAGGGCAGATCCCTAAATGATGCGAGTCTCTGACAATACAGCCCAATGACGCCCCACCACCGAACACCCGGTTAGGCACTCGGGGTGCCCAAACAGCCTTACAAGAACACTAGTTGAACTCAAAGTTGCCCAAATAGCCTTACACGAACACCAGTTGAACTCAAAGTTGGGTAGTAGTTTTTTAAATCAAATTCCAAAATTACAGACGTATAAAGATAGTTGGGAAGAATAATTTTATGCCTCTAAAATGAACATGCTACCTGTTCTCGAACATTATCATTCCCAGAGGTAAGAAGTTCCACGAATATAGGCAATGCCCCGTAATCAATCACAACCTTTGTATTCTCAGAGGCTCCAAAAAAACCCAAATAGGGTCAACCCTACTACAGGAGGAAGGGCCTGCAGTAAGAACTTACCATTTTGCAAGAACTGAGGGCGAATGCTGTTCTGCAAGAGCTGAGGGCGAATGCTATTCTGCAAGAGCTAAGGGCGAATGCGCGCGTGCGAATGCGCACATGATATCAGACGTTAATGTAGTTTTAAAAAAAATCATTTTTATGTAGCCCGCATTTGAATTTTCTGTTTTTCTTATTTTATTGGGCTGACTGGATAAAATTGAATATGAATAGTGAGTTAATTGTAAGATCAATGGGCCAAGGCCATACATCAACATTTACCATAGTGGGGAAGTATAAAAGCATGGATATTCATGCAAGTATAGTTATTAATGTAAGATCTGACATCAACTGAAATTCACATGAAAAAGTAGATGAAAAATGTACAATCATCCATTGGAGAGGTAATCTATAATTATCCAGTAAGACTCTTGGCTATGCCTTGAGACTAAAATAATTCTCAATATTTTTGAATAATCATCCATTGGAATTTAGTAGGAAAACCATAGTAAATCATTGTCCAATGGCCATGCAAAAATATAAAAAAAATAATATCAATGGTACATCAACTTTCATACATGAGAACCCGGATGCGGGTGAAGTTGGTAGTGTTTAACGTGATGGGATGGGGGTGTGGCATAAGGGGAAGCCACTGGCCCACCCGCAAGAGTGCTGTCATTCAGTTCTTAATGTCGACTGATCGACATTTAATGCCATTTACTCCTGGTGCTCGAATAAACCGTAGTCCCGCTCCTCGATACACATTCACATGCCGCGACATGACTCAACCTCCAGTTCATACTTATGGTGGTTTATTGCAGTCGATTCACATTTGCATGGTAGACTGGGTTGTTATTATGAAACGTCCCTCTGGTCTGAACAGAATTCCCCCACCTGTGAATCTGTGGTGCGCTCCAGGAGCAGGGCTTTCTAATGTTTGCACTGTAATTGGTAAGAGGAGCTGTCTCAATTGTTGTTTGGATTTTGGAGAAAATCTCCACTTCTCCTACTCTGGTTCCTGCAAGCTTGCTTCTATCGCCATGTTGCCCCTCTCGCCTCAGTCTTCTGTCCATATTTTGCCTCCCTGCCCTGCTGTCTCGAGTGCGACTATGCCGTGCCTCAGGCAGAGAATGCACTGCCGAAGAGGCTCCACGAGGCGCCAAATTCGACGCTCTCCCTCCACCTCTGGCACCTCCTCTGCGTCTATCTCCCACTCTGATAGTCAACCTAGAGGGCGCCTTCTCCGCTCGGGCCGTCGCCTTGCTTCCCCCACTCCTTCCGCTCCTCCTGCTCAAACCCACACCGCGCATTTTTCCTTTAACAGCACTCTCAATCAACCCAGGGTGACTGCCTCAATTACGGTCGTCTTTCGTGAAGAGCCTCGGGAAATTGTTCCCAGTTCTCGCCCGGCGGAATGCAGCCTCTCGGTGGCTCAGGATTCGGCTTAGTTTGTTGGGCTGAAGCAACCTGATAGTGCGAACGTGCAGGGTCAGATGGGCAAGGCCACGCAGGACCAGGCGAACAAGGAAGCGGTGGGTCAACCTACTGAGAGGCAGGACGCAGTGCAAGCGAGCGAGGCGCAGATTACTCCTCCTCCTCGAGGGAAGGTGATCCATTCTGTTGCTGACCTGTATAATTCTGACGGGGAACCAGATGAATTCTGGTGCAGAGTTGTCTACGAACCTGATCCTGATGAATAGTTCCTCCTCTTCACTCTGGTTTTTTGCTCTATTTCTGCCCATTCTCACGGGCCTGTTCATATACTGTTTCCTGCTGTCTCTGAAAATGCATCTATTTTTTTTGCTTCGATATGGTCTCCAGTACTACAATTCTCTGGTTCCCCTGCGCGGGATTTTTCAAATGAACTGTTTCAGACTGGTTTCCCTCTTGCAGGGTAGTCTTCAAACTATGGTTTTTTGTTTCAAATGCCACAGCACTCGGCAATGATCAGGCTTCGGCCCGCTGTACTGTACTCCTTTTGTTAATATAATTACTTTTACTTAGAAAAAAAAAAACTTTCATACATGAGAAAATAGATACTGACAAATGGTACATCATGGCCTGATTAATTTCGCTCAACAATTTCAAATGGTATAACATTTAGTCAACAGTAATCATCAATTTCTGCACACAGAGACTAATTTCTCTGGAAGCCTCAGATTTCTTTGGCTTGTTATTCTTATAACTACATAGACATAATTAATAGAGAGATTGAGGACAGAAAAAAATCTAGGGCTTAGTCTCCACTACTCAACATGTTTTGTGAGAAATAATACATACATTGATTTCTCTGAGTGCCTTAGCATTCTTTGGCTCATTTTTTTAATCACAACAATAATAAAAAAATGCACTGAGGATTTTTTCTTAGTTCGATTATGCAATTTTTATAAGACAGATTATGCAATATTAATAATAAACATAAATTTATTGCAATTTAGGGAAAGCTCGTTCATGTTTTTTTCTTTATATTGGAAGGTTTACTTGATTTTTGAAGTAATTTTTAGTAGATCATAGTGTTGGAATATTTAAAATTCCAGAACAACAATGGAGAATAAAACTCCCCTCTTCAACACAGAGAAAATATTAAAAAAAAAATTCCTCACTGGAAACAGAGTTTTCACTGTAAAAACTATTTCATTAAACTTCAAAACTTTGGTTACAAAATCTCCTCCGACTGAGGGAATAAAAAAACTTTGACTGCTTCAAAACAAAGTTCAACACAAAACTCACACTCTAAAATTTCACTCTATCTGTGCATTTACAACTCACTGCTTTGAATTGTGCATATGATGTATATATGTAAACCATATATATATAGAGACTTGTACGCACGAACTTTTTAAAACAAACATTAAAGAACTTTGACCACTGGACGTCAACCAAAAATTAAACTCTCCTTCAATCAATTTTGGGTGCCAAAAAAATTTGCTAACGTCATCAAAAATGTGACGCGAAATTTCTATTCAATCTTCTTTATGAATTTTTCGCGTCCGATTTTGGGCACTCGTATGGACAGCTGAGTGTGATGTGAAATTTCTATTAAATCCACTTCAGTGAGATTTCAAATCCGAAAATTTCAGTTCTGGGACCACTGTCCTTCAATTTTTTAAACTCTGATCAATCAAAAATGGCAAGCGGCTCTCTGCAACGTTTTTGTTATACTGCAATCTTGACTGATCGCTAGAAATGGAAGGCGGCTGCCTGTACATCAGCTGTAAGTAATTTCAACACATAGCATATATTGAGGAAATATTAGTTTGACAAGAATCAGTTATTTCTCTTGAAACTTTAGGTATTAAAAGTCCATGACACAAATATATCACACTCAAAAATCCAAAGAAAATGGAAGAGCGTTCAATTTTTTTAATGAAACTTTTATTGGTGAAGGGTTAATTTATTACGAGAACATCATTAATGAAGTGCAAAATTTTAAACGTAACTTTTATTGACTAGAAAAATAATGACCAAAACGTCAAAAAAAATTGTGTGACGGGTAAAGAGAAATCCAACTTCCAACCCTGCCTGCCACTTGTTGGTGAGTGGAGGTTATTCACTTTTCATTTACAGCTTACCAGGTTACTCATGTTACCAATATTTTCACATGGCTCACTTTTAGGTGACTACTTATTGTACTTCTTCTTTATAAAGAACAATTGGTAGTTGTATATATTATTTGAAATCTTTAACAAATCCAGGAAACAAAATTACAACAAATAGAAAATTATGCAAAAAATTCACCAGGGCACTACTAATGTGTAGATACCCTATCATTTCTTAGATCCTCATAACTTACCAACACCTACTATATTGGTATACACATAATATGGCATTTACCTGAAGTATTTCATATATATCTAGAAGTAAATAAGTTGTATGACAATTGTTATGGCAGATATAAGATGTGTATTATAGTTTATATTTCAATTTTTCTAGCATGCATGTGCGGTCCATATAGTGACTAAAATTACCAATATATTTCAGTGAAGATGTGAAGATGATCTCTCATTAAGTCCTAATTACTTAAAGCATCATTAATTAGCTTTCCAAATGAATAAAATATGTTAACAAATCAGTAAAAACTAGGAAAACAAATCATGCTTTAAAAAAATATGGCACAATGAGTCACACTATTAGATTTATTTAATTACTCATCAAGTGTCGCTAAAACATATATATGATCACCATTACCATAGAAATGGGACATATGACCATAATTTTGGTTTCACCAATGACATTCCACATCATGAACATTGTTTAGGGTTGATTGTGTTGATTTTTTTTAAACAAATCATTTATACATTTTATGGAAATTATAGACACAATTTATAATCAAATTACAAGATCATGATGTATGGATATTCCTTATCATTTCTTAGATACTCAAAACTTACCAACACCTAATAGATTGATATACACATCATATAGAATTTACCCCTAGAATGCCACATGTATCCTAAAACAAATTAGTTGTATGGCAATTGTTGTGGTGCATATATGATGTGTATTACAGTTTATCTTATAATTTTGTTGAAGTAGCATACAACAATTTACATAGTGATATGAGAACCACTCTCTAGAGTATACATCGATTTTGTACACATGGCTTTTCAGTTGCTTTTTAAGATATATCATTGGTGATGCTCACATGATTATATAATGAGCCATTAAGTTGAACTATGAAATTATTCCTCACAACACACACATATTGATGAATTAATAATTTTTCTCATATATATTTTTTAATCTATTTTGAAAAAAAAATAAAAATTATATATAATTATTTCTAAGAAGAACAAGAGAGAGTTACTTACCATATCTTCGTAAAACATATAATAGCGACGTTTGGAGGAAGCCGTCTAACGACGCTTTGGGGAATAGTGTCGCAATTGCGACACTTTTTCTAAGTGTCGGTATTGCAACACGTTTCTCTAAATGTTGGTATAGCGACGGTTACCCAAGATCAATGGCCCAAAGTGAACCCGATAACTTACCTTTTACCTTTTCGGTAAGCGTTTCTCTTCTGACGTTTTGAATGATTTCCATTTTCGTCTGTCTTGTGACACTTTTGCAATAGTATCGCACTGAACCCGATAACTTACCTTTTCCCCGCACCTTTCCTTTTCATCATGGCCGTTCGCTTGTTGAATCCAGATCTGACGGTGCTAATACATTTCCACACTTATAAAGTAATCTTTTGATTTTTTGGCAAAGCCACGCGAAATGGGTGGTTTTTCCAAACCACCCGCGCTTACGTGTCGCCACCACGTTGTATCGCGTTCGAAAAGCTAGCTTCCTCTTACCACCATTTACCCTCACGAATACCACTGGCAGTATTCCCTAAACCTCACCCGTTTAACCCGAGTTTAATGTCATTTAACTATGGTTATACCATCGAAGCATAACATTAAAATTATTATTTTCATTCAAATTTTCAGCTTTTCGCTTTAAACCTGTAAAAACATTGCAGAACCATTTTCCTCAAAATCACGCCGTTTGAACCCTGAGAAACTTTTCAGAGCCATTTTCAACCTACCAGTACCATTTTTCGACGCCCATTGCCCTGAATTTCCATTAGAAAGCACTACATTGTCCTCTGCGAAGCCATTTTCAAAAAATTGAAGATTGAGCACCTCTGCAACGTCTTCAACCGAATTCCGCTGGTTCTCTAGGTAATTTTATTCGAATTTTCCCTCTGAGATTTCAAAATTCCTGTCGATTTCAAATAATTACCAAAGTTACTGCAAAAAAGTGTCCATTTCTCAAGGAAAACTCTGTCAAAATTTCCCTGGAATCCCTAATTGCCCTTTCTCACAGTTTTTTCCATACCCTGGTCCATTTTGTTGTTGAAATCAATTTTAAATACTCATTCTGAGCTTTAAATTCTTTGCATTTCCTAGAAACCCTGCTCAGAAACCCCATTTTCAGTATAAATTCTCCAAGAAACCCATGTTTCTCGTAAAGGAACTTAGAAAACCATTTAAGCTTGCTTCGTTCATTATTAAAAATGACCAAGAAATAGGTAACCCCCAAGACTGGAGGCCCAAAATCTAAAAATAATTCTTATGCAAAGATTCCTCAGCTTATGTCCTTCAAAATCGACAAACCAACTCCTGCACTCACAGCTAATTCTACAGAATTGGTCAAACCAGTCTAGCCTCCAGTCATTTCTCCAGAGAAGAGCCCTTTAGTTGATATGGACTATCTAATACTAGATCCTAATGTAGAATTTAACCCGCTTGATGTCTATAATTGGTGCTATGGCAAAATAGTGGAAAAGGGTGACAAAGATATTCCAATTTGGGAATCCAATCTACCTAGATTTATTGTCCCTCTCACTCATTCTGTTCTTGACTTTATCAGATTATGCGAAGCCTATTATATGCCAGAAAAAAGATGTATTGTAAACAAAGAAAAAGAAACGCTGTTTTACATCACTGAAGAGTAGATAAATTCCATGCTGCAAATGAATCATGACCCCAATTCTGCTTCCCTAACAAGAGAAGATTTAACCCAACTATATCTTGACTTGGATTTCAATGCTAGATTCAAAATATACCAGACTTTTTGTCCAAATCAAGTTGATATTCCTAAGTTAGATCCTCCTTTCGACACTGCTGATTTCCCAGATGAAACTAGACAGATTGTCTCAATGCTCTCCTTCATACTAGGATACGCCAGTGATGAATTCACTGATGTGGATATCCTAGGTTTTCTGTCGACTCTAAACCCTGGTCAATCACCATCCATTCAGTTCAATTTTGCTAGATGTATTGCTGATAATATGCATTATTAGTTATCCAAATTATCAAAAGAAGGAGTTTTCATATACTCCTCTTATCTACTACACCTCTTCCTATATTATCAAACAGATAAGTTTCCAATTGAATGTCAGAAAGTGGATGCAGAAGGAAAAGTTCTATCAATAGTATTTTGGTCATCTATTCTAAGGAAATGGAACAAAGAGTATAGTTTTACAGATTTCAATGACTCATTTATAGCCCTTGCTATGTATCTCTTGGAAAAAGAGGAGATCCCTAGGATCAATGATGAGACAAGAAGAATTCTGCAGTTATCAGAGAGCTACAAAAGTGGAGATTGGTATTTATATAAAAATCATACATAAATCAAAGTGTATGGCTCATCCCTGGCCCCATATAAGTTACCCAGATTTGTTACTACAAGAATATTTGCTTTAGAATATCTGAGACAACTATTGAATGTAGATGAAATCCACTTCATAGCTTTAAAGAAAAAGACCCAATTTAAGCTGAAAAATCAAATTGGGCCATTCATTGTGAATAACAGAGAAGCTGCCAATGAGATAAATGTCAAACTTAAAGAGTATAAGTTCCCATGTAGTTTTACATGGAAGTATGACCCACAAGGTATTTTGAGTGCAATAAGGGTAAAATGTAAGTTGCCTATTTACTTGCATGATCCTAAGCCCCATATTGAAAGATATGTAAATAAAATTGAATGGGAGCCAAACACCCTATCTAATGATGATTCACAGGCAGTACAGGTAATACAGGTAGACAGTGGCAAAGGCAAATAGATTGAACAGACAGTACAGGTGGCTTCTACAAGAAAAGATACTTATAATGTACATAAAAGAGACAGAGAAGGAGATAGTTTCATAGCTGAGACTATTGAGGAAATAAAATTCAGAACTCCTTATAGTAAAAGAAGCAAGTCAACAGAAGAAGAAAAGGATAAGGCTATAAATATTGATATAAATGATGAAGCAACAAGAATAGTCACTCAAACATTAGAAGAGCTTCAAAATGTAAAAATTGGAACACAACAAAAAGATACAGTCATGAAGGAAAACCAGGCTACTGTCGATTTTCCTCCTTCTTCTCAGGAAACTGACAATACAGAGTCAGAGATTCAGATCAGATTCAAATAGATTAAAGAGAAGAATGAAGAGCTCAAGAATCAAGCTCATTCTAGATTTCTTAAGGAAAAGCTTGGAAACAAAGACAGGATTCTTTCAGCATTTGATTATTCATCCAATAAATTGGTAATGTCATTCTTGAAGCCTACAGTGGCTAAGCCAAAATCAGTGGTAGATTATTCCAAAACATATCTTGAACTGGATGCAAATGCCATTCATGAATTAGATCAAATTGAATTTCATAGGAGCAATACTGAAATGCTATATTCCAAAATTGTCAGTAAAACTATGAAATCAAGTAGGCTTGAGAAAACAGTGCTCAACCTCCAAAATCAAATGAGGTTGGATAAAGCCTCACTGTATGCTAATAATTTAACAATAAAAGCACTAGAAGATATAGTGATTGAAGCAGGGAGTGACCCAGCCAACATTGAAGGGGAAAAAGTATTAATTAAATAGAAAAATGAGGATATAGCTGCTCTTAGAAAACAGTTGAAGTTGCCTCAGAGTGAAAACTCTCAAGCAAAATAAATTCTATAGCAAAAAACAGAGAATGATGATTTAAAGCAGCTTGTACATCAAATGTCAGGTCAAATAAAAACAATGGAAAGTCAAATAGAAGCTCTAATGAAATATAATGAAGAACTAAGAAAAGCACAACCAATGGTCATTCCTACAATGATCCCCACTGTAAACACTGCTATACCATCTACTTTGGCAGAACACTTGGCACCGAACGGAGTGCTGCCAACTGCAGTGCCAATTACTTCTCTAATCTCTGCCTCTTCTTATTCATCCTCACAGAGGACCACACCACAAGACCAAGATAAAGAGATTCTTAGTTTGAGAGGCACTATTAAAAATTTTGAAAAATCCAAAAATGATGCCTTGACTACTTCTAGAGGACATGAGCAAAGGGCTGATCAACTACAAGAACAGGTAAATATTCCGCAAGCACAAGTAAATCTTACAGATCAAGTGGCCTTTATAAAAATTCATTTATGGACCAAAATTATTGATGGCATTCATTCTCAATGGCCTTCAATTCAGATAATTTATGAACAGAGGGAGTTACTTAAAGTTGCTAGTGCAGAGATTGACAAGACTAAGAGGGAAATTGACAAAAAACCAGCCCAAGCAATCCAAATCATAGATTTTTTAAACAGTAAAACCAGGGAAGAGTTGGAAGAATTGAAAATTGTTGATAGAACAGAAACCATTCTTCAAATAAAAAATGTCCTGAACAAAAGAAACATAATGAGTAATCTAGAGGACTGGTGTAAAGACATGAATTTATCCATCTCAAGATTTTTAGCCAAATACAAAACATTGTCAGAAGCAGTTTTGCCTGATATTCACGCATTGAATGACAAGTTAATGCCTCAGAAAGATTATGATCTAAAAATCAGAAATCATGCAAAAGAGCAAGCCAGACAACAACTACCTCAAGGATCACCAACAGGCAGAATACTTCTTCAGTATTTTGAAAATCTGTTCTTTTTAGATAATGAGATCAGGCATATGTTCACTATAAAGCCTAACTTTGCCAAGTATACAGAGGTAGATGAAAGTTACAGAAAATTGAAGACTATGAAGATCCCCTCTGCAGAAAAGTGGCAAGAATTCACAGATCTGCTATGAATTTAATGGATAAAAAACAGGAAATTCACTTGCAAATTCATTTTTTACTGTTACCTCAAATGGTAAAAATACAGGGTTAAAGTGCAGTACAACAAAAATCAGTTCAAATTAGAATAATCAGTTCTATTTTTTCTTGTAAAAAGGTAACAGCTTGCAAACTGTTTTGCAGCTGTCCCTCTTTTTAATTTTTCTTTCCTATTTTTGATTCAAGCATTATCTCAATTCCTGATATATTTTGTAAACATTTTTTTGTATAAATACTTCACAATTCAAAGTATTCAGTGTGAATAAAATTTCTCAAGACAACTATAGTTTGTGCTCTCTACTTGGCATTTTAATGTTTTCTACTTTTTTCATGCTCTCTACTTTGCCATTGGCTTGTGGGTGATATGGAGTTGTAATCTTGTGCTGAATGTGGTAGTTTTGCAATGTTTCAGCTAATTTATTACCTACAAATTGTGGTCCTCCATCTGTGATTATGTCCCTTGGGAGACCATAGCGCACAAAGATTTGGAAAAGAAATTGTACTACAGAGTCCTCTGTAGCTTTTGAAAGTGTCTCTGCTTCGACCCACTTAGTGACATATTCGGTTGCAACTAAGATGTATGTTTTTTGGTTTGAGGGAGGACTAATAGGGCCAAAAAAATCAAGTGCCCAACGTTCAAATGGTTCAATCACTAGTTGAGGGTTCAAAGGCATTTCATCAGACTGCCCAGGGCGTCCTGCCATTTGGCAGCTATCATAGGCCTGCACGAATTTTTTGGCATCCTTAAAGATGGTAGGCCAGTAATAGCCTATTCGTAAAACCTTATGGGCAGTTCTACGGTTCCTATTTAGATCCCCTTCTTAAATCTTCTTATCTGTAGCTTAAGGATTCTTAAGTGTCCTTTTGCTCAGATTCCATCCACTCCATCAAATCAAGCCTATACATAGCCTTAGAAGGTCACCTATCTTTCCCTTAGCACATTTGCTTCTCTGAGCCTTATTTCTTAGTTCTTCTTGCCTAGAGATTTGACTTCATTGCCCAATATTCTGGTAGATCCTTCTCGTTTACCTTGAAATCTCTTTATTCCCACCAATATTTTAAAATCAAACCCAAATACATAATCATAGCTAGCCTAATATCTGTTACTAAAACAAAGCTAAATCATACGGAGAGATCCCTCTCTAGAGTTCAAGAAGGCTAGATCTTGAATTCCCAAATCGGTTCTTGGTTACCCCTGGTGTTCTTAACTACAAAAATCCCTATCCCACAACCTGAGAATTACTAGGGTGATAACAGGCCTTGGGGGTATTATGATCCTTGGAGGAAAGTCCCACAGCTAGAAGAGTTGACAGAGAAAATTGGATTGAGTACAAAGGTGTGGCAGGTGGGTTTTACCTTGTACCAATTGTTATGGTGCATATATGATGTGTATTACAGTTTATCTTATAATTTTGTTGAAGTAGCATACAACAATTTACATAGTGATATGACAACCACTCTCTAGAGTATACATCGATTTTGTACACATGGCTTTTCAGTTGCTTTTTAAGATATATCATTGGTGATGATCACCTGATTATATAATGAACCATTAATTTGAACTATATAATTATTCCTCACAACACACACACACAAAGCGTCGCTATTGTGCCGGATGCCTCCAAACGTTGCAATTGCAACACTTAGACATTGTGTTACAATTGTGACATTTGGACGCATCTGTGGCAATAGCGAAGCCTTGGAGAATAGGGTCGCCATTGCCACGTCTTCCTTCAGACGTCGCAGCTACGACACTTTGTCTAAGTGTCGCTATTACGACCCATTTCTCTAAACATCGGTATAGCGACGGCTTCGGGTGGGATTGAAAAAATTTGCAGAAATTTCCGACATTTGGTCAAAAGCCTCGGAAGAAAGTGTCAGAATTTCTGCCAAATGTAGTAGTTTAGTGAAACTTTGGGACATGGTGTCGCAATTGCGATGTCTTCCTCCAAACGTCGCAATTGCGATAGGTTTTAGGTGTCGGTATTGCGACAGGTTTCTATAGACGTCGGTATAGCGACGGTTGCGGGCGGGATGTAAAACATTTGGGAAAATTTCCGACATTTGGTCAAAAGCGTCGGAACCAAGTGTCGAAATTTCCGCCAAATGTACTAGTGACTCATGCACTTCACTAGGGTCAAGATGCTTCATTTACCCTACTACCTCTATAGGAGTATCGACAAGATATATTCTACTATCCAAAGGAGGAACTATTCCCAACAAATGCAGAGTTTGTTCCACCACTCCTTGATCAAGATGGTTGTGCTACATCAACTGGAGAAAAAGGGCATACCATGGGAGGTTTTCATTACTCATGAGGTCTTCACAAACCCACAGCCCCATCATTAGACAAATTTTCCCTCATCATCTCATCCTCCTCCCTGCACTCCTCCATCACCTCCTACTGACCATGCCTCATCATCTACACATGTATCCTCTCCTTAAGAAAACCTCCCTTCCTCACCTTCTCCCAATGAATTAGCCAAAGAAGAAAGTGACCATGATGAGCAATCAAATACTAGTGAAGGAGAGAGAAAAGATGAATTAAGCAATGATGAATAAGAGGATAGTAAAGAGGAAGAAAATGAAGAAGTAGGGGGCAGTGATGTTAGCATGGAAGAAACAAATGATGATAAGGGAAATGATGATTTTGAGTATGAAGAGGTAGAAGACAGTATGGACAAAAAATAAGGAAATAGCAGTGGACAAGAAAGTGACAAAGAAATAGATGACAAAGAAGATGAGGGTGACAATGAATCAAACCATAATCAAGATGAGGCAGAAGATGTTGATGAAGAGGAAGCCACTAAATCTAAGGGCAGTGAAATGAATATTTGGAATAATGAAGCAGGCATCAGTGAGGAAGAAGACATTCATGACAGTCATGACAACAATCATGATAGTCATGAAAATAGTGAAAATAGTGAAGCTCTTAGTGATGAAAAGGAAGAGGTAAGCAATGAAACAAAAAACATGGAGGAAAATGAAGAGGTTGATAGTGAAAATTAAGATCACAACAATAATGAGGCAAGCAGCCACAATGAGGATCAAAATGAAAATGCAGAAAGTAGTGAATATACAAAGGATAATAGAAATCATGATGATGATGATAAAGATGGTGTTCGCACTGATAAAAACAGTCATAAAAACAGTGAAAACAGTGAGCTTCACAGTGATGATGATGATGCTAGGGACAACAGTAAAACTCAGAGCCACAATGATAGTAAAAATAGTGAGGTTCCTAGTAGTGATAAAGGTAGTGATGATGTTGGAAACACAGAGGTCAGAAATGAGGCTGAAAACATGGAGGTGGATGCCAATCAAGATGACGTAAATAAGGAAGAAGGCAACAATCAAGGTAATGAAGATGAAGACCTGGAGAAAAATGATGGCATTCATGATGAAGACACCCAAATGGTCATAATCAAACCTCTTCCATTGACATATTGAAGAGGAGTAAGGCATATTTTTTTTTCTTCTGAAAGGCAAGGGACCATGCCATCCACATCAGCTAAGAAGCTTGAAAAATGAAAAAAAAGATCAAAGAAGAAGAAGAAGAAGATCAACATGAAGTTGAGAAAGAGTTTGAAATCATTCATATTGACAGCGATGAGGAAAATGAAGCAAGGGTCTCAAACATTCTCCTCCAGAACAAAAATTTCCAAATTGAAGACCTCCAAGTAAATCTAGATAGGGCCAAGAGTGTGAATGATGTCCTTGAGATGGAGAAAAGATAGCTAGGGCCAAAAAAATTCCATTTATGAGGCTAGAGAAATCAGAGACCGAAAAGAAGCTCAAAGGGGACAGGTAAAGCTAGAGGAATTCATGGGCACCTATGAGGAAAGTGAAGATGAAGAAGGACAGTCCAGAAGAAGACCAAGAACCATGGGTTTGAAGAAGGCCTTGGCAAGACAAAGAGAGCAAGAATCTACCTTAGCAGAGCAGCTCTCTCTAAGTGAGCTTCTTGACATGGAGATAAAATATGATCGGGAGAGTTGGCTAGAAAGATAAAACACACACTTGGAGGCCAAATTGGAAAAGGAAAATAGAGATATTGACCTCCAAAGGAAGATGACCAAACACTATGCATTGCAAAATCAAATTGCAAAGGCTAAGCTCAAAGGAGCCCTTGCCGAAATAAAGTCACTCAAGGAGGAAAAAAAGAAAGCAAACCTTGGAATATTGGCTGAGGCTTCTCTACAGGCCTCCCAAACACCATAAGGAAGATATCCACCAATTTTGGTAACTTTTTGAGATTTTTTTATTTTTTGCTAATTTTAAGGCCTGAGGGCATAGCACCCTTGGCACTATGCTTTCATCTTAGGCATCCTCAGGAGGAAAAATTTGCATTTTTCGAATCCTCAGTTCAATTACAGCATGCTCACCAAATTTTAGAGCATTTGGAGCATTTTTGGTCCCTCAAAAGGCTAAAAAACACATCATTTTTCACCTTTCTGCCTCATTTTCAGGATTGGCGCTGTGCCTAGAGCAGCCTTGGAAAATTCACTTTTTGTATAGGTAAATGAATTACAATCAGAAAAACAAGGGCTTTTTTGGAAAGTAGACTCAACAGGATTTCTATCGAGCCATCACGGAGAAAATTCCAACATCGAGAAGGGCACCAAAAATTGGTTGCAAGTGGATCGAGTTTTCTTGTGCATGTGCTATGCCTTCAAACCTCATTGCTACAAATTTAATGTGAAAAAGTCAAAAAAAGACACTCATTTATGGAAAAATGATATTTTAGTGTTTTTTGGGGCAAATCACTCCAAAATTAGGTGCTAAGAGTTATTTTTTCATTTATTTTATGAGATATTTTGTGTCCTGGGCCTTGCATGGTCTCTTAGACATAAATGACATTTATGGGTGTTTTGACATTTTCAAACCCTAGTTATGGTTTTTTCCCTCCTTTTATAGATAAATAGAGCATGAGGGCCTTATTGAAAAAGTTTGGCATTTGATGAATCTTGGGAGAAATACATAGTATTTTTGGAGATTGAAGAGAAATTGGTGGTGTGGAATTTGTGGATGGCTTGCTTTGATTGATGATGGAGAAGGCTTGCTTGCAGAATCCCTGAGCTTGGTTAATGGTAATGTTCTTCTATTCAGTTCTTGTTTCCTTATGTATCATGTTGTTACATCCTTTTATTACAGTAGAAAAAAGGTTTTAGACTAACAAATGTTTTTCAAAGGCACCTTAGCTCTGTTTGTTCTTCACTGCCTCTATGTTTTCCTCTACCAGGTCAGTTTAGAGAATTCTTAGTTTCTCTCTAGACCCACCCAAGATTGTTTATCTTATGAATGATTCAATATAGTATATATCAAAGATTTTTTTATGGCTAGCCCTACTTGTTTGATGTCACTAAAACATTGTTCTTGAGATATTTCTTTGAAGTACCATTAATTAGGTTTTTCCAAAGAGGCTATGTTTCAATCATACCCTTTGTCCATTCTTGAAAGGTTGTTTTGGAGATATTTATGGCTATGATCAATGATGTTTAGGAGTTCCCTCTCCTTTGATCTCTGTTATATTTCTATCTTAAATTTTTTCTAACCTTGAAGGTGAAATCACTAGAAGTTAAATAAGTTTCTTGCCTTCTATATTTCATTAGATTTTTTGTCTTAAATGCTTGTTTGCTTGAGTTTAATCAAAGATTTATTGGTTTTCCCTTTCTTATGATTACTTCTCTATGTTGAATATTGTTAAAGGTCCTTCTTGTTAAATTATTTTACAGAGGATTCTTAACTACTCTTTTGCCTACTTTGTTCACAAACTTGATGTTCATTTCATCTCACAAAAACCTTGAAAATCCATTTGACCATGTTAGATTTTCCCTGTGATGCACCTTGATTCATTGTTGAAATTTTCATGACTTTTATAGACTCCATAGCCCAGTGACTTGAATATTTACTCACTCCATCTATTCTACTTGATCATCTACCTAACCAAAACAAACAAACAAACCCTAAACTTAATAACTAGCCCAAAATCAAACCCTAAAATCAAACAAGTTCACACCCTTTGCACAAAATACAGAGAGCCCTCTCACATACCAGGAAGGCTAGGTCTTAGGACTCCAAATACTGGTCTGATGTTACCCCTATTCATTTTTTCTTACCAATCTAACAAATTACGAGGACATAACATAATGGCGATCATGGTGGGACTTTCTAAGTAAGTAACAAGCTTATACATCCTAGAAAATTCAGAAGCCCTTGTCAAACTATATCTATTGATTTATCATCACCTCATCGTCTAACATAATGGTGATCATGGTGGAACCTTATGAGTTAGTGACAATCTAAGCACTCCTTAGGACTTCAGAAACCCTTATCTAATCATAGAAAACTCAGCTATTAGCCAAGGGTAGAATTTGACTATTTCACCATCCTAGAAAAATGATGACCGAACTGGAGGACACTCATGAAAAACTTAGGGATACATAAAGGAACTCAGAAAACCCTAAAAAATCCCTAGATTGGTTTTTTGTCAGTCCCATAAATACATATCCTTAAAACAACAAAAAACATCCACCTAGCGACTCCACTAGCCACCAATAGGCCTATTAACTTTACTAGTTTTCATAGAATTCCCTAGGATTGTGTCAAATCAGCCCTGAGAAGTTTAGAGGTGATGCAGGAGAATTCTTCGAAACTTATAAGACCCATAATTCTTATTTCACATTTACTAAAGGGACTGGGTACCCTTAATCAATTTATTTATTTTCCTAAGTTTAGTTGAGTTTGAAGAAATTCAATTGTATTTTAGTTAAATGAGAATATCTCGTGAGATATAGATATCTTAGGGATGAGTGAGAAATCCAAGGGATAGTGAGGATTTGAGGTATTTCAAGTCTAAAATAGGAATTGGTTGAGCAATTTGTGTAGAGGATCACGGATTGAAGTAATCCATAATTATGTAAATATATTTATAAGTGTAAGCCTGAATATGAGAAGAGATAGAGAGCACGAGAGTTAGATAGATGAAAAAAGGAGTTTGATTGTAAGCCTATGGGATTTAAAAAAAAGGAAGAGAAAAGCCCATGTAATGATACATCACACCAGATCTAGACTGTATATAGAGTTTATTTGTATTTGTAAAATTAGTGGAGAATTGAATGAACAAATGATTAAGTTGAGTAGAATTGTGTAATTTAGGAATATTTGAATTACTGTGTATGTTGAATCTGGGTCTGTTTATATATATTAAGCTTCTGTGGTTATGGGGTTTTAGAAATCAGTCATGATCCACGTTAAAAAATATTGAACCTGCGATAATGGGATTCACTGAAATAGAAGTTCATTATGTAATCTATAATCTAGACTGTCTCAGGATCGAAATGAGGGATCATGAATAAGTTGAGAAATATTTTGCACCTTGGAATCATGTTCTCTCCAAAATTGGTGTTGGTATAGGCTTGGAATCGAAGTTTATTGGAAACGAGAGATGAATGCGTAGCTGAAGTGTGGTGGAATTATATGATTCAGAACCCACACCGAGAGGAAAATTCACTATCTCTATGTTTTAAATTAGAATGGTTAATTATTGAGGGCTTCGAATAAATTCGAAGGCATCAATGTTGGTCTCTTTGATAAACAGAGATAATTTTTTTGATTTCAGATTATTATTTTTTGTAATAATTTGTGTTGGCTCAGGTGTTATGAACTTTTAAAACCATATTCTAGTTTTGGAACAGTGAACTGGTTGTTGCAGTGGATTATATCGAGTAAAGATGGACCAGAATTGGTGTTTGGAACTTTATGTAGATTGGAACCAGGAGTCAGATAAACGTGAAAGCGTGAGTCCTTAGCGCAATGGAAGGGTGAATGGTTTTGTGAAATGTCAAGCGGTTTTTCACACGCAATTGATCTGGTAAGCAGTAACTACTGGATGGGTGTGAAATGATATAGAGGTGCCACGTCGCAAATGAAAACCACCAATTTCACATGCAATTAAAAATTTAAATGTAACATACGTTATGATGCGATATTCGTCGGAAAAATGAAGGTGAAAATGAATGAGAAAAGGTGTAGGGAATTTAAGTTGTGGGCCCAGACATTTTTGTTGGTATTATTTGCTTCTAACCCAAAGTTTTTAATTCTAGAATTTAATTATTGATGAATAAATGTTATTTGGGTTATAAATTATGAAAATAAAGGGAGAAGTATGGCGCACTTAAGGATTAGCGCATAGAAATATTTTGGTCTTGGGGTATAAGCATAGGATATGCATTTCATATCGTGATTTTCGGTAGATGCGAGTTATGCTGCATCATTTGTGGTATTGGATCAAAGATTAATGCTCTATGGATATTTGTTGAGAAATTGAATTTTATTCCAGCATGTGTAAAAATTGCATTATAATGGATTCAATATAGAGAGAGAACAAGATACCAGAGATTTTGTGCAAAGAGGAATTCTAAAATATTGCAGGCTTGATAAAGACATGATCAGGTAAAGGCTTTGAAGTATTTTAATGATATGTGTATGTGATGAAAGCAGCAACAAAAGTTTCAGGCAAATGGCTGTGACAAAGAAGTGAATGAAGAAATTGCAACAAAAATGTTGTAAGGAAATCAAATGAATATGCATTTACTCAGCAAGAAAGTTTACAGAAGAACTAAAGTGATGATAGCGAAAAGTAAAGCAACATGTGTGTTGTCCAAGCCAGTGGAAGCTCAAAGAGATAAATCATTTAAATATCTCTCAGGTATGAGTTATATTTTAATGTTTGGTTCCATTTGAATTGTTTTTATGAGGAAGAGAATGATAGCAACAAAATATACTAGCAAATTGTGGAAAGAGAGAGAAGAGTTGAGTTAGTCGTAGTGAACCTAAATATTCCAACAAACGGTTGAACATGGAGAACATCTAAAGTGTTCTCAAGTGAAGGTTACTATAGGATATAAGCCTAGAGAGAGCACAATAGAGTGCTCGAGGCGTTCCATAGATAGAGAACCAGTGCTTGCCAAAAGACCAAGTCCAGAGAGAGGATTGGTGAGGTAAGTGGCAGCAGGGAGGACTTGTTGTTACAGAGGCTTAGTGAAGCTCATGATGAGTGAGGAGCTCATAGAGATGGAGGACAAAGTGACTATTAATATTCATAACAGGGGTTCAGAAAGAAGCCACAATGGAATAAAGAAAGATGCCAATGAAAATGGCAAAGGAAAAGAAATGAGTCAAGAGGTATTTGACATAGAAATTGTAGAATTGAAAGCAAGTATTGATGCAATAATAATGCTGCTAGAGAAGTGTGAGAAGGAACAAATTTATGGTTAGACTATGAGAAGAAAGAAGTTAAAGTGGAATCTGTTGCAAAAGTAGATAAATAGGAGAATGTATATCAGATTAGGAGAGGAACACAGAACAGCTGAGTTAGGGATGGAAGATGACTATTATAGACCTCATCAAGAATATTACCTTATTGAGGAAGGAATCATTGATGAATTTCTAAACTGTTCGACAAGTTCGGATCACCAGAAAGATATGATGATTGAGGAGCCTAGAATTTTTTAAACTAATGATTTATGTATGTATGCAGGTGATGAAAAAAATTTATAGAATATGTTTATGTAGGTTGCTGAATAAATGAAGATGTTATAAGAGATGGTTATAGTGGAGAATTTCTTGATTTAACATGTGTTCAAAGACACTAAAGAAGAGAAAATGTTGAAAACTACCATGAAAGGTGGAGGTGATGAATCTAGTGAGATGAGGAAAAGGAATGAAAAACAGTCTGAAGATAAAAGAAAATTGTAGTTTGTAAGAGAAAAAGTAGGAAAGAGGTATGAAGATATCCTTGTGATAGGAAAAACCAAAAGTATGTGTACAATGCAACCATTTGAGGTAATGGGATTATCCCTTTCATTTTTATTCAAAAATTACGAACATGTATTAATAGTTAATGGGCAAGAGATTGTCTTGGAAGGACATAGTAGAGAACTAATGGAAAGGAATCTCACTAAATACTGTACTATGGAAGATGGTAGAATAGAGATTTATAAGAAGAATTAAGTCCAAGAAGGTATAGCTAGTCTAGAAAAGGCTATGAAGAGGAGAGGAAAATAAGGCAGTCAAGAATGTAAGGATTAGTTGGCAGAGGTTGATGCACAAAATAAATTTGAAGACAATGTTATTTGTACAAATTGAAAACAGAGTAAAGATGAATGTAATAAAAAAAATAGAAAGAGACAAGCAATCTCAGAGGATAGAGGCAAGGATGTCTTCATGAATTATGCATTTGCAGTGAGCAGCAAAGGGTTTCAATGGAAAATTATATTCATGGTGTTGACAGTATATTTTATTGTAAAAGGAACTTGATCATGGAAGGAAAAATTTGTTGCATATGATTTTGTTTCATGTAAAGGAACAAAGAGAATTAGAGAGTGGAAAATTTTGATTGAAAAGGAAGAGGAATGGAAAAGACAATTTAATGGCTTACAACTTTGTAAGGGAGGAAAGGGAAGAATGAAATGAATTTTTAAAGGAATTAATGCTAAAGAAAAGAGCAGAGAACACAATTTTGAATTTAGAGATCATTCAATACAAAGTGAAGAGAAATAATACTTTTCCAGGACAAGGCAATATGAAGGAAGATATTGCAATTTTGACATGTCATATGTGCATTATGAGGATGAAAAATCAACGAAATTATGGAGTAGATTTGGTGGAAGATGTAATGCATTTTCTGATTTTGAATTATTAATTGTTGAATTTGTTTTTCGGGATGAAGGAAAAACTACTCTTCGAGATATGTTTGTTCATGCAAACATGAAGAACTATGTAAATTCTGGAAATGCAGAAATTCAGTTTTCCTTATGGAAAAAAGAAGATGATAGTAAGGATCTAGTTGACTCAAAATTTCAGGATGAAGGAAGGAGAGTTGGTATAGTTCTTATACAAGTTAGTGCAGAAGAGGAAGAAGGTTGCAGAAAATGCAAAAGTACATTCCACATATAGATTTTTCTTTTAATCCAAAGAAGGTTTGAATTTCAAGAGTTTGTTTTAAATTTGCAATTGAAACTTGGGATGAACAAGATTATGGAAGCAATTGAACAAAGTTCAATAATTAAATTATTTGCAACTAGTGGACAATATGTGGTTGAAAGGTTATATGTTCTTGTATCAAACAAGAAACAAAATTATTTTGAAGTTGAGATAATTCTACTCAAACTATTGGATAGGTGGATGATGAAAACTACAAATATGACAAGCATGAGGAATTGTCAAAATCAACAATTCAAGGAAATATGGAAGGATATACAAGGCAACATAAATAATTTGGTTTGTAGATAGAAGAGAATGCTGGTGATCAGGTCAAAAATCAGAATGTAGAGTAAAGTACAGGGAAGAAAGAAATATATAAAGTTGGAACTCAATTTTATTGAGATGATGAGAAGACAACAATAGACAAGGGAGAAAAAATTTATATTGTTTGAGAAGTTGTTTATGCAGGATATCAACATACCAACATTAATCAGAGGAGATATTCATGACAACATAGTAAAAATACATTCAAAATACAAGTTTTGGCATCCAGGAGAAAGAGAGAAGGAAATAAATGCACCTGCAATTGAAAGAGGATAGACAACCAGTTGGAAGATGAAATTTGATGAAATTTAGAGTAAAAGAAGTTGGGTGACTCATGAACAGGAGTTCATGAATTTTTTTAACCTGGGGAGTTTGATGCAGGAGCATTCTTCGAAACTTATAAGACATGTGAGTCTTATTTCACATTTAATAAAGGGAGTGGGTTCCCTTAATCAATTTATTTATTTTCCTAAGTCTAGTTAAGTTTGAAGAAAATTAATTGTAATCTAATTAAATGAGAATATCTCATGAGATATAGAAATCTTAGGGATGAGTGAGAAATCCAAGGGATAGTGAGGATTTGAGGGATTTCAAGTCTAAATTAGGAATTGGTTGAGCGATTTGTGTAGAGGATCGTGGATTGGAGTAATCCATAATTATGTAAATATATTTATAAGTGTAATCCTGAATATGAGAAGAGATAGAGAGGATGAGAGTTAGATAGATGAAAAAAGGAGTTTGATTGTAAGTCTATGGGCTTTGACAAAAATGATCCAGATTTATGCAGGAACACAACAGAATATATAAATAACCATAAACATAGAAATACAAAGGAAATAAGGCTTCATTTCATTAATATCAAATCACAAAAATATTTTGACAAACATGATGGAGATAAAATAGCTAGGGTGCTGGTAGCGAATCTCTAAGAAGAGATGTGGTGGCTACAGACCTCTGAACTGTGTTACAATGAGGCTTGAGGACTTATTTATTATGGAGAAACAATGGAGAACTCTAAACGTCCAAAAACCTAAGCCTAGGAGATGAAGTGCCAAAAATATGGGCCCCGCTTGTGTAAATTTGTGTTTCAACTTCCCAGGGACGTAACTTCGACATACTATCTCCGTTTGGGGCCTCAAAACGGCTCCAAAATTTTAGGACTCGAAAACTGCTAAAAAGAGTAAGTTGTGAACAAAATTTGAAATAGAAAATGGTGGGGCCCCAAGTGGAATAAGTAGGTTTCCACCAATATCTACCTGGATCATTCCTCCCCCCTTAGGAAGCAATGGTCCCCATTTTGTTGAGTTCCTCCATGAGATGATGAAAATTTTGTTGAACTTGGTCCCTGGTGAACCACTTGTCTTGGTGTAGGAGTTGGCTAGCTTTGACAACCTGATACAGTTGGATCTTGTGTCGGCGAGTGTTCTTGAATTGCATGTCCATGATACAGTCTGTGGTGGCATGTTCCATGTAGTCTAGGTTTAACTCTTTTGGTGTGAGTTGTTCTGCAATGTCAGAGGTGTCCAATAGAGGTGGGAAGTAGGGACGAAGGCAGTCTACATTGAATATTGGGTGCAAACGAAGGAATGGTGGAATACTGAGCTCGAATGCATTATTCGCTACAGCCTTGGTGATGGTGTACGACCCATATCAGAGCGGGAAAATCTTGCGGTGGTGTCAAGTGAGGTGCTCCTTATGCAAATGTAGCCACACTTTTTCACCCACCTAGAAGTTGCGTGGCACCCGATTTTGATCATGTCATTTCTTGTACTTAGCATTTGCTCTATCCAATATTTCATGAACATATTGGTGGATGTGCTAAATGTGCTCAATGAATTTGTTTGCTTTGTTAGCTTTAGATTGGACATGAGTCGAATCAGCCTGAGTAGCTGCAAATGGCATGGTTACATCAATGGGACATAGTGGCTGTAATCCCAATCCCACCTGAAAGGGGTTGTGGTCGGTTGAGATGTGGAGAGCCCGGTTATAACTGTGTTGTACATAGGGAAGGCTATCATCCCATGTGCATGGATGCTTTGAATTGTACATGCGCATAATGTGTACAATCATCTTATTGACGACCTCTATCTGGCCATCAGTTTGGGGATGGAAAGCTATGTACAATGATCCAAGTGGATATTGGTGAGCTTGGTGTCCAAAATTGACCAGAGGTTGGACCAAAATGTGCTGAGGAACCTACTATTGCGATCTGATATGATAGACTGTGGGATCCCAAAGTGCACCCATACTCATTAAAATAAGAGTTTAGCAGTGGCTTATGCTATGATGTTCTTCTTGTGGGCCACCATAATAGACATCTTTGAGAATCTATTGACGACCATGAAAAAATAGTCATTTCCATGCTTAGTAGAAGGAAGGTCTGACATGTAATCCATGGAGATGGATTCCCAAGGTTGACTAAGGGTAGGTAGCAGAGTATAGAGCCCTTACTTCTTGATGGTTGTTTTGGAAATGGTGCAAGTAGTGTAGGATCTGATGTACTTCCTGACATCATGTCGAAGGTTCAGCCAATAGAAATACTTCTGCAGTACTGCCAATATTTTCTTGACCCAAAAATTCCCAGTGACTCGACTATAGTACACTTCCCATATCATCTCGGCATGCTCGCTTGAAGGAACACGAAGCTATCCCAGGTGACATAATAGTGCATCTTGGAGGTGAAAATTTGGAACTTGCATACCCCCCAAGAGTGCCTTGTATGTGTAGCTGAATTCTGGATCGCTCTTGTAGAGAAGCGGCCAATCAGAAGTCTCATGCCCACAAGAGTTGAGAACGTTGGTTATGGCCACGATCAGTGGTCGATTGAGGCAGTCTGTAACATTATTGGTGCTACCCTTCTTGTCCTTGATGTTCAAATGAAATTGTTGCAGATATGTGGACCACTTCTGATGGTGATCATTTTGCAACTTCCCTTGTGTCTATATGAACTATAGGGGTCAGTGGTCTATGCGGATGATTGTCTCCTTCCCCAAAATTTAATGATTTCATTGTCGAAAAGCATGCACAGTGGAATAGATTTATTTTTCATAATTGGGATACTTTCGAACTGTGTCAGAAAATGTCTTACTATGATATGCCATTGGATGCCCTTGTTAAGTAAGAACTGCCCCAATAGCATAGTCAGAGGCATCTGTATCGATCTCAAATGGTTGTTGCAAGTCTAGTAATGTGAGCATTGGGGAAGAACACAGGTGATGTGTCAATTCTACAAATGCCTTCTGTTACACAGCATTTTGTCACCATCCCTGCAATCCCTCATCCCGTACATTGGAGGACTATTCCCATGACCTGTGAACAGTAAAATGTCATGAAAACACCTTGATGGCATCCTTCTGCATAAGGAAAATAATTCTCCTGAAGAACATTTCCTCTGAAAAACCCTAAAAACCCATGTCTTGGCATTGGTACGGGTAGCTAATTCATCCCTCACGCCAAGAGGGAAAATTTACACTAGTGGGCACGCCAGCTGGTGCTCTGTCCCTGTGTTATGACCGCACCAAACCTATTAAGGAATTTTTTTTAACAATAGAAGGTGGAAGTTTGATTCTAAAAACTTCAGAATGAATCATCAAAATGAGGTTGGGTTGTTTTCCTCTGAATCTCCCTGTTTAGGAAGTGGTTTTCCACCTCTCATGGAACCTTCCTAAGAGATAGGACTCTCCCCCACGATTATAGGGAGACTAACCTCTCCTTCTCCCTCTATAAAATATTTCTCTCTCCATTTTCTAGCTAGCTAAACTTTTGGGAAGGAAATTATAGCTGAGTGACAATCAAGAGAAAAGATAAGGAGAACCCTGTGAGAGAGAGAGTTATGTCGAATCCCTGATGAGCTTTGTGAGACACATCCCGCTGGAACCCTGTCAAAGGAAGATAACAGCATCAGAGCACTGGTTGTAATCATTGTCTCGTATATTAATATACATGACTCTGCTATTGGTTCCATGATTGTGCTTTTCCATTATATAATGAAATTTCATTCGTTCCTCTTTGACTGATCGATAGTTATAAAAGTGTGAAATATTACGTTGCATGGTGTCTCTCTTCTCTGCATGTGTACAAGTATCTAGATGCAGCAAGCTCACATATCGTGACCTATCTATCTAGGAACGGAAGCGCCAATTCTTCTTTGACAACAACATGGAAGGAATAACGATAAGTGATCTATCGCGATTCTATCTTTTGTAACTAGGAACCAATAACTTTGTGTGTTTCGATTGTTTCTAGACCCACTCTAGGGATAGTGGGATCACCTCTGTCCGCAAAGGGGATTTACCTCCAAAAATATTTGGTGACTCTGCTGGGGATTAGTGGGAGTTGGTCCCTCCTCCATTAGGTTGTTTTACGGCCCTTTTGTTTGATTAGTCTGCTTTTCTAGTTCACCTTCCTTGGTGTTAAACCCTTGTTCAGCCCCCAAAAGACCAGATCTAGCCTCTGTTTGTCCATTTTCATAAATTTCTAGTGTAAACTTGATTGGCGCAGTTATACCTCTGATAGTCGTGCCAACTGGTGCTAGTTGCTAGTTAAGCACCCGCGCCATCCCCTGTTTGGTGCATATTACAGCCAGACAGGAGCACCGCCCCAGCTTGGTTTTAGGGTTTTCCTATTCTTGGACTCTCTGAGCTTGAGTTTCGGTCCTGGTTCATTTTTTGATTGATTGAGTGCTTTGAATTCATTTTTGACTGTAGTTATACCTTGTCATCTGGTTTTTTTCCCTTTTCTATCAGTTTTTCATTTTAGCCCTAGGGCTTCTAGGTGCTTCAATGTGCTGAGCCTCCCGTGGGAGTTTTGGGTCTTTGCTTTCCCAGTCAACTTCGTTTTTTCTTCTTTGCATTCATCTTGCTGAATCCCATTGAATCAATATGTTTATTGAGTGATTGTTCTCTCTTTCATTCAATTTCACTTTGTGTTTCTCCAAGCCTAGATCACACTATTTGTTTGAGTCTCTTTCGAGATTCTTCTTTGCTTTGAGGGATTTTGTCATCAGTTTGAGTCTTGATTGTGTTTGTTTGAGTTGAGTGAACTTGTTTTTTTTTAGCTCTCTCTTTATCGTTCTCAAATTGATGTTTTCATTAGTTTTCCATTTATTTAGTACATTTTCTCTAATATATTGAAAAATACAAACAAAAAAAAAAACAAAATCTTTTGGATTTTGATTGGCATAGTGAAATTAAAAACCTCTTTTGCAGTACTAGTGTTATATAATTCTAGAGAAAAAATTTCCAGTTTCATTAGCTTGCATTGAAAAAAATAGTGGATGTTTTTGTGTGTTCATTTTGTTGTCATTTGAAAGCTCTCAACTCTCCCATAGATAGCTCTTCATTGAAAAAATGATATTTTGTGGCATGTGGTTTGCATCTAGAGGTTTTATGAGATCTAACATTCAATAGGGCCTTGAAATCGAAATGTAAATTGAAGATCAACTTTAAAATTTACTTAATTAACCTAAGGAAACATTTAAACTTAACGGAACATCTAGTAGTCTAAGGTAGAGATGTGTTCTGGTGTCTTTAAGCCTAGTAGATATCGCTCGCCATCTGGCTACAGACAGTGCTAGTATAGACTTGTGCTCCCCGTAATATCGAGTATATAAAGGGATACCCCATTAGGTTGCAATTACTTTATCTATAGGAAGCCGAGTCTGCCGCCTTTTACCCGTGATACACCAGACACAACATTCAGGGAGATTACCTGCTCATACGTTAAGTCCTTGGTTGATTTCTCTTTCATTTTTACCAAGGTGTATATGGAAGTTCACGGATATCTAGTACACCCATTTACCTATATTACCAGAGCAGTCATTTTGATCTTTACTGACTCCCTAAACTTGAAAAGATCATCAATTTCTTGTCCTTTCATGCTTCTTTCCAAACTGAAAGTGATAAAGTCATATTTTACTTGTTTCTAGACTCTTAAAACATGAAATAGTAAAATTTTTAGTTTCAATGTGGTAAAATTAATCACCTACAATCACACACCCATTAAGAGATTGCTTTTTCTAACTTTTTTTGTTTGCCTTGGTTTTTTCCTGTGTGTCTTTGTTTTTGATATCTTCCTCTTTTTGCTATAGTCACAGTGGTGGAACCATTAGTTTCGTCTACTGGTAGTCCTTATATAGATGGTTCATCAGAGGTCTCTCAGTCCTCTGCTGAGCATCAGCAACCCGTTGTATCCGAGTTTCCAGAAGGGGGACGGATTATATCTGAACTTCCTTCTGGAGGACTAGTTGAGTTCAATTGGCCCTTGTCCAATGCTTGGTTTGGATTTGGAGTTGGGGAACACTTCCCTCCTTTTAAATCAGGATCACCATTTTTAGTTGTTGTCATACCTCCTAGTCCTCGTCATCTTTTAGAAGATCTTACGGCAGGGTCAGATATGGACTCATCCAGTCCTACTCCTAGTGAGGGAATTCCTACTTTTGGTGAAGACTACCAGCTTTTTCCCGAAGACATCCCTGAACCATCTATTCTGTCTTCACCTAGTCCATTGCTCCCAACTGGATATAGGTCTTTAAGTTAGGTCATGGCTGCTATTGCCTCTATGGGAATATCAACTCCATCCACGGAACCGACCATTCCCTCGTTAGGGATTTCACCATCGACACCTCTCATGACATCTCCTTTTGTCACATCGGTACCTGTTAGACCTACTGTCTACGTGGTTGCGTCTACACCTGTTGTAAACACTCAGTCGACTAGGACCTCGTCAGTTCCTGAAGATGTTTATATAGCTTCTGCCATTCTAGAGAACATTTCTCTCGAGGAGTATCGGATGTCTTTACAGCCCTCGATCTCCGAGGTTGGTCAGTCCTCTCAAGATCTTAACTATACTTACTTTTCTCATTATGGAGCGGATGGTGCCCCGATCAACACATTTCCATATCAATATGATGACTAGGGAAACCCCATTCATTTGCCTGCTCCTGAGGCTTATCAGTATATTAATGGTTTTATATCTACCCTGCCTGTGCAACCTTCTAACCAATAAGGGCAACCCTTTCAGGGACAACCTTTTTTTCAGCAAGGATATGCTTCTAGCCCACAAGGACAACCCTTCCAGGGACAAACTTCGGCCCAGCCAGGGTATTCATATGACCCGCAAGGACAACCCTTACAGGGACAACCTTCGGTCCAGCAGGGATTATTGTATGGCCCGCAAGGGCAGTCTTACAATCCTCAACGTCAACCTCTGCAGCCTCACCCTATGGTCCAACCGGGGCAATCTCAAGGACCTGCAGGGCGACCGGGGTATCAACCTGGACCTCCATATTGTCTTGGGGGGAAAACCCATCCTTCTCAACCTTTGGTGCAACCTTAGCAGCCTCATTTTCCAATTGGTCAAAATGTTGCACAACCAGGGCCATCTTATGGTCCTGTCACAGGTCAACCTGGTTATCTGGCACAACATGACTCACTCCTGCTATCAGGCCAACCTGCTCAGCCAGGTCAACCTGAAGCCCCTCATCAGCCAGGTTAGCCTGTTCAACCAGGACAACCTGCTCAGCCTGTTAACCCTACTCAGTCACCGATCTATTATATGCCACAACCGAATCCACCTATGCACCTGACTTATCCGACTCAACAGGACCCCAGTTACCACCAGCCTGTTTGACTCGAAGGTGAATATTACCCTCAAGTTCAGTCTCAACCAGTTTACAACCTGCCTTAAGGTTCTGGTTATTACCCTCAACAGCCAGGCTATACTTATACTTCGCAGCAAAATCCATACACTGCTCAATCGTGGCCCACGTATAATCAGAATTAGTATCCTAGTTATCAACCCCCATATCCTGGTTTTCAGCTGCCATATCAACCTAATTATCTAGCTTATACCCCCTAGCTTAGAATCCTCTAGGACAGAACCAATGGGGGTAGAGTTATGCTCAACTAGGATAGAGTACAAGTATAGGTCCTTATCGGGGACTTGGCATGCCTTTTAACCCTCAATTACCTTTTCTCGCCACGTTGGAGTTACCGAACATGTCCAAATTAACCAATGATCTGATTCTTCATAATCCATATTAGCCTCTGGTTCTGACAAAGGTGCCTAGTGATTTTCCTAATTTTGAGGGAAAATCTGGAGAAGATCCCCAAGCACACATCACGACATACCATTTATGGTGTTCTTTAAATTCTTGGATAGATGACTCGATTCGTCTGCGTATTTTCCAACTTACTCTGACCGGCGCTACTACTAAATGGTATATAGAACTATCCCATGGTATTTTTCAAGATTTTAATACTCTAGCCATGGCATTCTTGACGCATTTCTAGTTACCGGCTCGTTACGAAGTCGAGACACATCTCCTGACATCTCTGAAACAAGACAAAGCTACTCATATTTTAGATCATATTCATGAATGGAGACGTCGTCGTTGTCTGATCAAGTTTGACATTCCTGATTAGCTTCTAACTCACTGGTTCACTACATATTTTTTCAATAAATTTGCACAAGACATTGCTATGGGGGCATGTGTAACAGAGGAACAAGCCATTGCTCGTGCCCAATACCTCGATTTAGTGTACTCTTAGTTTGGCACGTTATACGAAATCTCGACTGATGCCTTGCGACCAGGGACCTCTAAAGCACTAGCTACTCCATCAGTAGACAGTGTTATTGGTTCCATCTCTCAGACTTCTCGCAAGTCTTCCAATGGGAAGCAGAAATCAAATTCTTCCAACAATTCTGCTCCTCAGGCTACTTCATATTCTGGTAAAACTGCGGAGATAAACACCATCCAGGAAAATCTTGCAGATAAGACTTCCAAAGGGAAAAATAAGAGCAAAGGCAAAGCCAAATCCGATGCCCCAAAACCAGAATCGTCCAAACCCCATGTTGATGATGGTTCACAGTGAAAACCAAAGTACCCTTGCCTGATTTGTGATGAAGATCACTACACCAAATATTTTCCTTGATGATCCAAGGTTAGTAAACTTCTTAAAGGCTCTAAGGGAACTTTGGAAATTCTTAAGGAACATTTTCCATCTCAGCAGACCCAGATGGTCAAGCAGCCTTTGCCATATACACCGTTTGGCTCTCAGGTTTTCATGATGAATGGTGCTACACCTGTTTCTATAGCCACTCGGTCGAAGGATTATGCCGGATCACACCAGGCAGCTGGGAAGGAAGTCGTTGATGGCCCTCCTCCCCCACCTACCTCTGGTCCTCTTGAGATTGAAAGGCCCAGTGCTGAACCCGTTGTACAGCCACCTTCCAAAGGTGTTCTCCAAAAATATTCCTACAATCCGAATGCCCATGCTGCTCAGCATTACAACATTGTTGAGGATTTATCACAGGCACCTTCCGTGATGTACACATTGGAAGTACTTCAGATTTGTCTATCTAAATGGAAAGCTTTGTTATCTGCGATCGGCGGAATTGATCCTGCCAATTCTAACCTTCTCACCTTTGATCTAGAGAATTTCATCCCCCGACTTCCGCACCAGATCACACTTGTTATACAAGTTGGCATTAACGGCCTTAATATTCACAGATCCATTGTGGATGACGGTGCCTCTACCTGTGTTATGTCATCTACTTGCTGGAAGGCCATTGGCTCTGCAGCCCTCACTTCATATCCCAATGCCCTTGAGGCATTCGATGGAAGTGAATCAAAACCCTTTGGTGTTCTCGCGAGTCTACTGATTACATTGTAAGGTAAGACAATGAACGTTAAAGTGGAAGTTGTTGATTCCAAACTCAACTACAATCTTCTACTCAGTCGGAGTTGGACCCATGCCATGTTATGTGTTCTGTCCACCCTCTTTTAACTTTTGAAGTTTCCACATGAGGGCAAGATTATTATTTTAGATCAGTTTTCTTTCTTTACCTCTTCCTCTGAGAACAACGTGCCGTACGTGGATCAAATTCCTAATCCCCCCAACAGTATAGGACCATGTTTTTCCAAAGACCTCATTCTCATGGGTATTTTCCCCATTCTGCCACTGAACACCATTCAATTAAATATGATCTCTAGGTCGGATGACCCATGGATCATCCCTTCTCCTGAATAGGTTGCCTCTTTTGAAGAATCGATGCCTCTAACCCCGGTTGAAATAAATTATTATGAGATCATTGCCGCATTGGATCCTCCTCCTCCTGATAATGCTCCTTTGAGCATGGCTCTCGATGTTTATTTTTAATCCCCTTGCCTCGGCGACGCAGATTTTCCCGATCCTTTGAGAGAAGTTTTTCCATCTGAAGAAGCTATTATGGAGACTATGTATCTCAAAGATCTGTCGTGGAGCGATGGGCATCATCGTTCCTCTTTTATGCCTGGCCTAGGGGCAATGTGTAATTGTCTCGAGCGTTTTGCATCTGGTTCTCCCCCTCCTGAACCTGCTCCTTTGAGATCATCGGAGCATAGTTCCTTTTATTGTGTCAATCTCCCTAAAAAATGAAACAAGTTGGTTAAAGGACAGTTCTTTTAAGTTTGTCAACCTCATTAAAACAATGAAACACGTTCCCGTTCAATTTGAGTTTTTGTTAGATATCGTGAAATTCAAGTCGAATCTCTCTTACTCTTTTGTTTTTAACCTTCACTCCATTTTTTATGGACTGAAGCTTGGGGGGCATGTACACCTCGAATTGAGTCATGATGCTGGGGGCATGCCTATTTCTTCAAGCATATTTTTCATTTGTGCTTTTAAGCTTGTGTAAAAAATAAAATATGTTGGTCTGATGCATTTTTGTGAACTTTTAACTTTTTTGTTGAGTCATTATTTATGCATATTATTTAGCTGATACATTAGATAACATTGTATTAGACATTTTCATAACATATAAAACATCATCATATGTAAACAAGATCCATGTAGAAAATATGTCGAGTGTTTGAAACGTGTGCAACATATAAAACCCAAAATATACATGTTTGTTTCAGTTACATCCGAACACGACATGTCTCTCAAAAAATATGCAAATAAAAAGCCTAGGAGACTAATTGGCATGGTGCTCATGGTAGCACGTCATTGCTCGCACCAACCACCTCAGTAAGCAGTGGAGACGACTCGGTACCCCCACGGTGTGCCTCTGATAAGCTAAAGAAACATTAGCTAAATGGGCATAATTCAGAACTTCGCGAGCGATCCCCTATAGGTTTTGTACAAGCTCGTTCCCCCTCTCCCCCCTCACCTTGAGGGTCATAAATGAGAGGGGTCCTCCTTGCTACTGGTGACATTCTGGCGGGCCTCTCTAGGCCAACATCTGCATACATATAGGATCAGTTTTTATAACATGCATGTATACCAAAAAAATCATAAAACTCATAAAATTAAAAAGAGTCTTACCAAGCTCCTCATCCCAGTCCTCTCCTTCCAGGAGCAGAAGGCCTGGGTCTCCAGTAAAATCTGTGCCCGCATAGGGCCAGACCTCTACGACGATCAGCTGTTGTTGGAGCCATCCAAAGAACTCGGGCCACCATGACATCTTCTAGCTGCCCCCTACCCTGGGCATCAATGCCGCCCATAGATCTATCCATGGCTCTCTCAATGGTGGATCTGGGACTATGGCCCCCTGGAACTAGAAGACAGGTAGTCGTTCTAGGAAGAATGACACCAAAATTGACCCATATCCAAACTGGTTCAGTTTGGTCTTCTTGCATTTGGTCAATTGTCGTTTGATGTTCATAGTCATGGCTATGGCCCAGTCAAACACTGTTGGGTTCATGCACTCTCATGCAAGAAGGAGTTGTGTCTTTGTAGCCTCGTGCAGTGCCTGCAACCCTACAGCCCATGTAATGGTATGTATCACTACTCTTAGTGCTAGATCGAGGACAGTTTGAATGTCTACCTTCCCGCTACCAGTCCCTTTTCGTCCCCCTTGGCACACCATGTCCATGACGATTGCCATGTTTTTACCTAAAGGCCTGGTGCCAGTCAAGAAAGGGACTGGACCCTTGCGTGACAGTCTAGTGATGAATTATGCATCTGACACTTCGAGCTCAAGTACCTGATCTCAAAGTTTGAACTTCTTCTCATCCTCATCCTAGATGCTAATCAGATATTGTAGTAGTTCAGGCTGAGCCCGAAGACATGGCGTTAGGAAGAATTTTTTCAACCCAAAATTCCGGAGAGCATTCATACACTACGCATTTCCCATTACCAATTCATCTTCCTCGCTATGCTCTCTTTCCTTCCATTCAATTACCATTTTTGTGTTGCACCTGCATCAATTTGGTTATAAACACATTGTAAGATCCCTTGGGTACTTAAAACAACAATTCATTGGCTGTATTTTTTTTTAGTTTAAACAGAATGTTGGGTTGCGTAGTTGGCAAGACTATTTTGGTAACAGTCGCACCACCTCGCATGGCCCCTGTGTGAAAAAGGGTCGGATGGCGCGGGTCTATGCCAGAAGCCCATGTCAACCGTGGAGGCCCTAATTTTGTTTAAATTTAACAAAAATACAACCAATGAATTGTTGTTTTAATTACCCAAGGGATCTTAAAATGTGTTTATAACCAAATTGATGTAGGTACAAAGAAAAAATTGTAATTGAATGGAAGGAAAGAGAGCACAGCAAGGAAGATGAATTGGAAATGGGAAATGAGCAATGTATGAATCCTCTTCAGAATTACGAGTTGAAAAAAAATTTCCTGACGCCATGTCTTTGGGCTCAGCCCAAACTACTACAATATCTTATTAGCATCTGGGATGAGGAGAAGTTCAAACTTCGAGATCAGGTACTTGAGCTCGAAGTGTCAGACATGTACTTAATCACTAGACTGTCATGCAGGGGTCCAGTCCCTATCTGGACTGGCACCAGGCCTTCAGGTGAAAACATGACAATGGTAATGGACAGGGTGTGCCAAGGGGCACGCAAAGGGACATGTAGCAGGAAGGTATACATTCAAACCGTCCCTGATCTAGCAGTAAGAGTAGTGCTACATACCATTATGCAAGCTTCAGGGTCATAGGAACTGCACGAGGCTACAAAGACATAGCTCATTTTTGCATTAGAGTGCATGAACCCAACAGTGTTTGACTGGGCCACAGCCGTGACTATGAACATCAAACTACAATTGACCAAATGCAAGAAGAACAAACTAAAACATTTTTGAAATGGGTCAATTTTGGTGTCATTCTTCATGGAACTACTACCTATCTTCTAGTTCCAGGGGACCATAGTCTCGCATCCACCATTGAGAGAGCAATGGATGGCTCGATGGGCGGCATTGATGCCTAGGGCAGGGGGCAGCCAGCCGATGTCATGGTGGCCTGAGTTATTTGGATGGCTTCGACGACAGCTGATCATCATAGAGGACTGGCCATATGCGGGTATAGATTTTATTGGAGACCCAGACCTTCCGCTCCCAGAAGGAGAGGACTGGGACGAGGAGCTTGGTAAGACTCTCTTTAATTTTACGAGTTTTATGATTTTTTGGTATACATGCATGTTCTAACAGCTGATCCTATATGTATGCAGATGTTGGCCCAGAGAGGCCTACCAGAATTTCACCAGTAGCAAGGAGGACCCCTCTCGCTTATGACCCTCAAGGTGAGGGGGCCAAGGGGGACGAGCTTGTACAAAAACTAGAGGGGATCGCTCGCGAAGTTCCGGATTATGATCATTTAGCTGATGTTATTTTAGCTTATAAGAGGCACACCTTGGGGGTGCCGAATCGTCTCCACCACTTGCTGAGGCGGTTGGTGAGGGTAGTGACATGCTAGCATGAGCACCATGCCGATTAGTCACCTAGGATTTTTATTTTCATATTTTTTGAGAGACATGTCGTCTCTGGATGTAACTGAAACAAACATGTATATTTTGGGTTTTATATGATGCACACGTTGCAAACACTTGACATATTTTATACATGGATATTTTTTACATATGATGATGTTTTATATGTTATGCAAATGTCTAATACAATTTTATCTAATGTCTCAGCGAAATAATCCACATAAATAATGACCCAACGGAAAAATTAAAGGTTCACAAAATGCATCAAACCAACATATTTTATCTTTTACACAAGCTTAAATGCACAAACGTAAACTATGCTTAAAAAAATATGCATGCCATAGCTTGGTGACTCAATTTGAGGTGTACATAATAGTCGTGCCACCAGGCGTGTCCCCTATGTCCAAAAGGGTCGGCTAGCGCGGGTCCATCCCTGAAGCCCACACCAACCGTGGAGGCCCTAATTCTGTAATTCCTCCCCTCAGGGATGCCAAATGAAAATCAAAAGCTATGAAATATGACTTAAAATATGGCTAATGGAAGTGGCTCTTACCTGAAGAAGAAGGAATCTGCATTAGTCCACTCTATTGTTCACAATCATCGCCTCAAGATCGCAAAGGAAATAGCTCACTATCGCTCTGCAAAGAGGTAAAAAGGTGAAAATTGAATAAGTTTTTACTATTGGTAATATTTATAACTTTTGAAATCGAAATTAGGTTTTAAGACTTTTTTTTCCGATATTTTATTATATTTTTGTTAAAAATTTGGTTTTACGCTTTCTTTTTGTGCAGCGACAGGTTTTCACGCGATTAGGACAAAGACACGAGTTGTATTTTATAACTTTTAGGACTCAGTAAAAACATGAAAAATTCACTACTAGAGTCACCTTTTAGCTCTTTTCTGACTCTCTAAAACTGAAAAGATTGCCAACCCGCTTGTCATTTTGAGCTCATTAAATTGGCTACAAAACGACATCTACCCAGTATACATTTACCCCTTTTTCGGGCTGGGATATATTTATGAAAAAGGAATACCCTAGCCTATCGCGACTAGGAGGTTCTCTTAGATATTGTTTTCTACCTTTTTGGATCTGTGGGACTATCTACGAAAAGGGACTGTTGGAGTTTTCTTTTCCGCTGTCTTCTCAAAATATCTAAACATGAAAAGACATCAAGTTCTTCCTTTGTCAGACTCGTTAAAAACTGATGACATTGGACTCCGTCGTAATGACGTTACTCGATTTCCTCCTTCCTATGGCTCATTAAATGTACTAGGTTGGATTTTTCCGAAGGAAAAAATTATATCGCAAGCACATGGTATCCCCTTCAAGCTTGTTTTCAAAAATAATTGGGGTACTTGCCAGAAATGGTGGGGGAAAATGGAACCAGTATTATAGTCATGTTGGCAGTATGTCGCTCTTGAACATGGAATTTGTCTGCGTTTGTGTTAGGTTGGGGACATCTCATCTCATTATCTACTTGCCTTTATGGGTTTGGGTAATCTCTTTTGACAACTCATCTGCTCTTTGCCACGTCACCATGACCTCACATCCCTTGATGTCAAATACTATCAAATCCAATTTCGTGCCACCGATATGTTCAAGAGAAGTTGGCCTCTAAATTTTTGAACCTCCCTCTGATTGTTTATTGGTCTTGATTCACAAACACCATGTCCCTGTCTCGTGTCGATGATGTGGGAAAAATTATGGCCCACCTTTGATCAAGGTCACTTCCTGTCTACTTTAGCTCATTATCTGGGAAGCTAATCTAGAGACTCCCTTCAGGTTCCTTGGAGCCTACGTGCCTCAATTGTAGATTATTTGCATTCAACGCAAGGTTTTCATTATTGGCCTTCGATCGGATGATTCTGCGGATGTTCGATGCCAACTCACTGTTCACATTCCGTGGATTGTACCTCTTGTACCTTGAGAACCATCATCATTATTGGTGGTTTCTCTCGTGTCTGTTAACGGATTTCATTATTGGATGGTAATCAGACGATTTTCTTGCATGTTCAACTTCAGCTCACATATTCGCATGCTCGAACTTGCACTCTGTTTGAGTCGAGATGGAGTGCAAGACCCTGGATTTTGTCGAATAAAAATCCAAGCTGCGGGTTCTTTGTGGATTATTATGATTTATTACATGACTCTTTTGATTGGATGGATGCGACCATACCTGAGTCTACTTGTTGATCCTTATTTACTAGATGGTTGCGCCCATACCTTGGATCCCGGTTTTTGTACACTCTATTATGGATGGTTGTTCCCATACCACATATCGTGTATCAGAGATATCAGTTGTATTTGTATTCGCAGGTCTTTCGATGGCAGTTTTTTCAGTTGGGCGTGTTCTCATAAATCATTTTACCCCTCCCTCTCTCTCGGGCCTCATGCTTTAGGGGGCATCTGTTACACAACATTTTGTCACCGTTCCTACAATCCCTCATCTCGTACATTGGAGGACTATTCCCATGACCCGTAAACAATAAAATGTCATGAAAACACCTTGATGGAATCCTTCTACATAAGGACAAGAATTCTCCTGAAGAACATTTCCTCTGAAAAACCCTAAAAACCCATGCTTTGGCATTGACGCAGGTAGCTAGTTCATCCCTCATGCCAATAGGGACAATTTACACTAGTGGGTGTGCTAGGTGGCACTCTGTCCCTATGTTATGCATGCGCCAAGTCTATTAGGGAATGTTTTTTAACAATAGAAGGCAAAATTTTGATTCTAACAACTTGAGAATGGATCATCAAAATGAGGTTGGGTTGTTTTCCTCCGAATCTTCCTGTTTAGGAAGTGGTTTTCCACCTCTCATGGAACCTTCCTAAGAGATAGGAATCTCCCCCATGATTATAGGGAGCCTAACCTCTCCTTCTCCCTCTATAAAAGCCTACCCTCTCCATTTGCTGGCTAGCTAAACATTCGAGAAGGAAATTATAGCTGAGTGACAATCAAGAGTAGAGCTAAGGAGAACCCTATGAGAGAGAGAATTATGTCGAATCCCTAATGAGCTTTCTGAGACATATCCCACTGGAACCTTGTCGAAGGAAGATCATGACATCAGAGCACTGGTTGTAATCATTCTCTCGTATCTTAATATACATGACTCTGCTATTGGTTCCATGATTGTGTTTTTCCATTATATAATGCAATTTCATTCGCTCCTCTTTGACTGATCGATAGTTATAAAAGTGTGAAATATTACGTTGCATGCTCTCTCTCTTCTCTGCATGTGTATAGGTATCTAGATGTAGCAAGCTCATGGATCATGACATGTCCATCTAGGAACGGTAGCACCACTTATTCTTCGACAATAGCAGTGAAGGAATCACAATAAACAATTTATCGCGATTCTATATTTTGTAACTAGGAACCAATAACTTTGTGTGTTTCGATTGTTGCTAGACCCACTATAGGGCTAGTGGGATAGCCTCTGTCTAGAGAGGGGTTTTACCTCCACAACACCTTCTGTTGAGATTCCGACCAACATAATTTTTCTTTCACTCCTCCCTTGGTGACTTGACTCAAGGGCCAAGTGATATGAGAGAATCCCAACATGAACCTATAGTAGAAATTAGCAAGACCCAGAAAGATGCAAAGCTCTGTTAGGGTGGTTGGGGTTGGCCAACCCAAAATGACTTGGATCATGGCTGGATCCACATGCACCCCCCTTTCATCAACAATGTATCCCATATATTGAACCTGGGTCATGCCAAAAGTGCCCTTCTCCAAATTGGCACACAACTTGTGTTGCCGTAGTGTTTGGAGGACTTCTCGAATGTGGTGGAGGTGCTCTTCCCAAGTCTGGATGAAGATCAGAATGTCATCCAAGTATACCACTACAAATGAGTTGGTGAATGGATGCAAGATGTCATCCATCAACCTCATGAAGGTTGCAGGAGCATTTATCAATCTGAAAGGCATGATGAGCCATTCAAAAAGGCCCTTATTGGCTTTGAAGGTAGTCTTCCACACATCAAAGCGTTCGATTAGTACATGGTGATATCCAGACTTCATGTCGATCTTGCTGAAATATTTTTCCCATTTGAGTTTCTCTAGAAGGTCATCCATCTGTGGGATCGGGTACCTATTCCAGACAGTGATATTGTTCATCGCTCGATAGTCAATACAGAGTCTCCAAGACCCATCCTTCTTCTTTACCAACACAATCGGGCTCCAACAGGGTAATGAACTTGGCAGGTTGTGACCTTTCTACAGCAACTCCTGAATCTGGCTCTTGATTTCATCATTCTCTAGAATAGAGTGACTATAGATCGGTCCATTGGGTAGTGGCACACCTGGGATCAGGTCAATGGGGTGCCTGACCTGACAGTATATAGGCACCCATGTGGGAGAGGTTAATATGTCCCCATACTCCTCCACAACCTTGTCCATTTATTTTTGTCGTGTAGGGGAGCCATGTCTGGAGGTTGTGGCCACAATCTTCTTCTTGCCCTAGTGGCAGATCATCAGGAAAACAAATTTCCTTATTTCGGAAATGAGCTTACTACATTGTTTTGCAGTAACCAAAGAGATAGTGGGAGGAGGTTGTACCTTTGGTATTCTGTACAATTTATTTTCGAAATTAACAGTAACAGCGCGAGGCCAAGACTCATACACAACATGTGTATGGTTGGCCTAATAATACATCAGAAACATCAATAAGAGCAATGTCACACAATACCTCATCCATGAAGGGCTTGATAATATAGGGAAGGCAGCACTACTGGTTGACGCGGAGATCTCGTCCTTGCTAAAGCCACCTAATGGTGTATGGTTGTGGGTGCGTTATGGTCGGCAGGCCCAACCGCTTCATGAAATCCAATGAAATGAGGTTCTTTTGGCTCCCATTTTCGACAATGAGCCATAGCGAGGAACTCTTTACCCACATATGGGAGTAGAAGAGACACTCTACCTCCTCTGGATCTTATAGTTCCTCCTTCTAGATCTTCATAGTGGCAACAGTGGCTTTGGGCTCCGCATCAATAATCTTCTTCCCTTTGTCATTCCCCTTATTAGGTTCTGATTTAGAGTTGGAGCCTGCATATGGCTCAGAAGCCCTCATTTTGGCCACTAGTGACTGCTTGGCCTGACACTCATTTGTGTGGTGAGTGGAGCTCTTATGGAACTCACACCACTTTCCCGTGTCCTTCTTTGGCTTCACAGTGTTGTTCTTTGCTTGTGTCTTTGGCAGGTTGTCTTGGCCCACCATGCCTTATATTTTTCCTTTGTTCTGTGGTTTGGGGGAACCTTTCCCTTGCTTTTAATTCACAGATCCAAAGTCTCACTTCTTCTATTTTAATTTCTGCTCAATCTTAGCAGCATACTGGTATGCCATACCAAGAGAGAAGATGTCAAGGAACTCCATTTCCTCCTGAATTTATCTGTGCAGACAACCGCAATACTTTAGCACCAAATGTTTCTCTGAATCTTTGATACCCAACTTTGTCCGCAGGGTATGGAACAGATTCATTAGCTCATGCACATATTGATCCCTTTGTTGCCGCAGCATGGTCCATTGTATGTACTTGTCCTCATAACTCCCCACGAGATAGTATTGTTCCTTGATGGAATCTTAGAAAGAATTCCAAGTGGGTACAACTTAGAACAGAGAGGTTTTTGTCTCATCATTTTTCTCACAGTAGGTTTCCCACCAGTCCTTGACATGGGGGGTAGCTTTGAAGAGTGAAAAAATAATCTTCTCTCAGCCGGAAAAGTCATGAACCGAGAAATATCCTTCTAACATATTCAACCATCTATCTACGACGTCTGCATCTATTTGAACCTCAAATATGGGAATGTCAAAGTTTACTTGTACCTTAAAGGGATTCGTGCCTCCAAATTGGCTACTGGATACAGATGCACCACCCGTGGGCAGTTGTTGAAGGATCTGGGAAAAGTTATCCATCATCACGTTCCTTTTTTTTTCAAGGGCCTGCTCGAGAAATATTTTGATAGGATCTCCTGCTCCCTCATCTTTATTTTCGTCCCCCATGGGTGTCCATCAGGGTTTGCAAGGCTAATCTTGCAAAGGTTCCACCAAATCGAGCCATAACTCCTTATACCCTGACCTCGTTGGGGAAATGCAAATAAGGATCGAGAAAAAGTAGACCGCTCTAATACCATTGATCTAGATTTATGATGGAACGCAACAAAATATAGAAAAAATCATAAACATAGAAATACAATGGAAATAAGGCTTCATTTCATTAATATAAAATCACAGAAATATTCTTACAAACATGATGGAGATAAAATATCTAGGGTGCTGGTAGCGAACCTCTGAGAAGAGATGTGGTAGCTATAGACCTCTGAACTCTATTACAATGAGGCTCAAGGACCTATTTATTATGGAGAAACAATGGAGAACTTTAAACGTCCAAAAATTTAACCCTAGGAGATGAAGCGCCAAAACTATGGGCCCCGTTTGGGTAAATTGGTGATCCAAATGGAAAATGGCATCAACCCATGGTATTCATCTACCCATGTTATCCATCCACCCATGGAATTTACCCATGGTATTGTAAATGACATTGACCCATGGTATTCATCCACCCATGATATTTATTCGCCCATGGTATTGTAAGTGACGCATGGTATGTATCCACCCATGGTATTCATCCACACATGGGATTTACCCATAGTATTGTCAGTGGTATCTATCCATGGTATTGGCCTATGGTATCTACACATGGTATTGTAACTCAAAAAAAGGCTATAAATAGCAAGGCTCAGTTTGTAAAATGAGAGATGGTCCGCCACAATGTAGCTTTTACAGTTATTCTTTGTTTTAATAAAACAAGTTTCTTTGTGGTTTTATTTTCTTTGTGTTCTCTCTTTTTTCTGGAATTCTAATTTTGCAGATCTTATTAGATCTATTTCAAATTTTTAGATCTTGGGGGCCTCCCCCCAAGATCTGGATCAATGGTATCAGATTCAGGTTACGAATCCATGGTAATGAGGGTTTGAAGCATATTTCAGTGTCAATTTTTGGCAGCAATCTTCAGCAAAATCCATGAATGTTTTTGGGCAGCGAGTTTTCAGATCAGATCTGAAAATTTTGGTGAGAAATTTGCAAAAAAAAATACTAGATCTGGATTCCTTACAAAAAAATACTCAAATTAAAAAAAAATCAGCGAAATTGGAGCGCGGATGACGGAGATATCGCTGATTCAAAATCAGCAATGTTGAAGCAATTTTTCTGTGATAATTCATGAAGGACGGCTCTCCTGTCATTTTTTGCAGTTTTCAGTGAAAATTTTTAGAGAAATGAATATAGATCTGAGCTCCTAATGAAAAATCACCCAATTTCAAAAAGACAATCGGTCGAATTGGAGTTCGGATGTGGGAGTTATCATTGATCTAAAATCAACTATTTTTTCAGAAATTTTGTGACAGCAAGACAGTTCCGACGCGAATCTAAGAGTCTAGTGTCTCGAGATAGTGGTTTCAAACACAAATGAAGATGCAGAATGATCATTCCATTTCCAAAAATAGGTTATAATAAATATTCTGAGTTATATTTATCGAGTTATGCTCATTTTAAATCTGGAGCAGAATTCAAAGTGGGTTCCCTTTGGAGACGTGCCCTCCCACCCCGCTTTAGTAGGCGCCTACTTCACATTCATCAGTTTTAGCATAGCAGTGTTTGGCTTGGGTTATTTGGAGACGTGCCCTCCGACCCCAAGCTATGTTGGCACCTGCTATTCATCAACAATCAACATCATAGTTATGGGTCAACCACACAAAATTATTTTCATCAAAGTCTATTTGCTAGGCCGCACACTGTTAGTAACAAAATTGGTCACAAGCATTACATGGTATCTCTATCCTTGGATCTTCATTTGTCATGGTTTTGGTTCATCCACAAACCCACACTTCATCGAAGTCTGTTTGCTAGGCCGCACACTGTCAATATCACAATTGTTCACAAGCATTATAGGGTATCTCTATCCTAGGATCTTCATTCATCATGGTTATGGGTTAACTACACAAAACACTTCTCTTCAGTGGCTCTTCATATTCAGCAAAGGCTTCTCAGGAGGGAACTTCACGCAATGGGGACCATTGCTTCTTAAGGAGGGAGGAATGATCCAAATGGAAAATGGCATCAACCCATGGTATTCATCTACCCATGTTATCCATCCACCCATGGAGTTTACCCATGGTATTTTAAATGGAATCGACCCATGGTATTCATCCACCCATGATATTTATTCGCCCATGGTATTGTAAGTGACCCATGGTATGTATCCACCCATGGTATTCATCCACACATGGGATTTACCCATAGTATTTTCAGTGGTATCTACCCATGGTATTGGCCTATGGTATCTACGCATGGTATTGTAACTCAAAAAAAGGCTATAAATAACAAGCCTCAGTTTGTAAAATGAGAGATGGTCTGCCACAATGTAGCTTCCATAGTTATTCTCTGTTTTAATAAAACAAGTTTCTTTGTGGTTTTATTTTCTTTGTGTTCTCTCCTTTTTTTGGCATTCTAATTTTGCAGATCTGGTCACATCCATTTCATTTTCTTCTAGATCTTAGGGGCCTCCCCCCAATATCTAGATAAATTAGTGTTTCAATTTCCCGGGGACATAACTTTGGCATACTATCTCCGCTCGGGTCTTCAAAACGGCTCTGGGAGTTCAAGACTCAAAAAACTGCTAAAAATAGTAAGTTGTGAAAAAAAATTAAACAGAAAATGGTGGGGCCCCAAGTGGAATACGCAGGTGGCCACCAATATCCACCTAGATCAAGAAAGGAAGAGAAAAGGCCATGTAATGATACATCAGGCCAGATCTAGACTGTATATAGAGTTTATTTGTATTTGTAAAATTAGTGGAGAATTGAATGAATGAATGATTGAGTTGAGTAGAATTATGTAATTTAGGAATATTTGAATTATTGTGTATGTTGAATCTGGTTCTGTTTATATATATTAAGCTTCTGTGTTTACGGGGTTTTAGAAACCGATCATGATCCATGTTAAAAAATATTGAATCTGTGATAATGGGATTCACTGAAATAGAAGCTCGTTATGTAATCTATAATTCATATAGTCTCAGGATCGAAATGAGGGATCGTGAATAAGTCGAGAAAAATTTTGCACCTTGGAATCATGTTCTTTCTAGAATCTGGGTCGGTATAGGCCTGGAATCAAAGTTTACTAGAAACGAGAGTCGAATGCGTAGCTGAAGTGTGGTGGAATGATGTGATTCAGAACCCACTCAGCGAGGAAAATTAGTTATCTATGCATTTTAAATTAGAATGGTTAATGGTTGAGGGCTTTGAATAAATCCGAAGGCATCAGTGTTGGTCTCTTTCATAAATAGAGATAATTTCATTGATTTCAAATTATCCGTTTTTGTAATAATTTGTGTTGGCTCAGGTGTTATGAACTTTTAAAACCATATTATGGTTTTTGAAAAATGAATTGGTTGTTGCAGTGGAATATATCAAGTAAATATGGACCATAATTGGTGTTTGGAACTTTATGTAGTTGGAACCAGGAGTCAGATAAATGTGAAACCGTGAGTCATTAGAGCAGTGGAAGGGTGAATGGTTTTATGAAATGTCAAGCGGTTTTTGCAGGCGTTTGATCTAGAAAGAAGTAACTATTGGATGGGTGTGAAACGATATAGAGGTGCCACATCACAAATTAAAACCACTCATTTCACATGCAATTAAAACTTGAAATGTAACACATGTTATGATGTGATATTTGTCGGATCAATGAAGGTGAAAATTTACGAGAAAATGTGCAGGGAATATAAGTTGTGGGCCCATACATGTTTGTTGGTATTATTTATTTCTAACCCAAAGTTTGTAAGTCCAGAATTTAATTATTGAGCAATAAATTTTATTTGGGTTATAAATTATGAAAAAAAAGGGAAAAGTATGACACACTTAAGGATAAGCGCATAGAAATATTTTGGTCTTGGGGTATAAGCATAGGATGTGCATTTCATATCGTGATTGCGAGTGTAGAGGTCAACCTGATTGAAAAAAGCGCTAGGATGAGGACAGAAAAGAGAGTCACCTACAAAGATGAAACTATGGCCTCAACTTCCTCATCTGATGCCAAAATTGACAATTTAGTGAGGGTAATGGAAATAATGATGGAAAGGATAAAATTAAGTGAAAGAACGCCTCCGAGGGAAAACTAAGCAAATCCACAAAACAAAAATAGGAATCCAAACTTCAGAAGAGATCCTTCCCAAAACAGACAAAGAGACAATGACCAACAAATTAGACCCCCTTTCCAAGACAATTACATAGATGAAGAGGGAAGAGAGTCTGGAGAACCTAAATAAAACCATGTAAAATTTATAGGTTCTGATAATGAGGGTGATGTTTTTCTCACTGAAGAAGAGAAAGGTTTCTTTTCTTTAGATCAAATTGAAAAAAACTATGAGGATTTTGAAGACTACTAATTAGGATTTGAAAATTCCAAAATGGAAGTCCATAGGCAATATTACCTTAGGAGAAAAAACAACCAATAAATCTCCAAGAAGAAAAAATTAGACACTGTTGTTAGGAAGACATCTGAAAAAACTCCTAAGAGGATAGCAGACTGTACCAAAACCATGGCTAAGAAAACTGATCCGAACATAGACAAAACTAGCCAACAAAGTGGTGACACAAGTTGCCCTGGTGCATCTACTAGTGGCCCTGAGAAAAATCTTTTGTCCAAAGTCCCAAATCAGAATCAACAAACTAAAATTGTAGAAAAAATTATGGCTGATAAAACTGATGTAAATATTCCCAAAACACAAGTACCTTTCAGTTTTCAGGGGGAGATTTCTAAAATCAAGATAACCATACCTCTCACTAAACGAATAACCCAAGATATGTATAGGTCCCAAGTTCTGAAGGTTTTAAACATGAGAAATGATATTGACACTCTAAACTTGACAAATGACAAACCAAAGATGTTGTTTGGACCTGAAGTAGAGGGAAAATATCTAGAAGGAGCTATTCCCCCTTTCTATGCTAGCTTAAACATACATGACAAAATCTTACATAATGCCATGTTAGACTCTGGTGCTTCTCACAACCTCATGCCAAAGGTAGTGATAGAGAGATTAGGCTTGGAAATAACCAAACCTTACAAAGACCTATATTCTTTCAATTCAATCAGAGTCAAGTGTTTGGGTCTAATCAAGGATCTATGTGTCAATCTGGCAAAAATCCCTGCTAAGGGCCTGGTCATGGACATAGTAGTGGCTGACATTTCCCCCAAGTATGGCATGCTTTTAACCAGATCATGTGGAACCAAACTTCAGAGGAAACTTCAACTTGAAATGCCATATGCTATCATCACTGTTGTTAACCAAACAAGGAGATTGTAGCAAGAATCACACTTGAATCTTATGGTTAGTAGCTAAGAAAGGAAAAACAACACACCTCTTTATTCCATCCATCTAGATCTTGACTCATTCATTTTATATAATGAAGAAGACATTGATGAACAAGTAAATGAAATTGAGACAGATCCAGACATACCACAACAGTCAAACCAGGCACTGCATGAAGAACTCAACAACCAAAACTCTAGCAGCCTAAAACAACAACATAATGGCAGAGCTAAACTTAATTTTCTACAATATGAAAATAAATTTGCAATAAAAAAACAGAGCTTAGAGTCTGAAAAAGGTTGCTCGAATGAAGAACAAACATAAAAAATAGAACCATTCGCTTCTGCCAAGGTAAAAATGCTGAAACACTTTCATATAGCTGAACTTTCTAGGAACCTGGATCAAAAGAACCTTAAGGTCTTGCAATACAAAGGTAAATCATCACTAGAAGGTTTTGTCACTTCGGAAGAGTTGTTGGATTCCAAAAATGTTGTTAAATAGCCTAAAGTGGTGTCTACCGAGACTGATATAGAGGAATACAACATAGGCAGCCTAGAAAAACCCAAAATGATTAAGTTGTCTAAAACTTTTCCACCTCACATAAAATAGAAATACATAAGATTTTGCAAAGAGTTTAAAGATGTTTTTGCATATGGTGATGAGAACTTAAAGCCTTATGACATGAACATTATTCGAAGGAGGATTCCTTTCAAGAAAAACCAGAAATATTTGGAGCAGGTTGTGTCACTAAGAAAGAAAGAAAAGCAAAATAGGCTATGTATAGACTTTAGGTACCTAGACAAAACCTCCCTGAAGGAAAAATACCATTTTCCTAAGATAAATCATACACTACAAAGGGTAGAAGCTTCTAACAAAATGTCATTGCTTGGTAGTGCTTCAAATTACAATCAGGTGATAATACTTCCAACTGATCAGCATAAAGCCACTTTCAAAGCACCTTGGGGCACCTACATGTATGACCAAATGCCTTCTGGGTTAAGGAATGTGGAAGCTACTTTCCAAAGGGCCATGGCTCCTGATTTAAGTTACTTCACTATGATATACATTCATGACATCATTGTCTATTTTAAAACTAATGAAGAATACCTTTTTCACCTAAGAAGGATATTTAACAGAAGAAAAGTTCGGAAGCAAGACTCAAGGAGAAAATACAAAGGAAAATAGGGTGAGTTTGAGATTTTTTGGAAAGGTCCTTATATCATTCATTCAGTTAGAGGTAATAATACTTTCTTTTTACAAGAGTTGGATGGAGAAGAGTTATTTGGAGGCCCTGCCAATGGCGGGATGCTCAAGCACTATTATTGTTAGAATTCCTAGTTTAAAGCTTTCATTCATTGTACATAGCATTGCATGATAAGAAATCATAAAAAAAAAACACTAAAACAAAGAAAGAAGGAAAAATAGGGCAGGAAAATAACAGGTACATCCCCATACCCAAAAAAGAGTACCGTTGAAAGTGTGCAAGTCTAAATGCCACTACTTGTTAAGAAAAAGAGTCTTGTTCAGTCATCTAGCCTAATTATGGCTGAACATGTTTTGAATTTCTACTAATAGGTTAGCGAAAAAAGGCTTGTCAAATCATTTAATCTTGAATTGTTAGTAGGAATAGATTAGGAAGAAAATATGCTGGCTCTCAATGCTCAAATCTGAACCAAAGAGAAAGATAGGGATGACTAACAAATGATGAAACACAACCCTCATACTTTCTAGTTTTGTTTGTACAAAAATAATGTATGTGTGCAGCTTGTCCCAATGCCACAACACATGGTAAATCATATATCTTAATCCTGGTTTAAATCATGTTTTCAATTTCATGTTATTATATTAGAGAATGAATTCTGTCAAACAACTTAATCGTGACAAATGAATAGTCTAGGTAGGGAATAAAAAATTTCACTAGCATAATCTAAACCTTTGGAAGTGATAAGGGTACGAGTAGATAGTTTGTTTTTCTTTCAAAAGAAAAGATTGTCCAGGGTTTTCTAGTCCAAGTGCACCCACAAGAATAAAAAATGGTAGGCAAAGGTATGATGGGTAGGTAGAGATGAGGTTGAAGCAAACATGTCTTTTGGATTTTGAGATCATAGCTTCAAGAGAAACATCAGAAAATGAAAGAAGAAAAATTTGCCCAATGGATAAGGCACTAGTCTTCATAAACTCAGATATTTGATATATGAAGTTATGGACACCTCTTGAAAAAGAACTGCCCTCCCCAAGGGGCGCCACTATTAGTCATTAATAATTTTCACTATTTTTTAGATAACTAAATAATTGTCCTAGATTTATAAAAAACAAGACTCATGAATATTGTGAGTTTTATAAATCTCACTGCCTTCAATATCCTTAAAACAAAATTTTCACTATTTGACTATTCTGCCATTCCATGGTTAGAATACCACTCCTAAAAAACCCCTCATAGGTTCATGCCACTTATTTTTATCCCATTTTCCCACCCATAACCTCAGCACTCTGTTTTTCCTTTGCCTCGCCCCTCCACTTTATCTCTAGCATTATCAATCAGCCTACTCTTTCCCATGTTCACCAAATGCCTCAAGAATTGATGGTCTTAAAAATATCTTTGTACGCTCTTTAGATAAATCAAGTACATTGGATTTTGTATCTTCAATACATAAATTTGTCAAAAACTCTTTTTTTTACACTTGAAGACCCCAAGCAAAGCTTTCAGTCAAAGACCAAGTCAAAATAGCATCCCACTAGGTCATTAGGGTTTCATAGGTTATAGGGTTATCCTTGGTATTATAAATCATTGTTTTCCATGTGATAGAAGCTAAATCAAATGTGAAATAAGTTCAGCACCTATTTTTCCAAGATAGATCAGAAAAATCTCCAAGGAAGATCACCTTATCAGGTTCAAGTTCTGCAAAAGTAAATTGTTCATTTTGACATTTCTGTAGGAGTGTCAAGGTGACTATCAATGGAAAATTGGTAAGGTAAGAGGTCTGCTCCTATTTAAATATATTCACAGCAAAAGGACAGGGAGCAGTTTGTGTTCAAGAAAGATCAGGGTTTCTAAGCTTGATTGGGCCAGCAATGTGCCAAGCAAGGATCCAATGTAGTAGAACACATGGAGGAGGCACACCAAGTGAACCAAACATGGAAGAATTTTTTTAGAAATTATAAATGAAAGAGGGAAAAAGGTGAGGTGAACTAGACAACAAGGAATTAACTTGAAAGCGCTATAGAGAGCTTAGAAGGAAACACTAATGATTCTTCTCAAATAGCCTAGAAACCTAAGGTTTTGGAAAGATAGTCAAGGGAGATGAAATGAAGATGATAGGCCTTCATGATGATAGTAGAAAGAAGGTTTGAAGAGGCTGTTGTATGTGACTTCTAGATTTTTCCAAGGTAAAGTATCTCACTGCCTCAGAAGAAAGAAAATAAAAAGAGCACCAGTGAAAGGAAGGTCAAGCTTTCATTTTAAGTCATTTTCACTCAATGATCAAAGGAATAAAAGCATAGGGTTGAGTTCTAAGATGGAAATCCAAGTTGATTATGAGGTTTCTATTGTGTAACTGAATGTTTCAAACTCCAAGAACATCAGAGAGGGTTAAATCAGTATGGCATGGCACCTGAAAATTAGAAGTGGCCAAAAGAGGAGATAACATACATGATTGTGAAGACTATGGTACTTGTCAAAGATGGTTTGATCATGCCTAGAGATCAATGAGAAAGATGAAAACAAGTTTCTTGGTCACCCATCAAGCAAAGGGAAATTTAATCTCCAAGGTAAGAACAGAGAAGTTTTAAATATGTTGCCACCATGCAAGTGCCTAAGGTTTTCAAAGTGATTTTAGCATTTTCCAAAGGTTAGAGGGAAGAGAGTCACTTCAAGGTTTTCATGACACTTAGTGACTGAAAGTGGCTGAAAGACATGAATAAGCCAAAACACAGTAAATCATGTGACTCAAACAAACATCTGCAGAACTAAGTGTTAAAGAAATCAATAGGACAAAGGAAGTCAAATTTCACCATGTCAGTGACCTTAAGAGCAAACAAAGAAAAATGTTTAAAAGGAAAAAAGGTCATTTGAATGTTTTTAAGCCACTTACTGCAAAAGGTCAAGAATAATATCAGTAAAAGACAAAAAGGCTCAAAAACATTAGCAAAGTGGGTTTTTCTAAATTCAATTTATCTTCCTAGGCTATAAAGGGCTCTTTTCACCCTTCATTCAACTCATTTTGCACATACAAATACAACCAAAACATTCAAGGAGAAAAATCTGAGTTTTCATTAAAAAAATGAGTACTTTTTCTCGGTGCTACACGTTCAGTGCCCGGCGCTACGCATTTGGGAGATTTAATAGTGTAAATTTAAACTAAATTGTGTGTTCAGGGGAATTCATTGCGCATTCAGATGGGTGCTACCTATTTGCCCAGAACCGCACGACAGGAAAAAAGACGTGCAAGCACTGCACCCAGGAGGCTCAATAGGAAAAATGATGTGTAGGCGTTGCGCCCAGGAGGCCCGAAAAGTAGAAAACGTGCCTCGTGTTGCCTGTTGTGAGAGCCCAATAGGCCTTAACGCGTTCAAGCACTGCGCTCAGGAGAGCCCGACACCCAACTCTGCGTGCAGGCACTATGCGTTGGGAAGAGGAGACCTGGCTGTGCATTCAGGCACCGTGCCTTCACCAAAAACCCTCCTCCACTTGCAAATTTCCAAAAAAAATCCACAAAAGAGCACCTCCAAGCTGCATCCAAGGACCTGCAAAGACACCAAAAGTTGGTAGGGGGATTTTTTTCCTTATCCTCCAGTGAATTTCTTGATTTTATGATTAAGGGAATTGACCAAACCCTAATGACTAGAAACCCTAAGTCCAAATGAAAAAATCCCTGTTTTTACCTCCAAGCAAGAATTTATCAGTCAAGAAAGGTGTGAATTAGGGTAATTATAGTAATTTGGAGTTAACCCTTCATAAAAGCTCAAGGGGGATAAGCCATACACCTACACCTCCCTCTCACTCACTTACAAAAACCGCCTTTCACCATCATTTCATTTCACTCCTCCTACCAAGTTTCACAAGCAGGCCTAAGGTTGTTTAAAGATAGTAGTGATCAAAATGTCAAGAGAAGGAGGGATTCTTAGCAATGAAGGAGGCCAAGTGCCTATGAGGTAGAAGTACAAAGGGGGCAAGGTTAATCAGTTTGAACCCCAAGATAGTTTGGAGTTTAAATCCTCTCCTATGATCATCACATGCTTTCAAAATTTAGGGCGTTTCCAGTTTTGTGAAAAGGTCCAACAAGTGCAAAGTCACCCCGAGCTTACTAGGTTGTTTATCCTCAACCTACACAATAAAAAAGTAAATCTTGCAGGGTTAGACTTTGAGCTATCATTAGATGCCATTGCCCATGCTATAGGCATACCCAATGATGGTGAAAATTGGTTCAAAAGAGAAAAGTTGGACATAAGCTGTTATGAGCCATTTCTCAAACCTAGGTACAAAGAAGGCTGCAAATCTATTTTCCCTTTTTCACAACTACCAGAGAGGTGTGCACCCTTGATGAGGGTCATCATGAAATATTTTACCTGTGAGGGTAGATACTCTAGGCTCTAATCCTACCATATCATATTACTCATGCACTTCACTAGCATCAACATGCTTCATTTACCCTACTACCTCTATAGGAGTATCGACAAGATGTATTCTGCTGTCCAAAGGAGGAACTATTCCTAGCAAATGTAGAGTTTGTTCCACCACTCCTTCATCAATATGGTTGTGCTACATCAATTGGAGCAAAAGGGCATACCATGAGATGTGTTCATTACTCATGAGGTCTTCAGAAACCCACAGCCCCATCATTAACCAAATTTACCCTCATCATCTCATCCTCCTCCCTCCACTCCTCCATCACCTCCTAATGACCATGCCTCATCATCTACACATGTATCCTCTCCTCAATAAAACATCCCTTCCTCACCTTCTCCCAATGCATCAGCCAAAGAAGAAAGTGACCATGATGAGCAATCAAATACTAGTGAAGGAGAGAGCAAAGATGAATTAAGAAATGATGAAAAAGAGGATAGTAAAGAGGAAGAAAATGAAGAAGTAGGGGGTAGTGATGTTAGCATGGAAGAAACAAATGATGATAATCGCAATGATTATTTTTAACATGAAGAGGCAAAAGATAGTATGGACACAAAAGAAGGAAATAGCAATGGAAAAGCAAGTGACAAAGAAACAAATGACAAAGAAGATGAGGGTGAAAATGAATAAAACCAGAATGAAGATGAGGCAAAAGATGTTGATGAAAAGGAAGCCACTGAATATAAGGGTAGTGAAACTAATATTGGTAATAATGAAGCAAGAATCGGTGAGGAAGAAGACATTCATGACATTCATGACAATAGTCATGATAGTCATGAAAACATTGAAAATAGTGAAGCTCTTAGTGACGAAGAGGTAGAAGTAAGCAATGAAACAGAAAACATGGAGGAAAATGAAGAGGTTGATAGTGAAAATGAAGATCAAAACAATAATGAGGCAAGCAACCACAATGAGGATCAAAATGAAAATGCAAAAAGTAGTGCAAATACAGAGGAGAATAGGAATCAAGATCATGATGATAAAGATGATGTTGGTATTGATCAAAATAGTCATGAAAATAGTGAAAACAATGAGCTTCATAGTGATGATGATGATGCTAGGGACAAGAGTAAAAATTAGAGCTACAACGATAGTAAAAACAAAGAGGTTCCTAGTAGTGATAAAGGCAGTGATGATGTTGGAAAGACAGAGGTTAGAAATGAGGCTGAAAACATGGAGGTGGATGCTAATCAAGATGAGGTAAATGAGGAACAAGGCAACACTCAAGGTAATGAAGAGGAAGACATGGAGACAAATGATGGAAGCCATGATGAACACACCCAAATGATCACAATCAAAACTCTTCCATTGACATATAAAAGAGGAGTAAGGCATGTGTTTGTTGCCTCTAAAAGGCAAGGGACCATGTCATCCACCTCAACTAAGAAGCTTGACAAAGGAAATAAAAAGATCAAAGAATAAGAACAAGAAGATCAACATGAATTTGAGAAAGAGTTTGAAATCATTCATATTGACAGTTACGAGGAAAATGAAGCAAGGATCTCAAACTCTCAAACTTGCTCCTCCAGAACAAAAATGCCCAAATTGAAGACCTCAAAGAAAATATAGATAGGGCCAAGAGTGTGAATGATGTCCTTGAGATGAAGAACAGAAAGCTAGGGGCAAAAAATTCCATTTATGAGGCTAGAGAAATCATAGCTTGGAAAGAAGCTCCAAGGACACATGTAAAGCTAGAGGAATTCATGGGCACCTATGAGGAAATGGAATATGAGGAAGGATAGTCCAGAAGAAGACCAAGAACCATGGGTGTGAAGAAGGCCTTGGCAAGACAAAGAGAGCAAGAATCTGCCTTGGCATAGCAACTCCCTCTAAGCGAGCTGCTTGCCATGGAGATATAATATGATCAGGAGCGTTGGCTAGAAAGAGAAAACACACACTTGGAGTCCAAATTAGAAAAGGAAAATAGAGATCTTGAACTCCAAAGGAAGATGACCAAACATTATGCATTGCAAAATCAAATTTCAAAGGCTAAGCTCAAAGGAGCCCTTGCCGAAATAAAATCACTCAAGGAGGAAAAAAACCAGGAAAACCTTGGAATCTTGGCTGAAGCTTCTCTATAGGCCTCCCAAACCCCATAAGGAAGATATCCACCAATTTTGGGAACTTTTTGATAATTTTTGGTTTTTTGCTAATTTTAAGGCATGACGGTGCAACACCCTTGGCGCTACCCTTTCATCTTAGGCATCCTCAGGAGGAAAAATTTTCATTTTTGAAATCCTCAGCTCAATTACAGCATGATCACCAAATTTCAGAGCATTTGGAGCGTTTTTGGTCCCTCAAAAGGCTAAGAAACACCTCATTTTTCACCTTTCTGCCTCATTTTCAGGAGTGGCGCTGTGCCTAGATTAGCCTTGGGAAATTCACTTTTTGGATAGGTAAATTAAGCCCAATCAGAGAAAAAAGGGCCTTTTCGAAAATCAGACTCGACAGGATTTCCAACGAGCCATCACAGAGAAAATTATGACATCGGGAAGGACATCAAAGCTTGGCTACAAGTGGACCCAATTTTCCTGTGCATGTGGTACGCCTTTAGACTTCATTGGTGCGCCTTTAAAGTGCAAAAGTAAAAAAAATACACTCATTTATGGAAAAATGATATTTTAGTGTTTTTGGAGCAAATCACTTCAAAATTAGGTGCTAAGAGTTATTTTTGCATTTATTTTATGAGATATTTTGTGTCTTGGGCTTTGCATGGTCTCTTAGACATAAATGAAATTTATGGGTGTTTTTGACATTTTCAAACCCTAGTTAGGGTTTTTTTCCCTCCTTTTCTAGATAAATATAGCAGAGGACCTTATTGTAAAAGGTTGGCATTTGATGACTCTTGGGAGAAATACATATTTTTTTTGGAGATTGAAGAGAAATTGGTGTTGTGGAATTTGTGGATGGCCTGTTTTGATTGATGACGGAGAAGGCTTGCTTGTGGGATCCCCGAGCTTGGTTAATGGTGATGTGCTTCTATTCAGTTCTTGTTTTCTTATGTATCATGTTGTTACATCCTTCTATATTGCAGTATAACAAAGGTTTTATACTAAGAAATGTTTTTCAAAGGCAACTTAGATCTGTTTGTTCTTCACTGCCTCTATGTTTTCCTCTGCTAGGTCAGTTTACAGAATTCTTAGTTTCTCTCTAGACCCACCCAAGCTTGTTTATCTTATGAATGATTCAATATAGTAGATATCAAAGATGTTTTTATGGTTAGCCCTGCTTGTTTGATGTCACTAAAACATTGTTCTTGAGATATTTATTTGAAATACCACTAATTAGGTTTTTGCAAAGAGGTTATGTTTAGATCATACGCTTTGTCCATTCTTGAAAGGTTGTTTTAGAGATCTTTATGGCTATTATCAACGATGTTTAGGAGTTCCCTCTTTGATTTATGTTATATGTCTATCTTAAATGTTTTCTAACCTTGAAGGTGAAATCACTAGAAGTTAAATAAGTTTCTTGCCTTATATATTTCATTGGATTGTTTGTCTTAAATGCTTATTTTCTTGAGTTTAATCAAAGAGTTATTGGTTTTCCCTATCTTATGATTACTTCTCTATGTTTAATAGTGTTAAAGGCCCTTCTTGTTAAATTATTTGACCGAGGATTTTTAACTGCCCTGTGCCCTACTTTGTTCACAAACTTGATGTTTATTTCATCTCACACAAACCTTGAAAATACATTTGACCATGTTAGATTTTCCCTTTGATGCACTCTGATTCATTGTTTAACTTTCCATGACTTTTATAGACTCCATAGCCCAATGAATTGAAGATTTCCTCGCTCCATCTATTCTACTTGATCATCTACCCAACCAAAACAAACAAAGAAACCCTAAACTTAAGAACTAGCCTAAAATCAAACCCTAAAAGCAAACAAGTTCACACCCTTTACACAAAATACAGAGAGCCCTCTCTCAGTCCAGTAAGGCTAGGTCCTAGGACTCCAAATACTGGTCTAATTTTACCCTTGTTCATTTTTTCTCACCAATCTAACAAATTATGGGGACATAACATAATGGCGATCACGGTGGTACTTTCTGAGTTAGTAACGAGCTTATACATCCTAGAAATTTTAGAAGCCCTTGTCAAACTGTATCTATTGATTTATCATCACCTCATAACATAAAATAATGGCGATCATAGTGGGACCTTCTGAGTTAGTGACAATCTAAGTACTCCTTAGGACTTCAGAAACCCTTATCTAATCATAGAAAACTCAACTGTTAGCCAAGAGTAGAATCTGATTATTTCACCATCCTAGCAAAATGATGACTCAACTGGAGGACACTAATAGAAACCTTAGAGCTACATAAAGGAACTCAGAAAACCCCAAAACATCCCTAGATTGGTTTTTTATCAGTAATTGGTAGTGGACCATAAATACATATCCTTCAAACAACAAAAAACATCCACGTGCAGACTCCACTAGCCTCCAATAGGCCTACTAACTTTACTGGTTTTCATAGACTTCCCTAGGATTGTGTCAAATTAGCCTTGAGAAGTTTAGAGGCCTAGTCACACACTGTGTGAGTTTTAGAAAAACTAAGAGAGTTCATCCTTCTGAAAATAGTCATAAACTTTCAGCCTATCTATACTTTTGGTTTGAGATATAGCTTCACAAAGGATCAATACCAGATCTCACCCAGACCCAAACGCTCCCACCATAGTTGATGACCTAGAAAATGTTTTGTGGCAAAATTCTAAAACTAAAAATTCAACTAATGTTATGACCATTCGTAGAGCAAGCTTTGTCCCTAAACATCTTACAACCTTGCAAGATCACTAGTTTGGCTTACATCATACTAGAAGCCTTTTTAGAACTAAGTCACAAAGTGGGATTGACTATACTGACCTTGAGTCCATAGATTTGCAGCAGACTTCTAGTAGAGAAGCCTCTCCTTCCACTCCTCCTGAATTTTAGCTTTTCCATCACCTTGGCTCTTTTTATCCCAAGTCTGCTCAAAATTAGTTTTCTGGTCCAAGTACCTCTACCACCCCCATCGACACATCCACTATGCAAACCACTCCAGTTCATCCTCCACCTCCTCTCACAAACCTTCCCCTTGTAAATCCTCCTTGGATCCCATTCCCTCCCATCATAGCAGCATGGTATGCCTTATGTCCCTGCCACAACCTTTGTTACCTTTTCCAAAAGACTACCAATCCAAAATCCCTCACTTTACTGGAGTTGAATCTAACACTACCCAACATCATGTAGATAGGATGAATGATGCCTTTGATCACATCGAATTAGAAGAGGAAACCATAGAAATGAGGATTTTTGCAAAAGCTTAGGAGGAGAAGCCAAGAAATGGTTCAAAATATTGACTCCTAACAGCATACATGATCTCCCTTCCCTTTACTAGACATTTATAAATAAGTGGGAAATCAAGAAAAATCCTCTCCAAATCCTTTAAGAGTATACCAACCTTAAGAGAAATGTCGGGGAAAGTGTCCAAGACTATTGCACCAGGTTCAATAGTGTTTACAAACCCTCCCACCAAACATGAAGGTTTAGCAAAATTTTTCTTATATTTAACAAAAATTCTGGAAGTTTTGGATCCAGACATGGCCTATCAATTAAGAGAGAGAGATCCCCTAAATTTAGAGGACATGCAAAGGGGAGTTTTGAGTGTAGAGGCCAACCTGATTGAAAAAAGGGCTAGGATGAGGTCGGAAAAGAGAGTCACCTACAAAGATGAAACTATGGCCTCAACTTCCTCATCTGATGCCAAAATTGACAATTTAGTGAGGGTAATGGAAAGAATGATGGAAAGGATAAACTTAAGTGAAAGAACACCTCCTAGGGAAAACCAAGAAAATCCCCAAAAAAAAAATAGGAATCCAAATTTCAGAAGATATCTTCCCCAAAACAGACAAAGAGACAATGACCAACAAATCAAGCCCCCTTTCCAAGATAATTATGTATATGAAGAGGGAAGAGAGTCTGAAGAACCTCGAGAAAACCATGTAAAATTGATAGGTTCTGAGAACGAGGGTGATGTTTTTCTGACTGAAGAATAAAAAGTTTTATTCTCCTCAGATCAAACTAAAACAAACTATGAGGATTCTGAATACTACCAATTAGGATTTGAAAATTCCATAATGGAGGTCCATAGGCAACATGACCTTAGGAGCAAAAATAACCAATAAATATCCAAGAAATAAAAAATTAGACATTGTTGTTAGGAAGACATTTCAAAAAACTCCTAAGAGGACAAGAGACACTACCAACACCATGGCTAAGAAAACTGATCCAAACAGAGACAAAACTAGCCATCAAAGTGGTGACACAAGTTTCCCTAGTGCATCTACTAGTGGCCCTGAGAAAACTCTTTTGTCCAAATTCCCAAATTAGAAGCAGAAAACTAAAATTGTAGAAAAAATCATGGCTAATAAAATTGATGTAAATATTCCCAAATAACAAGTACCTTTCAGTTTTCAAGGGGAGATTTCTAAAATCAAGATAACCATACCTCTCACTGAACTAATAACCCAAGATATGTATATTTTTTGAAGGTTTTAACCATTGGAAATGATAACAAAACTCTAAACTTGACAGATGACAAACCAGAGATGTTTTTTGGATCTGAAGTAGAGGGAAAATATCAAGAAGGAGCTATTCCCCCTTTCTATGTTAGCTTAACCATACATGAAAAAAGCTTAAATAATGCCATGCTAGAATCTGGTGCCTCTCACAACCTCAGGCAAAAGGTAGTGATGGAGATATTATGCTTGGAAATAACCAAACCTTAAAAATACTTGTATTCTTTCGATTCAAGTAGAGTCAAGTGTTTGCGTCTAATCAAGGACTTATGTGTCAATCTCGCACAAATCCCTGCTAAGGGCTTGGTCATGGAGGTAGTAGTGGCTGAACTTTCCCCCAAGTATGGCATACTTTTAGCCATATCATGGGGAGCCAAACTTAAGGGGAACCTCCAACTTGACATGTCATATGCTACCATCCATGTTTTCAACCAAACAAGGAGATTGTAGTGGGAATCACACGTGAAGTTTATGGCTAGCAGCCAAGAAAGGCCAAAAAACACACCTCTTTACTCCATCCATTCAGATCTTGACACATTCATTTTATATAATGAAGAAGAAATTGATGAACATGTAAATGAAATTGAGATAGATGGAGACATACCATAACAGTCAAACTAGGAACTGCATGAAGAACTCAACAACCAAAACTCTAGCAGCCCAGAGGAACAACATAATGGCAGAGATGAAGCTGAACTTAATTTTCTGCAATTTGAAAATAAAATTGCAATACCAAAACCAAGCTTAGAGTCTAAACAAGGTTGTTCAAATGAAGAACAAAAATAAAAGACAACCATTCCCTGCTACCAAGGTAAAAATGCTAGAACACTCTCATATAGTAGAACTTTCTAGGATCCTGGATCAAAAAAACTTTAAGGTCTTGCAATACAAAGGTAACTCGTCATCAGAAGGTTTTGTCACTTCGGAAGAGTTGTTGGATTCCAAAAATGTTGTTAAGGAGCCTAAAGTGGTGTCTACCGAGACTGATATAGAGGAATACAACATAGGTACTCTAGAAAAACCCAAAATGATTAAGTTGTCCAAAACTTTGCGCCTCACATAAAATAGAAATGCATAAGACCGTGGAAAGAATTTAAATATGCTTTTGCATATGGTGATGAGAGCTTAAAGCCTTATGACACAAAAATTATTTGAAGGATGATTCCTTTCAAAACCAAAAATATTTGGAGTAGGTTGTGTCACTAAGAAAGAAAGCAAAGGGAAATACGGTATGTATATACTTTAGGTACCTAGACAAAACCTCCCTGAAGAACAAATACCCTTTTCCTAAGATGAATCATACACTACAAAGGGTAGAAGGTTCTAACAATATGTCATTTCTTGGTAGTGTTTCAGATTACAATTAGGTGACAATACTTTCAATTGATCAAAATAAAGCCACTTTCAAAGCACCTTGGGGAACCTACATGTATGACCAAATGCCTTTTGGGTTAAGGAATGCAAAAGCTACTTTCCAAAGGGCCATGGCTCCTGATTTAAGTTACTTCACTATGATATACATTGATGACATCATTGTCTATTTTAAAACTAATGAAGAATACTTTTTTGACCTAAGAAGGATCTTTAACATAAGCAAAGTTCGGAAGCAAGACTCAAGGAGAAAATACAAAGGAGAACAGGGCCAGTTTGAGAATTTTTGGAAAGGTCCATTAGGGGAATTTTGAGGTCTAAAATGGGCCTCCTAAGGAAATTATAAAATAATAGTGGAAAAAATCAAATAAGATTTGATGACATCATCAAATTTTAGAGGGAAAAATGAAAAAACTACTTTTTCAACTCATATTTTCAAATTATCTCCCAACGTTTTTACTCAAATTTCGAGCGGGAGTACTCGTTGGATGCAAAATTTAATTCCTCATCCAAGGAGTACCCATGTTTCATACTTTCGATGGGTCTTACTACACGAAAAATGAGAAATACATAAAAAAACGTGATTGTAATCACGTTTTTTTTTTATGTATTTCCATTTTTTCATGTAGGAGGGTTCATTGAAAGTATGCAACATGGGTACTCCTTGGATGAGGAATTAAATTTTGCATCCAATGAGTACTCCCACTCGAAATTTGAGTAAAAATTGTGGGAGATAAGTTGAAAATACGAGTTGAAAAAGTAGTTTTATTATTTTATTATTTTTTATTATTTTTACCCTTTTATTTAAAAAATGGTAAATCATCCCCCATGGTTGACATCATCATCTTAAATCCTATTGGTTGTTATAAAGTTTATTTTTGTTGTACATTTTTCTTAGGAGGCCCATTTTAGACCTCAAAATTCCCCTAATGCTTATAAAATTTGTTCAATTAGAGGTAATAATGCTTTATTTTTACAAGAGCTGGATGGAGAAGAGTTATTTGGAGGTCCTGTCAATGGCAGGATTCTCAAGCACTATTATTGTCAGAATTCTTAGTTTGAAGCTTTCATTCATCGTACATAACATTGCTTGATGAGAAATCATAAAAACAAAAACACAAAAACAAAGAAAGAAGGAAAAAGAGGACAGGAAAAGAATAGGTACGACCCCATACCCAAAAAAGAGTACTGCTAAAAGTGTGCAAGTCTAAATGCCACTACTTGTTAAGAAAAAGAGTCTTGTTAAGTCATCTAGCCTAATCATGGTTGAACATTTTTTGAATTTCTGCTAATAGGTTAGTGGAAAAAGGCTTGTCAAATCATTTAAGCTTGACTTGCCAGGAAGGATAGATTAGGAAGAAAAGAAGCTGGTTCTCAATGCTCAAATCTAAACCAAAGAGAAAGATAGGGATGACTAACAAATGATGAAACATGACCCTCATACATTCTAGTTTTTTTTTGTATAAAAATAATGTCTGTGTGCAGCTTGCCCCAATGCCATAGCCCATGGTAAATCAGATAGCTTAATCCTAGTTTAAGTCTCGTTTTCAATTTCATGTAAGTAGATTAGAGAATGAATTCTGTCAAACATCTTAATCTTGATAGATGAATAGTCTAGGTAGAGAATAAAAGAGTTCACTAGCATAATCTGAACTCTTAGAAGTGATAAGGGTACAAGTAGATAGTTTGTTTTACTTTCAAAAGAAAATAATGTCAGGGGTTTTCCAGTCCAAGTGCACACACAAGAAGAAAAAATGATAGGCAAAGGTATGATGGGTAGGTAGAGATGAGGTTGAAGCAAACATGTATTTCACATTTTGAGATCATAGCTTCAAGAGAAACATCAGAAAATGAAAGAAGAAAAATCTGCCCAAAGGATGAGGCACCAGTCTTCATAAACTCAGATATTTAATATTTGAAGTTCTAGACACCTCCTGAGAAGGAGCTGCCCTCCCCAAGTGCAGCCATTGTTATTCATTAGTAATTTTTTCTATTTTGTAGATTAATAAATACTTTTCCTAGATTTCTAAAAATAAGATTCATGAATACTGTGAGTTTTAGAAATCTCACTGCCTTCACTATCCTTAAAACAAAATTTTCACTATTTGACAATTCTTCCATTCCATGGTTAGACTACCACTCCTAAAAAACTCCTCATAGGCTCATGCCATTCATTTTTATCTCATTTTCCCACCCATAACCTCAGCACTCTGTTTCTCCTTTGCCTCACCCCTCCACTTTCCCTCTAGGATTATCAATCAGCCTACTCTTTCCCATGTTCACCAAATTCCTCAAGCATTGATGGTCTCAAACTATCTCTGTAGGATCTTTAGATAAATCAAGTACATTGGATTTTGGATCTTCAATACATCAATTTGTCAAAAACTCTATTTTTTACAGTTGAAGACCCCAAGCCAAGCTTTTAGTCAAAGATCAAGTCAAAAGAGCCCCCCACTAGGTCATTAGGGTTCCATAAGTTGTAGGGTTATCCTTGGTATTATAAAGCATTGTTTTTCATGTGTTGTAAGTTGAATCAAATGTGAAATAAGGTTAGCACCTGTTTTTATAAGATATCAAAAAAATCTCCAAGGAAGATCACCTTATCAAGTTCAAGTTCCGCAAAATTAAATTTTTCATTTTGACATTTCTATAGGAGTGTCAAGGTGACTATCAACAGAAAATTGGTAAGGTAAGAGGTCTACTCCTATTTGAAGATATTCACAGCAAAAGGACAGGGAGCAATTTGTGTTCAGGGAAGATCAAGGTTTCTAAGAATGATTGGGCCAGTAGTGTGCCAAGCAAGGATCCAATGCAGTAGAGCACATGGAGAAGGAACACCAAGTGAACCAAACATGGAAGAAGTTTTTTATAAACTATAAATGAAAGAGGGAAAAGGTGAGGTGAACTAGACAACAAGGAATGAATTTGATAGGGCTATAGAGAACTTAGAAGACAACACCAATGATTCTTCTCAAGCAGCCCAGAAACCTAAGGTTTTGGAAAGATACTCAAGGGAGATGAAGTGAAGATGATAGGCCTCCATTATGACAGTAGAAAGAAGGTTTGAAGAGGATTTTGTCAGTGACTTCCAGATTTTTCCAAGGTAAAGTATCTCACTGCCTCAGAAGAAATAAAATAAAAAGAGTGTCAGTGAAAGGAAGGTCAAGCTTTCATTTTCAGTCATTTTCACTCAATTATCAAAGGAATAAAAGCATAAGGTTGCGTTTCAAGATGGAAATCCAAGTTGATCATGAAGTTGTTGTTGTGTAACGGAATGTGTCAAACTCCAAGAACATCAAAAAGGGTTAAATTAGTATGACATGGCACCTACAAATCAGAAGTTGCCAAAAGAGGAGATAGCATACATTATTGTGAAGACTATGGTACTTGTCAAAGATGTATTTATCATGCCTAGAGATCAATGAGAAAGATGAAAAAAAGTTTCTTAGTCACCCATCAAGCAAAGGGTAATTTAATCTCCAAGGTAAGAACAAAGAAGTTTTAAAGATGTTGCCACCATGCAAGTGCCTAGGGTTGTCAAAGTGATTTTAGCATGTTCCAAATATCAGAGGGAAGAGAGTCACTTTAAGGTTTTCATGACACTTATTGACTGAAAGTGACTAAAAGACATGAACAAGCCAAAACATGGTAAATCATGTGACTCAAACAAACATCTGTAGAACTAAGTGTTAAAAGCATCAATAGGCCAAAGGAAGTGAAATTTCACCATGTCAACAACCTAAAGAGAAAACAAAGAAAAATGGTTAAAAGTAAAATTGGCCATTTGAATGTTTTTAAGAAACCTACTACAAAAGGTCAAGAAGAATATCAGTGAAAGACCAAAAGGCTCAAAAACATTAGCAAAGTGGGTTTTTCAAAATTCAATTTATCTTCCTAGGCACATACAAAGGGAGCCAGAACCTTGAAGGAGAAAAATCTGAGTTTTTAGTCAAAATTGAGTAAGTTTTCCCCACGCTACGTGTTCAGTGCCCGACACTACACATTCGGGAGATTTCACAGTGTTAATTTACACTGCGCTACATTTTTAGGGGAATGTGCTACACATTTAGACGGGCACTACCCATTTGCCCAGAACTTCCTGATACGGAAAAAGACATGCAGGTGCTACGACCAGGAGGCACAACGGGAAAAACGATGTGCAGGCGTTGTTCCTAGGAGGCCCGACAGGTATAAAACGTGTTCGGCGATGTGCGTTGGGAGAGCCCGACAAGCCTGAATGCGTTCAAGCACAACGCCCAAGAGAGCCCAATGCCCGAATCTACATGCAGGCACTACGCGTTGGGCAGAACAGACCTGACTGTGCATTCAGGCATAACGCCTTCACCAGAAACCCTCCTCCACTTGCAAATTTTCAAAAAAACCCACAAAAGAGCACCTTCAAGCTACATCCAAGGACCTGCAATGACACCAAATGTTCGTAGGTGGATGTTTTTCCTTATCCTCTAGTGAATTTAATGATTTTATGATTAAGGGAATTGACCAAACCCTAATGACTAGAAACCCTAATTCCTCATGACAAAATCCTTGTTTTGACCTCCAAGCAAGAATTTATCAGTAAAAAAGGATTTGAATTAGGGTAATTATAGTAAGTTGGAGTTAACCCTTCATCAAAGCTTAAGGGGGATCAGTCATACACCTACACCTCCCTCTCACTCACTTACAAAAAATGCCTTTCACCATCATTTAATTTCACTCTTCTTGCCAAGTTTCACAAGATGGCCTAAGGTTGTTTAAAGACAGTAGTGATCAAAATGTAAGGAGAAGGAGGGAGTGTTAGCAGTGAAGGAGTCCAATTGCCTATGAGGCAGAAGCACAAAGGTGGGAAGGTTAATAGGTTTGAACCCCAAGACACTTTGGAGCTTAAATCGTCTCCTATGATCATCACATGCTTTCAAAGTGTAGGGTGTTTCCAGTTTTGTGAAAAGGTCCAACAAGTGCAAAGTCACCCCGAGCTCACTAGGTTGTTTGTCCTCAACCTACAAAATAAACAAGTAAATATTGCATGGTTGTACTTTGATCTATCATCAGATGCCATTGCCCATGCTACAGGCATACCCTATGTTGGTTAAAAGTGGTTCAAAAGAGCAAAGTTGGACAGAAGCTTCTATGAACCATTTCTCAAACCTAGGTACAAAGAAGGATGCAAATGTATTTTCCCTTTTGACACCTGCTGGAGAGGTATGCACCCTTGATGAGGGTCATCATGAAATATTTTACCTATGAGGGGATATACTCTAGGCTCTACTCCTACCAAATCAGATTACTCATGCACTTCACTAGGGTCAAGATGCTTCATTTACCCTACTACCTCTATAGGAGTATCGAAAATATGTCTTTTGTTGTCCAACGGAGGAACTATTCCTAGCAAATGTAGAGTTTGTTCCACCACTCCTTGATCAAGATGGTTGTGCTACATCAGTTGGAGCAAAAGGGCATACCATGTGAGGTGTTCATTACTCATGAGGTCTTGACAAACCCACAACCCCATCATCAGCCAAATTTACCCTCATCATCTCATCCTCCTCCCTCCACTCCTCCATCACCTCCTACTGACCACGCTTCATCATCTACACATGTATCCTCTCCTCAAGAAAACCCCCCTTCCTCACCTTCTCCCAATGCATCAGCCAAAGAAGAAAGTGACCATGATGAGCAATCAAATACTAGTGAAGGAGAGAGCAAAGATGAATTAAGCAATGATGAAGAAGAGGACAGTAAAGAGGAAGAAAATGAAGAAGTAGGGGGAACTGATGTTAGCATGGAAGAAAAAAATGATGATAAGGGAAATGGTGATTTTGAAGATGAAGAGGTAGAAGACAGTATGGACACAAAATAAGGAAATAGTAGTGGATAAGAAAGTGAAAAAGAAACAAATGACAAAGAAGATGAGGGTGACAATGAATCAAATCAGAATGAAGATGAGGCAGAAGATGTTGATGAAGAGGAAGCCACTGAATCCAAGGGTAGTGAAACTGATATTGGGAATAATGAATCAAGTATGAGTGAGGAAGAATACATTCATGATAGTCATGACAACAGTCATGATAGTCATGAAATCAGTGAAAATAGTGAATCTCTTAGTCATGAAGAGGCAGAGGTAAGCAATTAAACATAAAACATGGAGGAAAATGAAGAGGCTAATAGTGAAAATGAAGATCACAAAAATAATGAGGCAAGCAGCCATAATGAGGATGAAAATGAAAATGTAGAAAGAAGTGCAAATACATAGGAGAATAGCAATCAATGATGATGATGATAAAGATGATGTTGGCACTGATCAAAACAATCATGAAAACAATGCAAACAATGAGCTTCACAGTGATGATGATGATGCTAGGGACAACAATTAAACTCAAAGCCATAATGATAGAAAAAATAGTGAGGTTCATAGTAGTGATAAAGACAGCGATGATGTTGGAAACACAGAGGTCAGAAATGAGGCTGAAAACATGGAGGTGGATGCCAATAAAGATGAGGTAAATGAGGAAGAAGGTAGCAGTCAAGGTAATGAAGAGGAAGACATGGAGACAAATGATGGAAGCCATGATTAAGACACCCAAATGATCACAATCAAACCTCTTCCACTGACATATCAAAGAGGAGTAAGGCATGTGTTTGCTGCCTCTAAAAGGCAAGGGTCCATGCCATCCACCTCAGCTAAGAAGCTTGACAAAGGCAAAAAAAAGATCAAAGAAGAAGAAGAATATTAGCATGAAGTTGAGAAAGAGTTTTAAATCATTAATATTGAAAGTGACGTGGAAAATGAAGCAAGGATCTCAAACTTTATCCTCCAGAACAAAAATTTCGAAATTGAAGACCTCTAAGAAAATCTAGATAGGGCCAAGAGTGTGAATGATGTCCTTGAGATGGAGAACAGACAACTAGGGGAAAAAAATGGCATTTATGAGTCTAGAGAAATCAGAGCCCAGAAAGAAGCTCAAAGGGCACATGTAAATCTAGAGTAATTCATGGGAACCTATGAGGAAAGTGAAGATGAAGAAGGACAATCCAAAAGAAGACCAAGAACCATGGGTTTGAAGAAGGCATTGGCAAGACAAAGAGACAAAGAATTTACCTTAGTAGAGAAGCTCCCTCTAAGTGAGCTGCTTGCCATGGAGATAGAATATGATCAAGAGCCTTGGCTAGAAAGAGCAAACAAACACTTGGAGGTCAAATTGGAAAAGGAAAATAGAGACCTTGACCTCCAAAGGAAGATGACCAAACATTATGCATTGCAAAATCAAATTGCAAAGGCTAAGCTCAAAGGAGCCCTTGCTGAAATAAAATCACTCAAGGAGGAAAAAAACCAAGAAAACCTTGGAATGTTGGCCGAAGCTTCTCTACAGGCTTCCCAAACCCCATAAGGAAGATATCCACCAATTTTGGGAACTTTTTGAGAATTTTTGGTTTTTTGCTAATTTTAAGGCCTAAAGGCGCAACACCCTTGGCGCTATGCTTTCATCTCAGGCATCCTTAGGAGGAAAAATTTGCATTTTTTGAATCCTCAGCTCAATTACAACATTCTCACCAAATTTCAGAGCATTTGGAGCATTTTTGGTCCCTCAAAAGGCTAAAACACACCTCATTTTTCACCTTTCTATCTCAATTTCAAGACTGGCGTTGCACCTAGAGAAGCCTTTGAAAATTCACATTTTGGAAAGGTGAATGAAGCCCAATAAGAATACTAAGGGAATTTTTGGAAATTAGACTTGACATGCTTTCCAACGAACCTTCACATAGAAAATTCCGATATCGATAAGGGAATCAAAACTTGGCTACAAGTGGACCCAGTTTTCTTATGCATGTGCTGCGCCTTCAGACCTCACTATTGTGCCTTTAATGTGAAAAAGTCAACAAAAGACACTCATTTATGGAAAAATGATATTTTAGTGTTTTTTGGGTCAAATCTCTCCAAAATTAGGTGCTAAGAGTTATTTTTGCATTTATTTTATGAGATATTTTGTGTTTTGGGCCTTGCATGGTCTCTTAGACATAAGTGACATTTATGGGTGTTTTTTAACATTTTAAAACCCTAGTTAGGTTTTTTTCCCTTCTTTTCTAGATAAATAGAGCATGAGGGCCTTATTGTAAAAGGTTGGCATTTGATGACTGTTGGGAGCAATACAGAGTTTTTTTGGAGATTGAAGAGAAATTGGTGTTGTGGAATTTGTGGATGGCTTGTTTTGATTGATGATGGAGAAGGCTTCCTTGCAGGATCCCTGATCTTGGTTAATGGTGATGTGATTCTATTTAGTTCTTGTTTTCTTATGTATCATTTTGTTACATCCTTCTATATTGCAGTAGAAGAAAGGTTTTTGACTAAGAAATGTTTTTCAAAGGCACTTTAGCTCTGCTTACTCTTCACTGCCTCTATGTTTTCCTCTACTAGGTCAATTTCGAGAATTCTTAGTTGATCTCTAGACCCACCCAAGCTTTTTTATATTACGAATGATTCAATATAGTATATATCAAATATTTTTTTATGGTTATCCTTGCTTGTTTGATGCCACTAAAACATTGTTCTTGAGATGTTTCCTTAAAGTACCACTAATTAGGTTTTTCCCAAGAGGCTATGTTTCGATCATACCCTTTGTCCATTCTTGAAAGGTTTTTTTGGAGATATTTATGGCTATGATCAATTATTTTTAGGATTTCCCTCTTCTTTGATCTATTTTATATGTCTATCTTAAATGTTTTCTAACCTTGAAGGTGGAATCACTAGAAGTTAAATAAGTTTCTTGCCTTCTATATTTCGTTGGATTGTTTGTCTTAAATGCTTATTTGCTTGAGTTTAATCTAAGAGTTATTGGTTTGCCTTGTATTATGATTAATTCTCTATGTTTAATAGTGTTAAAGGCCCTTCTTGTTAAAGTATTTGACAAAGGATTCTTAACTGCCATTTTCCCTACTTTTTTCACAAACTTGATGTTCATTTCATCTCACACAAACCTTGAAAATCCATTTGACCATGTTAGATTTTCCATATGATGCACCCTGATTCATTGTTGAACTTTCAATGAATTTTATAAACTCCATAGCCCAATGACTTGAAGATTTCCTCACTCCATCTATTCTACTTGATCATCTACCCAACCAAAACAAACAAACAAACCCTAAAGTTAACAACTATCCTAAAATCAAACCCTAAAAGAAAACAAGTTCACACCCTTTGCACAAAATAGAGAGAACCCTCTCTAAGTCTAGGAAGGCTAGGTCCTAGGACTCCAAAGACTGGTCTGATGTTAACCCTGTTCATTTGTTCTCACCAATCTAAAAAATCATGGGGACCTAACATTACTAGCAATTGTTGCATGTATCCATCTGTTATACCTAAATGTATTTTTATTTTCTGGTACTTCTTGTCTGAAATTATTTACTGTAATTCATCTATGCATGTATACATAGTAGTATTTATCAAAATATAACCCCCTTGGGATTATAATTTCCCAAAATATGATTATATCTACTTTCATTATCTTAGTTTGTGTAAGAAGTACATGATCATCATTGTATTTAATTACAGTGTGAAAACTGTACAATACACATGACTAATTACTGAATATTTCATTAACTATTTTCATACCCATATTACACAACATGACTTAAACCTTTAGTCTAATAAGGTATATAACATAAACATATTTAAACTAATACAATACTACAATTTCATGCATTCAAGGTAGAATTTTGCCTGTTCCTTTAGACAAAATTCTTAACTAGACATTGTAGACAACATCAGAAGTTTAAAATAAAACCTCAACACGTAACATACCAATTTGTAAAGATGAATTTTCCTCCCAACCACGAGTTTCTCCTCAAATTTGTCCCCCTAGTAGAGACAAATATTCACGAGTGTTGATAACCTCTTGTCACAATAGTGACAAAAAATTTAAGGCCTCTTTCCCTAATCAAGTTTCCATAACGACGTCCCGTTATTATGGGATTTTGTTTCCCATATCCTAGGCTTTTATTTTGTGTTTTCCACAAAAGATTACTTCAAAACTTGCTTTTCCTCAGCATAGTTTGTTATGAAACCATCTCCAAAAATAGAATAAAAGAGAGATAAAGCCTTATAAATAAGCCACTTTGCGGGGGAAACCTCCTTTACATTACGTAAATGAACAATTATTGGATGATACAAATGAAGAAACCTCCTTTCTATATATAAGAGTCCATGTGCTCACAATATAATCCTAGCCGGCCTAACAATAGTAATTTAAGGGCACAATAATAATATTATGGGGGTTACAGGGCTAAAAAAATAACAATAAGGGGGCTACACTAACAACAATAAGGGAATACCTAGTAATATATGGACCTAGCATGCCCCTCTCCTTCAAAAAAGTGTTGTCCTCAATGCTTAAGTAGCTTTGGATGCTTCTGTATAAAATTCTCATCCTCCCATGTAGAATCTTCAGTGGGAAAGTTCTTCCACTTAATGAGATACTCCGAAATTGATCGATTTCATAGTTTTCAATTTCTTGTTTCCTTGAATGATTCAGGTTCCAATATTATTTTTCCTTCCTCATCAATTTCTGGAAATATTTTTTGAACTGGAAGTTTGTCACCTATAACCTTCTGTATGCATGAAACATGGAAAAATCGATGCACTCGAGAAGAAGTAGGAAGCTCCAATTTATATGCCATAGTACCAATATTTTGAAACACCTTTTAAGGAACATAGTAATTTGGCGATAATTTATTATCTTTCTTAGCTTGCTTGAGGGACATTTTTTTGTATGGTTGTAGCCGTAAAAATACCCAGTGTTGGCCCTCATTTTTTATCTCTTTTTCTTTATGAAAATACACTTTATTTGCCATACTATCATTCTATACACCATCATATTCACCCTATTTTTCCCAATGAATGCACATACTGGTATTTAAATTATTTTTTTCCATTCTTAGAAGTTTTTATAAAAATTGAATTTTAAGTGCATTTTTGGACTAGTTTAGAAATTCCTATAATGGCCTCATGGTTTGCATATTTTCAGGACACTTGGGATCGAGCTTGATACATTTATAGAAATCTTGGAAAATAATATTAAATTTACACCTGTTTTTTTAGTGAAACCATGCTTTAACAGGCTCAGTCAAAGGAAGTCAAACAAGACCTGTTTTTATGGAAGATCCATAGGAACTAGGTCAAATTTCTTATTTTATGAGATTTTCCATATTTTGATGGATTTGATGGATGATATTGACCTAATTGGATAAGATAAGGATATTAATGGCTATAGGAGATATTTTAGATTATTTTGTTCCATATTTTTTCTATTTAAGCCTAAGACTTTGAAGGCATTCATATGTAGAAATTGTGTAACTTAACTTTGATATTTCTAAGACTTTGGAGATTTAATTGAAAGATCTATTCCATTTCATTTGCTACTGTTATATGGTGAATTATTGACTGAATTTTTAGTATCTTAAAGCACTTTCAGTGTTCAAGGCAAGGTTGAAGGGCCTCCATACTGAGCTAAGTGCACTTTCTAGTTATTTTTAGTTGCAGTTTCTGAACTAGTTTGTTTTATGCTTAATTTTTTAATTAGATATATGCTCATGTTTTATGAGTTCTTCTGAATCTAATTCTCATTCTTATTCTACATACGAAAGGACAATACAATGTTTAAATTAAACATTCTTTCTATCTTATTAGGATCTAGAGCTAGAATTCATAGTTTCCTACTTTTGAATGCTTTTCTAAATTCCTGTTTTCTAACAATAGTATTATTGATGAATGAGTTTGTAATTAAGGACAACCAGGATCTCTTTAGTTAAGAGCCTCTTCAATTATTGTTTCATGCATCTTGATCTGTTGCCCAATTGTGGTTTTGGCTTCTATTTCATGAAGTAATTTTGTAAGAGAAGGACAAACAAGTCCCTTAAGTTAGGATATTCTCCTATTCATGATTACATAATTGAATTTAGAAATTATTTAGTTTAGATTTATATTTGTAATATTCATTTCCTTAATCATTAATAAATCGTCTTCTAACTTGATCATTGATGAAACCCATATATCTTAGGGATCATTCTAAGTTCTACTAGCCCTGATTGATAATAAATACTTTTGTTTGTTTACCCTATAAACAAACCAACATTTTGGCATCGTTGTCGAGGAAGAATATTTAGAAGTGGTGAATTAAAGATAATATTAATAACAATAATAATAATATAAAAAAATCAAAAACAACAAAAACATAGTTTTTCTTTCAGTTATGTTTCTATATGTTTAGAGATAGAGATCAAAATGGTAGATTTGTGAAACAAAACCCCTCACAGCTCATCTATCCATAGTACGAAAAACACCAGTTGTTGGAAGACCTACTATAGAAGAGTTAGAGGAAAAAATAGATCAGTACAAAGATTAACTTTAGTTTAAATACAAATCTTGTTAGCCTTGGAGGTAAAAAGAAAAAAATCACCAAAATAACCTACTTCCTTAGTGAAAAAAAAGATACAAGAAAACCAGTTGTTGAACAACTAGAGAAACTTTTCCTTGAACAAATCAAAGTAGTGGAAGAAACACAAAATCAACCTCATATTGAAACACTACATATCTATGAACAAGAAATGACTGATGAAGGAGAAGGATCAAATAGGCCAATCATGACTCTGAAACAAATAATTGAATATGAGAGACAACAAAGGGAATGGAAAAGGAAAAGAGAGGAAGAAAGGAGATTGGAAGCATAAATAAAGGTATAGGAAGACAGAAGAATAGAATCACTTAGAAGGATAGAAGAAGAAGCAAGAGGAGAAAATAAAAACAGAAGAACACATGGTAATGAAAAAAAAAATAATAATGATCAAGAAACTACTTTTGGCTTTCCAATATTACATACAAGAGCAATATTAGGAGAAGAAGTAAAAATAAAAAACATTCCACCTTCTTTATTGCATAATTTTTATGGAATGTCAACAGAAGATCCTGATGCATTCATGTTTGAGTTTGATATATTGTTTATAAATTATGGATATATGGATGTTATACACAAGCTTCGAATCTTTCCTGCTACTCTGAAAGTAGCAGCATTAAAATGGTTTATGGGTTTAGGAGAACATATAATAGCTTCTTGGGATGATATGAAGAAATGTTTTCTTAAAAGGTATCAAGCTTACTGCATGTCTAGAGACTCAAAAGAAGACATTTTTAGAATGAAAAAACAAGAAGATGAAAGTTTGGAGGAATATTTGGAAAGATTTCTTTACAATTTGCACAAATACAAACAACATTCTCTAAATCCTAACACCATTCATACAATCTTTCTTAAGGGTATCAGAGATGAATATTTAGACATCCTTAATGTGATGGGAAAAGGATATATTTCCAATTTACCATTTGACGAAATTGCTAAACTTTGTGAGAAATACTCTATGGGAAGAGAAAAGAGTGGGAAGAGAGATATTACATTAGAGCTTCCAAATCTATGGCAAGTTCAGTAACAAGAGCAAAGATAGGAAGTTTACTAGAAAATTTAAAACATATCACTTAAGAAATTTGGGAACACAATTAGTAGATGTATTAAAAGCCAAGAAGAAGAAGGAATAAAAATATGAAATAGTAGAAATATTTTTTCCAAAGGGTAGGAAAAAATATCCACTTAGGGAATGTCCTTTGCAAGGTATACAACTGTGTGGACTCTGTACATAAAATCATGTAACAAAAAAATTTCCTAAATTAAAATAGTTACAAGTGGAAGAAGTGCAAGGGGTAGATTCTCTATATTATATGGCACCGAGGAGACCTTGGCAACCAAGGGTGCCTCAACAGATCCCTCAACAAAACCCCTAGAATTTTCAATATCCTCAAAATTCATGGAACACTCCAATGCCATGGCAGGCTTGGCCTCCACAACAATATCAAAACCAACCTACACAAGGTTGGAGGGGATATGGTTATGGAAGCCAGCTACCTCGGCATATGTATCCTCAACAGTATCAATATCCACAACCGTACCCTCCACAACCATTTCCTCTATACCAACAATTCCAGGTACACCAACCAATGCCATTTCGACCCCAAAATCAACCAATGTTAACTCAACCTCAACATCTTCAGCTACCTACTAACCAACCACCTCCTAGACCTACTCAATTACCAGCTCAACTAGTAGCTAATCCCAGTAACAAAGTGGATAGACCAACATACCATGTGGAAGAGGAAACATATTCCCCTACCTATTCTATTCTTCGCATAGTAGATGTCCACTTAAGTTCTGGGAAGGTGTTACATAAATATTCTCCTATGATAATATAAGAACAAACTCAAGAAGGAAAAGAAGTAAACAATCTCATCCAGAACAACAAATTCATAAAGGTAAATATTTTATGACTCAGACTCCACCATATCCAGAGAGTTTAGTACAATAGAAAATCCCAATACCTCTACCCGAATTTGATATTTTGGATGAGTTGAAGAACACATATGTCAAAATTCCTTTGTTGTAGGAAATTAAACATATTCCAATATATGAAAAAACAATAAAGGAATTATGTATAAAGAAATCTTGCAGAAGAAAAAGAGATCCACCTAAAATCCAGGTAATTGGAAGTTTATCTAGTCTCATGTTAATGAATACAACCATTGAAAAATATGTTGATCCAAGGATTCCTATGGTTATCATTTCGATCAAAAAAATTTTAGTGCCAAACACTTTAATAGACTTGGGAGTAACTATAAATTTTATGACTACAAAAACTATGAAACAATTGAATCTGAACAACATTAGACCTACTATTACAGTCTTAGAACTTGCATATAGATCTAAAGTTCTACTAGAAAGTATATTGGAATATATCATTGCCTCACTCGATTCATGGGAGTATCCTATATACTTCTTGATTTTGCAGCCAGAAACAAATTTAGGAGGGCATCCCTTAATTTTAGGCAGCCCATGGTTAGCCACTACAGATGCTTACATCGGATGCACGTAAGGACGTATGATTATTGCACATGGAGATGAAAGAAAACATGTTACATTGTATCCTCCCACTCAATCTCCTTATTTATTATCATGACTTGATGGAGAATAACAAAAATAACTTCAATCTCTTCTTAGTATTAATCAAGTTTATAATTTTAGAGAGGAGGAAGAAAATGAGGACTTAATAGATCTTTTCATCTTAGAACCAAACATTTCGGAGTAGCTTAGAATAACTCAATACGAAGCTGTAAGTCACCTTTTAAATTAGTGTTTTCAGGAAAACTGTACTATACAATCACTGCAAAATAGATTTTAAAGTATTTTTCCTGTTAAATCAATTACCAATTCAAAGAGAAAAATCATTGAGATCAGTCCTCGAAAAAGTTTGAATATTGGTAATAGCTTACAATTATCACAATAGCAAGAGCTAATAGCACTATTACATAAATACTCAAAAGATTTTTCCTGGGATTACACAGACATGCAGGGGATTCATCCAAAGACATGCATCCATCATATTTACACTGATGATGAAATTAAACATGTAAGGAAACCACAAATAAGGATGAATCCTATGATGAAGGAAATAGTGAAAGAAGAATTGCAGAAACTATTTCAAGTCGGATTTATCTTCCTATTTCTGATAGTCAATGGGTTTCACCCTTAGTTGTGCTACCTAAGAAAAATGGAAATAGGAGAATTTTTCTAGATTACAAAGAGCTCAATAAGGCTACATTAAAATATCATTTCCCTTTCCAATTTTGATCAAGTGCTAGATTCATTAGCTGGGAATAAATTATTTTCATTTCTTGATGGATTTATTGGGTACAATAAGATAAATATATCATTGGAAGACCAAGATAAGACAACATTCACATGCCCATGAGGAACATATGCATACAATGTCTTACCCTTTGGTTTATGTAATGCACCTGCTACTTTTTAGAGAGTAGTCCTTGCAATCTTTCATGATTTTATCCATGAGTGTGTAGAGGTTTACATGGATGATTTCACTCTGTATGGCGGAACATTTGATGTTTTTTTACAAAATCTCGAAAATAGTTTTGAAAAGATGCATTGAGAAAAATCTATCAATCAGTAATGAAAAATGTTTTATGATTTTAACTAAGGGAATAGTGTTGGGACACCATATTTATTCTTCAGGAATTAAGGTGGACCCAACAAAAATTCAAGTCATTGTGAATTTAATACCATCCACAACACAAGAAGAAGTAAGAATTTTCTTGGGTTATGCAGGCTACTATATGAGATTTATTGAAAATTTCAGTAAAATATATTTTTCATTATTCAAGTTACTTGTGAAATATGTGGAATTCCAATGGAAAAATAACCATCACAATGCATTCAAAAAAATTAAAATTAAAATTGTCAATTCACCCATTCTTCGGGGACCTAACTGGTCTTTTCCATTTCATATATCAACTGATGCATCTGACACTGTTATAGGAGCATCACTTGGACGGAAAGAGAATCAGTTTAATTATGCCATATATTTCATAATAAAAAACTTAACACCAGAAGAATTGAACTATATTGTTACAGATAAAGAAATGTTAGTTGTAGTACATGCAGTTAATAAATTTATACATTACATAAGAAGTTATCAATTATTCATCCACAAAGATCATTCAGCCATAAAATATTTAATGAAAAAATCAATTACAAATAGTAGAATAACTAGATGATTGTTATTTATGAAAGAATTTAACATTACTGTACAAGATCGACCAGGTAAGGATAATTAAGTTGCAGACTTACTATCAGGACTTCATTCACCCGATGAACCAAATCCAGTATCAGATAATTTTCCAGATGAACATCTATTTTCTATAGATGTCAAAACTCCATGTTTGCATATATAGAAAACTATTTTTCATCTAGCATCATACCATCTCATTACACAAATAAATAGAAAAGAAGAATAATTAGAGAAAATGATAGATATAGTTTGGTCAATGGTGACCTCATAAATACTGGCTCAGATCTAATAATAAGAAAATGTGTTAGAGAAGGCAAGATTATTGATATTTTTTAAAGCATGTCATGACGAGTCATGTGGTGGTCATTTTGCATACAAGTGGACAACATACAAAGTGCTGAAACTTGGCTAATACTGGCTGATCATCTTCAAAGAATCCAAGGCCTATGTGAAGATATGTGACAACTGCTAAAGAATTGGAAGACCAGTGGCATCGGATGAAATGCCATTAAAGCCACAACGACTGATTGAACCATTTTAGCAATGGGATATAGACTTTGTAGGACCAATCAAACCTCCATAAAATGGGAAGAAGTACATCCTAGTATGTACATATTATGCAACTAAGTGGGTGGAGGAAAATGCACTAGCACGACAAACAAAAGATACTATTGTATCTTTTCTATTTGAAGAGATATTTGTAAGGTATGGAGTTTTGTGACAGATTGTAACTGACCAAGGCACACAATTCACACCAAATCTTGTTTGAGATCTTAAAGAGAAGTACAAGATCAAAAACAATCAAATTTGTACCATCCTCAAGAAAATGGACAAGTGGAATAAAAAAACAAAGTCCTAGAGAACATCATGACAAAGACTGTACAAATGAATAGAAAGGATTGCTCAGAGAAATTGAGAGATTCTCTATGGGCATATAGGATAACATGGAAAAACACAACTAGGTTTAGTCCATTTCAATTGGTGTATGAAAAAGAAGTCCTATTACCGTTAAAATTTCAAATACATACATTCAAGGTAGCATCAGAGTTGGAGATGGAATTATCTAAGGCACAACAACAAAGAGTCATGGAATTAAATCAACTGGATGAGATACAAAAACAAGCAGTAGAGAACACATATCTTGTGCAAGAACAAAGAATTAAATGGCATGATCGATTCATAAACAATAAAGTATTTCAAAAAGGAGACTGGGCACTATTGTTCGACTCCAAGTTTAAATATTTCAAGGCAAAGTTTATGACTCATTAGCTTGGGCCATATCAGATTGAAGAAATATTTGACAATGGAGTTGTAAAGATAAAAACAATTGATGAAGAATATATTTCATTTGTTGTTAATGGACATAGGCTTAAAGTTTACAATAAGCCTATAAATAAAAAGGAATTTATGAAAAAAATTTCAGCGTATACTCATTTGAAACTAATGGGACAGCATAGCAATATGCCTCCCATAATTCCAGAAGAAGAAGAATATATATATATTTACCCTCCGAGACATGTAAGACTTGAGGAAAAGTCTTAGCATTAGCAAGGGGGAAGCATGTAATAAAACTATGTAGATATTTTGAACAGCTGAATTGAAGAAGGAATCTGAATTACAAGTATAAAGGGAATCTGAATTATCCAGAAGGGACCTGTATCATATGATAGAATAAATTTCAAGCATTGTTGAAAATTATGCTAGAAGAGACCTGAAATAAAAAAATGTTAGAATGGACCTGAACTACATCAATATTAAAGAACATGACAGAAGGGACCTGAAATGTCAAAATTAAACCTACAGAAGGGATCTGAACAACATCATTCCAAATCAATAATCAGATGCAAAGAAGAAATAAGTCTCTACATTTCTACATATTATGGAAGAGCCATCGTTATAAAAAATACAATTTAAACCATCATGGACATCAAACGATTTGAGGGAATACAAGTACAATAAGTGAAGTATTGTTCTTAAAATTTCAAAATTTTAAAAAATTCTAGAATTGTTAAAGGTAATTTAGTACTAGTTATGCATATTTTCCCTACATTTCAACACCTAAATTTCACTACCTTCATATCCTACTAATTACATTCCTATTACTATTCATATGCCCTATCCTAACCATTTAATAAACATTCCATAAACCATATTCCTTATCCATACCACATTAACCCTACTTTTCTTAAACGTGAAGATCATAAACAAAGGGCTCAATTTTCGAACCCTTCTTGGACTTACAAGAAGAAAGAAAAAGGTTAGTTTCATTGTAAATATTTAATTTTAAAATATGGCCATTTCATTGGTCATTTTTAAAAATTAAAAATAAAGGTCAAAACCTAAGTTTAAAGCATATGATAGCACAATATACAAATCTAAAAACAAAACAAGGATGAAAACTATAGTATTAAGAACACAATGATATATATGATTACAAGCTAAGGTAATGGGCAGAAATGAAATCATGATACAAACAAAGAAATTAAAATGCAATAAACTAACCTAAGTATTAAAATGATGGAAATACGACATATGATAATGATGCATGTGCAATGGGATGGATAGAAATATGGAGAGCAATGATCCATGTACAATGGTTTAATGGAAATACAATGGTGCATGTTTGATGGGGCATAATGTGTTTTGATGGAGAGATGAAAGTGGATATGGTGGCCATCATATGCCATGAGAAAAAAACGTAAGGTGGACTTTGTAATGAATGAGATTTGAGAATGTGAATAGTCGAACATTACACCGTGGAGCCAGCACACCAAATGAGTCAGAAAAGGTAAGCCACAGAGGCATCAGTCAAGGGGTCGATGAACGGTCAAACATATTCAAAAATGCATTATTGCAAACATTGTGTAAACTAGTAAGAAATAACCTGTGCCATTCTCAGACCTCATACCATTGAAAAAACAATGTGCTATTCACCATCATATCCCTTTGTAGGCTCAGTGAGAGAAAGGAATGATGTGTAATCAAATCACACATACAAGAAACCCTGTGAAGAACAAATTGACAGAGGAAGACAAGGGAGAGCTGTGAAGAAACAGAGGAAATTAAACACAGAAAAGTGAGCAGAAGATATAGAAATAAGAAGGACAGATAGATAAGGAGACTTGACTAAGATTTCAAGCCAAGAAATCTGGTAGTTGTGTCAATCAAACACACTGTCAAGGTGCAGAGATCCCGTGAAGCATGAGGTAAGAGAAAACCCAAATTTTTCTTGTTTAAAACAACAGTTATTCATATGAAAAAAATCTCAGATTTTTGTGTGAACTATGAGTTATAATTGAAGTCCTTCCACCATAAGTTTTAACCTGTAATTACCATACGACGTGTCACTACCATCATTCACAAACACTCTGGCACCAGTCAACACAAATCCTTCGTAGATTTAATGAGTAAATATTTGAGATATTAAGGGAGATTTTTTTATTAAGATGGCACTGCTTGAAATAGAAGAACTCAAATCAAACTAAGAAAAATCAGGAAGATCACTACCAAAATAGGTAAACTCGAAAATTTATTCATGTGTGGTTGCATATACGGTCTTCAATATTTATTTGAGTACAAACATAATATGGAGTGTTTGATTTGTAACACATAGTGGCTTCATTTGTTGCATTTTTCGATGGTTTCTGTAACAAATTTATTCCATTTACATATACAGTGAGAAAATTCAAACCAAGAGAAAATAATTATGGTGGATGTTTGGTTTAAAAGGCAATAAAAACATAGTCAAAATATTTTTGCATAACAGAGAGCAAAGTTTTGTGAATTTCGAAGACATAGCGAACTCATTTTTTATGATATTTTTTATGAAACAATGAGCCATTTTCCAAAATTTTCTTGCACACAATGAACTTAGATTGAATATATAATGCTTTTTCCTTAGAAGAGAAGGGATTTTGTGTGAAATTGAAGGATTAAAAGGCACTGTTGTATAAAAAAATTTAATTTTTTTTTACACAGTCAACAAAAGACAGAGAAATCTACAATTAGAGGTAGAGGATTTTTTTTTAATTTTTGATAAGATAGAAGATCAAATAAGAAGAGTAGATTAAAAAAAACATGATTTTTATGTTTTTATAATATTTTGTGCATCAAATCTTTGTGTTTGTAGAAGTAGTAATTTCACTTCTTTCGAGAAAACAGAGGATTCGTTTCACTTACTTGTCAAAGGCATCAAACACAGGTAAGATTCACTACCATGATGTATATATCAAAAGAGATCTAGTGCATGAATTTTTGTATTTCAAAAATGAGGTTGATGGAAGTAGAGGTGTATATTAAATGGTTTCCAAAAAACATGACATCAAGGATAGATCCCAAATATTTCCAGATTGAGCATTGGGGTAAAGACACGGTAGAAAAACTTTACCAATCAGGTTTGATAGGTTTCCTTCAGAAGTTCAAAGGGCATAATGAAAACATTACAAGGGAATTCATAAATAACTACAAACAAGATCAAACTATGGTGGGAAGTTTAATCATTCCCTTAACTCAAAAATCAATTTCTCAAGCCCTAGAGTTGCCATTATCAGGGGACAAATATCACAAAGGGTTCCATTTTAAGGATAAGGGATGGACCTTCTTCTTAGACAAAAATAGAAAGGGATCATTTGACATAACAAAGAGGATTCCCAGATAATGGTTCAATGAACCTTGGGCTGAGTTAGTAATGATCATCCAAAACTTATTCACTTGTGATAATAGACACATCATAGTGCACCTATACCACATTAGGTTGCCACATCACATCAAGGGTGACATAAGAATCAACTTGGCATACTTTGTCTATAGAAATTTGACTAGGATGATTGAAAATGTGAAGTCTGAAACAAAATATAAGGAGGCCCAAATTCATCATCAAGGGATCATTAAAATCATTTTTTATTCTTAGTTAAGAACTAAGGGTATGATTTGGAGATATTTCCTAATTCAGAATCAATTTGTAGAAAAAGCCATCGAAGAAAAACTCAAACCAGTGCAGGAAACAAGGAGTATAGTAAATTCACCCCTCTATCCAAGAACAAGATCTAAGAAGAAAAAAGAAACAATCATGATAGAAAGAGAGACATTATTCTTGACCATTCCTAGGAGGAAAAGAAGGAAGAATTCAATAGATAAAAGCAGCAAGGAAAGAGATCCACAAGTGCAAATCATTGAGATATCTCCCTTGACCAAACAAGCTAATGAAATTCTTGAAAGATTACATAAGGAGGTTTATGAAAACCCAGTAGAGAGAGACTCGTAATTTGACAATGATGAGATTTGAGGCTGCTTCAGTTTCCAAAGAGACAAAGGAGGAATAAAAGGACCATAACCTTAGAATAATCAAATAATTGACTGACAATCTAGAGGTAAGCAGGATATTGGAGAGACACATGAAGAGAGAAAATAAAACATCTAAGAAAAATAATGAAAATTTGATCAAAGAGAATGAGAGGATGAACGAAGGAGTGGGAAAACTAAAAGCAAATAATAATCTTCTTACCATGGAAGCATTCAGATGGCTTAAGGATAAAAATTCCTAGAAGATCAAATATGAGAAGCAGAAGGTCAAAGCCTCAATCTACAAAGAGGAACAATACAAAGGTATAGACTCTCTATTTCACGCAACACAACAGGAAGCCTTAGGGTCAGGTATAGGATCAGTATCAGAACTCAAGAGGTCTAAAAAGGAGAAGCAAGCATAAGGACATGCTTGAACATCAACTTGGGGGATATGTTGGCCCTCATTTTTTATCTCTTTTTGTTTATGAAAATAAAATTTATTTGCCATACTATCCATCTATACACCCTCATATTCACCATATTTTTCCCAATAAATGAATATAAAAAGATTTGAATTAATTTTTTCAATTCTTAGAAGTTTTTATAAAAAAATGAATTTTAAGTGCATTTTTGGACCAGTTCAGAAATTCTCGTAATGGCCTCATGGTTTTCATATTTGCAAGACACTTGGGCTTGGGATGTATAGATTTCTAGAAAGATTGGGAACTAATATTAAATGTAAACATGTTGTATTAGTCAAACCAATATTTAACATGCTCGGTCAAAGGCGGTCAAACAGGACCTATTTTTATGGAATATCCCTAGGAACTAGGAAAAATTTCTTATTTTATGAGATTTTCCAGATTTTGATGGATTTGACAGATGAGATCAACCTGATTGGATAAGATAAGGATAGACATGGATATAGGAGACATTTTATATGAGTTTATTCCATATTTTATCTATTTAAGCCTAAGACTTTGAAGGCATTCATATGTAGAAATTGTGTAACTTAACTTTGATATTTCTCAGACTTTGGAGAGTTAATTGAAAGACCTATTCCATTTCGTTTTTCTATTCAAACATGAGTAATACTTGGATGCAACATAGGATTATGCATACTCCTTTTTATATAGGAGTATTCAACATGGGTACTCCTTGGATGAGGAAAAAAAAATTGCATCTATCGAGTACTCCAGCTCGAAATTTGAGTAAAAACTTTGGGAGATAAGTTAAAAATACGAGTTGAAAAAATAGTTTTTTCTTTTTTCCCTCTAAAATTTGATGATGTAATAAAATTTTATTTTATTATTTCCACTATTATTTTATAATTTCCTTAGGAGGCCCATTTTGGACCTCAAAATTTCCCTAATGGGAGTTTCTGCAATTCTTCTTTCACTATCTCCTTATGTGCGGACTTCATTTGGCATTGCGGTTGTCTAAATCATTTGTAGTCCTCTTTAAGGTAAACGTGGTGAGTGCATAGGCCAGGATGCATTCCTGTCCTATCCATATATTCCCATGCAAATGATTTTTTGTATTTCTATAACAGTTGTATCAGCAATTTGTTTTGTTCAGCAGCTAGGTTAGGATTGATTTTTAAACATTTCCCGGGTTCGATTTCAATGGGACTGTTGATAGTATGTGGAGTTGTTTTCAAATGTTCAATAGTTGCATTACCTACCTCATGTTCTTCTCCCAAATCTCTAATGGAGGCAACAGAGATTGAATTACTAAAAAAAAAATTAATGATATTGTCCTATGTTTCATTCTTAAAGTATTGTGCCTTTCCAAGTGTGAGAAGAGGTAGGGAAAGATCAAATTCAGGTGCAACTTTGTCCCACCAGGGACTACTCGAATCCATGTGAGGTTTTTCTGGGGGATAAAGATTCAGGTTTTGAGTGGCCTGTCCATCTGAGATCATCATAGATCTAGACCTACATCCAATATATGTGTTTGCAGTGGCTAGCCACAGTCTTCCCAGTATTAAAGGATGACCCCCCAGGTTGGATTTGGTTTGTAAAATGAGAAAATCAACTGGATAATTCTAGGAAGCCACAATGATAACCACATCTTCTATCATTCCCTCAGGCTTGACACGGGATAGATCTGCTAATTCAAGCATTGTGGGTGCAGGTCTAAGTCCATAAAGTCCTAGAGAGATGAAGAGGTATCTATTCATGACATTAATAGTTTCCCCTAGATCAATCAATGTATTGGTTACAGGTTGATTGTCAATATGGACAGTCACTGTAGGGTTCCCTGGGTCATTATATTTAGTCAAAAAAGGCTGATCAATCATGAGATCGAACAATTTCCCCATGATATGGATAGTAGCACGGTCTTTAGGTTTCCTTCCATGTCTTTTGATGCATAGATCCCTCACTGTTTCAGCATAGATAGGTACTTCTTTAAGAGCTTGTAACAGAGGAATCCACACATAAAATTTTTGCAGTTCCTTGAGGAATTTGGATTCAGGTTGTGAGACCAACCTAGTTTCAGTTAATTATTGAGGGTATGGAGGATCTTAAATGCTAAAAGCCGAGTCAGCTATCACAGATGCACGAGCCTTGCTCAGATTGGCTATTGTAGAAATAGCAAATCATCCCACGCTGGCTGCTATAGATGTAACAGTGGGTGTTGTATCAGTTGCTACATGTGTAACAACTGCCTCAGAATCTCTCATTTCCCTTCTAGGTGACTCAAATTCTTCAGTAATAATGGGAGTATGCTTAGATCTGATGACTTTCCCTGATCGAATCTAAACCTCGTTAAGTCCAATAGTAGTAATAAGATAAGTCTGGAGGGTAACCAGAGCATCCATGTTCTAAGTTGCCTTATTATTTGGATTGGGGTTAGGTTGCATAAGTAATTGGGGTCAAAAAAAGGTGTATTATTTTGAATAGAAGGTAGTTGTAATTGATGTTGTTGTATTGGTATTGGATGGGGTATTGGACCCTGGCCATTACTTCTCTAGTTCTGACCCCAAGTATTGGTTTGTGATGGAGGATATTGCATTGGTGGAGGAGATGGCCACTGGTTCCATGGTGAAGGAAATTGTGTTGAGGAAGGAGTAGGATAATCCCATGGATATTGATGACTATTATAAACATTATTCCAAGGATAAAAAGAGAAAAAATCTGAAGACATACTTGTAGGTCGCGGCTGCCATAGTATTTTTGATTCGATGAAATAAGAATATTGAACATTGTCGCTTGATTCTTAAAGTATCACCTTTAGTCTGGACAATTTAGGACATTGAATCATAGAATGTGCCAACTCAAAAATGTTGCACAGGCTGACACTATTCATTCCACATTCTCTTTCCAAATGTTTCTTTTTGCATCAGGGACAGAATATTGCTAAGGCTGCTTCATCTTCTTCTTGTGCTTTATTGACTTGTACTATAGTGATCTGGGCAGAGAGAGTGATGAGGAGGTTAGTTTTAAAATCCTCAAATAAATTTTCGATCTCTGCTCTGGTTACTCCTCCACTCATGGAATTCTGTATCCAGACTGAAGGGTCCCGAACTGAAACTTTCCCTTTGACTGATCCTCTTGAGCTATGCAGGCAAAGCTTCATTATTTCATCAAGCAGTTCTTGCGATATTTATCCTTTTCCCAATAGGTTCATATGCTCTAGAAAATAATCTCTTATACCTCTTAAGAATATTGGCTTTAGAATTTCCTGGTCTAATTTACTGAACTTAGACCTTTGTAAATTGTAGTGAAATTGCTACATATAGTCTTTTAGGCTTTCCTCCTCCTTTTGTGAAATTTTGAAAATCTCATCCTTCAAATCCCTGGTTCGATAGTAATCCTAATATTTAAAGAGGAAGGCCTCTCTCATGTCATTATAGGCTTGAATTGTGCCAGCACCCAATCTCATGAACCATCTTAATGCTGCTCCTTTTAGAGTAGGAGGGAATAATTTTAGCTTCCGTGCTTCTGAGTTTAGTCATAACCTCTACACAACACATCGAGTTCGAACAGAAAGGTATCAATATCTTCAACAACCTCCCTTGAAAGGATGGTAGGGATGATAAAGGAATATTCTTCATAGGAGCCTCATCCCGTGTTACTACTATTGGGAATTCAAAAGTAACAGAGCTATCTGTCTTGACATTCTCGTCCCCCATGGTTGATTCTTCCTAATGGGATGAACTGACCTCGGAGTGTACTGAAGATTGAAAAATAAAAGGATCAGGCTGCTCCAAGACCAAATATTTAATAGTGCTACCAGCATCCAAATGATGATCAATTGAATTTTGTTCCTCAAGTCCATGATGCTCCCCACTGGTCTCTCTGTGTCCTTCAATTCTCATATCCTGATCAATGATTCTCCATTGTTGTTTTGAATTTGGAGTCTTGGTATCAGGAGTGGATATGTTGTTTGAAGGATGGTGAGGTCCAGACATGGAAGACACCGATGGTCCAGGCTTTGGTATGGTAGCTTCTTTCTATGGTCCTGACTCCCTATTATCTCTGTATGATGTGGATTATTCCTTTTCTTCCCTTGAGATCAGATCTCCAAAGAATGTCTTTCTTCCCAAATCTACACTCTTGTTTTCCTTCTTATGACTCGTCTTTCCTATATTGAATAGAGTGGGGGTTGTTTTTAGATGTTGATGTTTTCCTACTGGCACACATGGGCCCTATGTGTATCAATTCATCCTATAAGTGCTTCATTTTCTATAGTAGTGAGCTCGCCCAAGTTCGTTAGAGCGATGTGTAGGTTCTTACCTCTCGTCTTACTCCCCAACGACTATATAGCTGAAGAAACCTAAAGGAACACCAAAAAATTCAACTCCTAAGTGTCCTAGTAAGACATTAGTGAGCCTGCTCAAATTTTTTAGAGCGATGCGTAGGTTCTTACCTCTCGTCTTACCACCGAGAAAATTTTTCGCTGGAGACACTCTAAAAAAAAACAAAATGCTCAGAAATTCACTCTCCTAAGTGTCCCAACAAGACATTGGTGAGCCCGCTCAAGTTCGTTAGAACGTTGTGCAGGTTCTTACCTCTCATCTTACTGATCGACAATTGTGTCACTGGAGACACTCTAAAAACACACGAAAATTGCACTTCTAAGAAACAAATCTGATTGATTGGATCGTCACTACCATCCCAAGCCAGTGCCAATATGTTGAGTTGTATTAATAACTATTGAATGACTAAACAGTAGACATAAAATATCAATCTAGGGACGTATTTTATTCCAATGACAGTTGCACTGTCTGTGCTGATACACTCAACGAGAAGAAATTCCAGTTAAAATAAATAATTGCTGAAGCAATGTTGGAAGTAAATCACTCATGCAGAAATAAAATGATCTACAAGACTAGATTCACACTTCAATTAATTTTTTCTAGCATGCCACACAACAATTATCTAGCTAGTGTCTCTAATATTAGATCTGTAACATCATACAAAGTATTGAAATTGAAGCAGATGTATTCACAGCTAAAGAGTAGCAACAACACCTCTACTGACACATAAACCAAAATACAAACACATATACACAACTACCTTAATCACTAAAATCCCTGCTAAGAAGGAGAGCCCTTCCTCCCTAGCAAGGTGCGGGAAGAGAAAAGAACTTAACAGAAACTAAATTAAATAACACATGTAATAGCAATAATAGGATAATCCATATTAATATGAGAAAAATTACACAGCCAAAATAATGTTGTTCTCCGCTAACTTTTCGACCTCTAGGGCTGAGAACTATATAGTGGTTACATCTCATAAAATCAAAGGATAGATTAGTCATGAGAATATTATGATTCTCATGTTGATCGAAATAGAATACATATAGTTATAACCACTTCTTAATAAAATTATGACTAGAAAATTATCGATTACAATCAAAACTGCCCATAGGTTTTTATCCAAAAATACAATACTGAACAACTTCTACAGCTATCACATAAAACCACAGTTGTAACGTAACAACTAAAGGACAGGTCAGTAACATTAGTTGACGAGATCCATTCAGTGGTACAACCGTATCAGCAGTTCACTAGCAGGTCTGTGACAGCATAATGTAACAACAATTTTCCGGCAGATCTATAACAGCATCATGGTGTAAAAATCTCGTTGTAACAGCACACCCTTAACTGCTCCTTTGTGCCTCATGCTCAGGATATTTGGTGATGTAAAAGACATCTGGAAAGACAACACAAAGACCATAGATCTTCTCCAAACATTCATCCTCAATTAGTCATAAAAAAGGCATGATATATCATAATAATTGATGAAATTGTAGAGTAATGAAAATAAGGTGAAACAACACAAGTTAGGATAGAAAGGTAGGAAAAAGAGGCAAAGATAGTCCCACTGGTTATAGTCATGGGGAAAAACAGGGAAAACAAATGTAGGAAAATTGTGCAAACTTGGCACCCAACAAACGCCTTATAAATAGGCCACTTCAAGGGGGAAACCTCCTTTACATTACATAAATGAAAATTTCTTGGATGATTCAAATGAAAAAATCTCTTTTTTATATATAGGAGTCCATGCGGTCACAATATAACCCTATCCGACCTAACAATAATAATTTCAGGACACAATAATAACAATATGGGGGTTACAGGGCCACAACAATAATAATATGGAGGCTACACTAGTAATATAGGGACCTAACACAAATTTTCTTACCTCTTCCCAGTAACCTTCTGCTTTACTGGGGGGTTTTTATTAGATATTAGATATTTTTCTCCCATCTAATTTAATTATTTATTTGTTTTTCTCCAAGGATTTTTCGGAGAATTTTGGAAAAATTTTACATTATATTCCATCCTCAGGGATAAGAATTTCCTGATCTCAAAATTACTATGCCTTTACAATAATTCTATTTATTACATAAATAATTATTAACTTAAAATATTTTTTTCCACAACATAATTGTTCCATAGGTCGACCTATACCTTAGTCTTATTTTCATAATCTAAAAGCTGTAAATCAGGGGTATTACATAGTCCCCCCCCCTAGAACAAAAACACTATACTCGGTGTTAGCAGATAATTCTTTTTATTGTTTGAACAATGCTAGAAACACTTCATTCATAATTTCTTCCTGCTCTGAGGTAGCTTCTTCAGGTGTAAATTGTTTCCACTGTGCTTTCACCTGAGCTACTGCTCTATTTCGGAGCATAGTTTCTTCTCATTCCAATATACAAAGTGGTTCTAGAAGAAAGTCCCCTTTTGCTTCCATCGGTATCAAAGTCTAGTCAACCATGTGAAAAGGAACATGAACATATTTTTTCAAGAATGATACATGAAAATAATTATGAACTTCAATATGATTAGGTAGAGCCAATTTATAATCTATTGGGCCCACTCGTTCCAAAACCTCAAAGGGCCCGTAGTATTGGGGTGCTAACTTAGCACAACTATCAGTGTGCAAGGTACTCTGGTGAAGTTTTATCCTCAATTACATATGATCCCCAATATTGAATTCCCTGTGAATTATTTTCTTATCTTCATAACTCTTCTAGAGGTCTTGAGTTGCTTTGATGTTCTGTTGAATTTGTTTTATTGTCTGTTCTGTCTCATGTAGTGAATCCAGTCCAAGTACAAGTTTTTCCTTTGGTTGACTCGAGCTAAGTGGAGTATGGAATTTCCTACCATACAAAGCTTCAAACCAACTCATTTTAATAGAGGTTTGGTAACTTTTATTGTAATCAAACTCTGGAAAATGCAGAAAGTCCTCTTACATGGTGGGTCTTTCCATTACATACACGCGAAGCATGTTCTATAATATTTAGTTTTTTGTTTTTTTCTGCCCAACTATTTGGGGATGATAGGTTCTGCTAAAGTTCAACTTTGTTCCAATTCCTCCAAATAGTGTCTTCCAGAATGTGGAGGTGAACTTTACATACCTATGAGAGATGATCATCTTTGGTATTCTGTGAAGTTTAAATATTTCCTTCATAAACACTTTGGCCACTTGTGTTGTCCCAAAATTGGACTGCACTGGAATAAAACATGCTTCCTTTGTTAGTGTGCATACCACAACTATAATGGAGTCATGCTGGTATTTGGTACGAGGAAGTCCAGTGATAAAATCCATGGACACCACTTCCCACTTCGAGTCTAGAATCGGAAGAGGGTTCAACAAACCTGCAGGATGTTGATGCTCTACCTTAACCTGTTGGCACTCCAAACATATTGCTAAGTAGTCAGCTATTTCTTTCTTCATTCCTGGAAAAAAACATATTTTTCCACAAAGTTTTCGCCATCTTTTGGTAACCTGGATGACCTAAACAACGCCTCTACATCTTGTTCTGTCTCTCCAAGGTTTTATGCTTGGATTCCATGTTCCATCGTATCGACACTACCATAACACTGTTACCGATGAAATAGGTAACCTGACTTCAAAACGGGAACTCTAGCCCAAAAAGACTCAAAAAACATGAAAATACACCCCAAAAACAAAAAAAGTGTATTTCAGAACGCACTTGGTTTTTTTTTAAGGTCAAATTTCAACATTTTATAAAATTATGCTAAAAACAAAATTGTTTCTTGAAAAAAGGATTGAAAAAACACCATCAAAACAAAACCAGTTGAAGCTGGAATAACAAAAAAAAAAAAAATGTCATATTTTTGACATTTTAAAAAATAGAAATAACATTTTTTAATTTTTAAAATTCAAACCTTAAAAAAAACCTAAAATTTAAGAAAAAAATAAATTTAAAAAATAAAAACATTTTAAAGCTTAAAATTTAAAAATATGTAGGAATAAAAAAATAAACAAAATAAACAAAATAAAAATTTTAATTCAAACATTAAAAAAAACCTAAAATTTAAGGCAAAAAAAAGAAATTAAAGATTAAAATTTCAAAATATATGGAAATAAAAAAATAAAAATAAAAACAAAATAAACATATTAAATAAAAAATAAAAACAAGTTAAAAAAGAAAGAAATTATAAAAAATAAAATAAAGAAATTAAATTTAAAAAAGAAAAAGAAAATGTTTATTAAATTAAAATAAAAAATAATTAAATTTTAAAATAAAAAATTAAATTTAAAGAAATATATTAAATTTTAATAAATTTAAAACTTTAAAATAAAAATTTAAAAAATAAAAAACATTATTGAAATTAAAAGTAAAAAATGAAAAATTAATTAAAAATAGAAAATGAAAAATAAAATACAATAAAAATATTAAATTTTAAAAAATATATATTAAAGAATCTTTTATTCAAGTCAAACTAGTCGTTTTTCTAATGGTTAGATGGAGCTATCTCTTTCTATTTAAATAGGTTTCTTCATCATATTTCTCATCTTGTCCTGATGATGAACCACACTGGCTAGTTCGAAACGCATCAACACAAATTTCTTATATGTGATTTTTACCGAAAATTTCTAATATTTAAACTAATAGATTTTAAAAAATAAATTAAATTTAAATTATAAAAATAAAATATATATATATATATATATATGAACTTAAATTAAAAATAGATATATTAGATTTTATTAAATTTAAAAAAAATGTTAATATTAAAATAACAAATTAAATTAAAAAAAAAATGAAATTTTAATAAATAAATGAATTAACAAATAAATTTTGAAATAAAAAATACATTTTAAATATAAAGAAAAAAAAAAATTGTTAAGATAAAAAGTTAAAAAACTTTAAAAATCAATTAAAATTGAAAAGTTGAAAAAGATAAATTAAAAATATATATATTAAATAAAAAATAAAATAAGAAACAAATTAATTTGAAAATATTAAGTTTAACTTAAAAAGAAATCTAATTTTAAATACATAATTTTAATTGAAATATAAAAATAATTTTTTTTTATGTAATTAAAAAAATAATAATAAAAAAATTGAAAATTAAAAAAAAATATTAAATTCAAATAAATTAAAAAAAAACACAAAATATACTAAATTTTAAAAAATTAAATGAAAAAACTAAACATAAAATTTAATAATAAAAAAAAATTAATTAAATAAAAAAAAATACAAAATTTAATAAAAATTATTAACAAAATTTAGAAAAAAAATATTAAAGACAAAACAAATGAATAAAAGTAAAAAAATTAAAAAGTAAAAAAATTAAAAATTAAAAAAACAAAATAAAAAAACATAAAAAATTAAAACAAATTAAATTTCAAATATAAAAAAAAAATTTAAAAAAAAAAAAATTTAGATTTTTTGAATTAAAAAAAATGAAATTAAAAAATATTAAAAATTAAAATAAATAAATAAATTTGATCGTGGTGGCGCCTCGAATCGGCCTCCTGCCTAGGTGACGGCGGAGGCCAGCTGCTAGGTGGGAGGACGATTCCGGAATCGACCTCCCACCACGGGAGGGCGATTCCCGGAATCAGCCTCCCGCTACGGGAGGGTGATTCCCGGAATCAGCCTCAGGGCGATTCCCGGAATTGGCATCTCGCCACAGGAGGGTGATTCTCAGAATCAACCTCTTGCCGCGGGAGGGCGACTACTGGAATCGGCCTCCCGCCGCGGGAGGGCGATTCTTGGAATTGGCCTCCCACCCAGTGGCCGGCCTCCGCCCATGATCAAATTTTTTATTTTTTATTTTTTAATTTTTTTTTTAATTTTTAATATATATATTTTTTAATTTGATTTTTTTTTTAATTCAAGAAATTTAAAATAATTATTTTTTTAATTCAAATTTTTTATTTTAAATTTAATCTGTTTTTTTGGTTGTTTTTTTTTTTTTTTAATTTTTGTTTGTAAATTTAATATTTTAGATTAATTATTTTTTAAAATTTAAAATTTATTCATTAAATTTATTAAATTTTAATTTATTATTATTTTTTTTAATCTTTTAGTTTATTTGGTTTTTCATTTTTAAAATTTATAAATTGTTTCATTTAAAAAATAAAAAATTTATGGATATTTTTTTTTTAATTATTTGCACGTGGTTTTTTTCATTTTTTTTTGTTTTTTAACGATAGTTATTTTTTATTATAATTCTTTTATTTTAATTTTCTTTTTCAATTTTAAATTTTGTTTTTTTTTTTAATTTGTTTTTTTTGTTAATTTTAAAATTTGTATTTTTGTTTTCTTCATCTTCTTATTATTATTTTTAATTTCAATGTTTAAATTTAATTTTTTCTTTTTGTATTTTTTTTTTTATCTAAATTTTAATTTTGTAATTTAAATTATTTTTAAATTTTCAATTTAATTTTTTTTTTTTAATGATATGGATTTTTTTAATAACTTAGAAAAAAATGTTTCTGATGTTTTTTTTTTCAATTTTTTTGGTTAATTTTTGTTTTTTTTCTTTAAATTATGTGTTTTTTTTCAAATTGTGTCATTTCTTTTGATATAATTTTCAAATATTTTGTTTTTTTTTATTGATTTTTGTTTAAATTTTTTATTTTTACGAGTTAATTTTGAATTTTTTTACATTTTTATTGGGTTTTTTTTGTTTATATATATATATATATATATATATATATATATCTAAGTTTTGTGTTTTATTACCAACATGAAAATCACCACTCTAAAAAAAAAGGTTGATGCTGCATCAATACATTTCAAAATTAGCATGAAAATCACTAAAATTTTAAAACAAATATTCATACTTCATAAATAAAAATATTAGAGTGTAAAAAATGTGCTAAAAAATAAAAAAGGTGATTCTGCATCACCACTTTTCAAAATCGGGTGCTTTTTATGCTACCAAAAAAAAGTAGGTAACAGAGTGGTTACCTATTTCATCGGTAACAGTGTTCCATACGAAAAATCCCCTACCCATCATCGCTCTTTTTTCTTATCTCATGGGACTACCCATCTCACTATTGAATGATATACCCTATTCCACCAAACTGATGCAATATCGCTCATCCCTGACGATAGTTATAACACCTCCAAGATCATCACATAGTTACCAGTGTGGTTTCATTGCATTGGAGTAGTATATACATATTTTGGTCCATATATAACACCACACACCCCTTCACAATCGTTTCATTTAACCTCTGTCACAAACAGATATCCTACCACTGGTTCTCAAACACCACGCTCCTATACAACATGTATATTATAACTCTTCCATGATTGAATTGTAGCTGCAAGTATAAATTATGAGAGATCATGTCTCCTTAGCCCTTTGGTGATAGGTTTCCTCCATTGGGACTGATTATGGGTTACAAAATCAAACCACGAAAAAATGAAATATTCTGTAGGATGTCTCTCGAGATCTTTGTTTGAATAATGAGGAGATGTAATGGGATTTGTAAGCTCCTCTGAAATCCAGTAAATATATGGAAATTCTGTAATCATAGCGTAGACATCTCATCGAGTAATTTTCCTGAAAATTCAAGTTCTTTGCCGACAATCTTGCAATGACTCTTGAATTTATATGGGTTTTCGTGGTTGAAGGGTTTTGATGCATTTGGTGACTCAGAAATAAAACATATATATATATGGAAGTTGATTTGATTGATTGGTTGGTTTAGCTCTTATGTGGTTGAAGGAAATATTAGAAACAAATTTCTGTTGGATTTGGATTGGCTTGGTGAACACCTTTTTTTGTTGTTGCATGGATTATTTCCTCGATCCGCTTGTAGATGGAGACTTCATCGATGTTGATTTTCTCTTTCCAAAGCTCGAAGTATCTTGTTCAATGGTGATGTTGACTCATTCAAAGTTCCAAATTTCCAAAGATAAATACTTGGTGTTATATATTATGTCCATTAGTTATTAAAAATGCGTGGACCATAACCATGTATAGCCAAAGGAGCTATATTAGAATTTGGTACAACATTATTGGATCCTAAAATGCTTCTAAGGCTCATTAATATGATATTACCATATTGGCATTATTTTGGTTCCGAAAGCATTGGAGGTTATATTGAGATTGTATAAAAGGATTAGAGCCATTGTAAATGGGTTTTGAACAATTTTTCCAACTAATGAGGAACTTCAACATTTTGTAGATAGTTCTACAACTTGATTTAATTTGTGAGTCACCAACCAACTCTTGCATAAAAATGTCTCACTAACTTTGGTACTCATCCAATCTTCATTGATCTTTGATTGCTAGTGTATTTTTAATAGTAATCGAAACACTTCAATTTTAAAGTTTGATTTGCCTGAAAAATGACTCAAATTTATGTAGTATTAGAGTTCCTGAAAAAATTGATACAATCTACTGTTGATGACACAATCTGAATCAACAAAGACACTCTCTCTGATATTCATACATTTTTACAAGATGCACATGGAAATATTGAATTTTTGCTGCTTGAGTCAGAGCTACAGCGAGAAGAGCTTCAGTAGAAAATTTGTCATTATGAACTTGTTTTTTTCAGAACATTGTGACAAAATAAAATCAGAAATAAGAAATAGTTTAGATCACTAAGCCCAATACAAGAGAAGATTTGAATGCAAAAGAAAAAATCTAGCCTGTAATTCCCAAGCCCGTCATCAAACATTAGGAAGAGCTTGTCCAAAACAAGCACAAAACTAGTCTTGGATATGACAAGGAGCTGTGCTTTCATATTCCACACTATTCCAAGCCCGTTTAGTTTCAGAGAGCTGGATTTTTTTATGAAAATACATCTTTAGTTGTTCCAAATCGTACTCCTCTTCCACAACAGCCAGAATAAATTGTAAAATTCCAACATTGTGACCGAGTTGGGCACATAAAATACCATTGTTTCGATCTTCGCTCGTGCAAGCGTCGTGGTCAACACACTCATTCTTCACACATGTGCTTCAAAAAAAGGCCTCCTGCAAGAACAAAGATTCATATTAGATGGATCACTTCTTGGCAATGGGCATTAACAACCAAACAATTATCTTAGTCATATGTCAGAACTTGTTCAACAGTATTGAACAATCTTGCAGTTGAGTTTTTACCATCATCTCACCTTGTATCTCATAACGGAGAAAATGATGGTCACATTAGGGGAGTTTTTTAGGTCTAAAATGGGATTCCTAAGGAAATTATAAAATAATGGTGGAAATAATAAAATAATATTATATGGCATCATCAAATTTTAGAGGGAGAAAAAGAAAAAACTATTTTTTCAACTCGTATTTTCAATTTATCTTCCTATGGGTTTACTCAAAGTTTTAGAAACAACACTCGTTGGGTGAATAATTTCATTCCTCATCTAAGGAGTACCCATGTTACATACATTCGATGAACCCTGCAACATGAAAAATGAGAAATACATGAAAAACATGATTGCAAACACATTTTTTCATGTATTTCTCATTTTTCATGTAGTAGGGTCCATCGAAAGTATGCAACATGGGTACTCCTTCGACGAGGAATCAAATTTTGCATCTAATGAGTACTCCCACTCAAAATTTAAGTAAAACATTAGGGAGATAAGTTGAAAATATGACTTGAAAAAGCAGTTTTATTATTTTATTACTTTTTAAACTTTTTACCTTTTTACTCCAAATATGGTGAATCATCCCCCATGGTTGAGATAATCATCTTGAATCCTATTGGTTCTTATATAGTTTATTTTGATTGTACATTTTTCTCAGGAGGCCCATTTGAGACCTAAAAATTCGCCTATTGGTCTACAAGCTTCAAAGCCACGTCAAGCGATCCTGTGCCACAACCTCCCATTCCAGATTCAAAGTTGTAGCCAGAGACACAAAAATTCAAGTGAGTCTGAGCCACAAACTTCCATTACATATTTAGAGTTGTATCCAGAGACAAAAATTCCCATGAGCATGTCTTTAGTTGGTGGTCAGCCTTAAAGCATCTATGTGAGGTTGATATTCTTCCTCGTAAAATAATTTGGGACAATTCCCCTAGCAAAAGACTTCAAATTATTGCTAGTTTTGGTAGAGTTGCAGGAAATTCATCAAGCATTCTAGAGTTGGTGGTCATCCTTAAACCATCACAGGTTGTATACCTCCCTTATTCTAGGTTAAAGGTCTCCCTCTTAAAAATATGAGGAGCACTTCCTCTAGCAGAAGAACTCAACATCTCAAAGTATTTGGAATATTTCTGGGAACTGAACTAAGTGTTATGATGTTGGTGGTCATCCTTAAACCACATCCTTATGCCAAAATTTCATAGAGCACATTCAGCCTAGTGGTGCGATTTTGTATTACAACTCTCTTCTTGGACTCACAGATACCCCTTCGGATTAAGGGGGGGAACGTTAGAAACCTAATCCTCTAAGGGTTGATGTAGAAGGCGAATGGACAAAGGAAGTCCAAGAGACCTTGTAATGTGGAATCCAAGGGTCACCACAATGTATTATAAATGTACGTCAAGTTAATGGTAATAAAAAATCATGCTTAATACTATACTCTTTCCTATTCTATTGTTGAGTCTAAAAATTTTCTCCCATTATATTAATATTTTTAACAACTTTCTCTTAGGAATTTTTAGAATACTTTTAGGTAACGTCCAACATGTGGAATTTAACCATTTAAAAAATTTTCATGAGTTAGAAATAATCCTCTAATACTCTAGTGTTCTTTCTTGAATATTTTAAAATAACTTATTTATTAGTTCAATAAAATATAATTTCATCATCACATAGCTTCCATTCTAGATTTTATTTCCTTTAAGTCCAATATTAATTTAAATGTATAAAAATAATCATGTCTGAAAAATCAAGGCATAGAGGTGTTACAAAAAATTATATCTAAGAACCGAACATGCTCTTATATAAATAAATAAACCATCCTTAGCCATTGAAATCCAATGTACACCAACAAACCACTTCTTATAACATTTTGTGCTAGACTATAGTAAGCTACAATATCTTATGAAATTCCATATTTTTGCCTCAAAACATTAAACTCTAAGACACAAAAACTTCCATAGTTCAAAAAAAATTCATCATAATCAGTCAAAAACCTATATGAATGCTTATCAATCCAACAGAATGAAAGGTATCGTTGAATCAATTTTTGGTTAATAATTTAATAATCTTAACTACAATATACCCAACACATAAGCTAGTGAGGTGGGTCTCACATATGAATGTAGCGGGGGCTAGAAGTTTTAAATTTTCTATATATATGATTTAAGTAAATAGTGGTTGGCAAGGAAAAAATAATTTTTTTTGCAGTTGGTAAACTAACTACTATTTGATAAATTTATGTCAAAATTCACACCAAAATTATGGAATTGATAATTCAATATATGGTATCCTTCTCAAATTATTAGAAGAAGATTCTTATTGACACTAGGCTCATCATCAACTAGAAATTAATGCACACTAAAATATCTCAAACACCCTTCAAGCTCACAAATTCAACCTTATGAAATTGTGAAATTTTAATGATCACAAAATATTTGTAAGAATATATAGTGTGATATGTGGTTGATTATGCCTTATAAAATCATGTTTCATAGAGGAAAAATATATATTAAGTTTATTTCATGGATTCCCAAGCCTAATGATTTCTATATGAGCATGGTTTGAAAATTTAATCACAAGGACATACAACAACCCCAAAAAATCACTCGTTTTCTTTACCATTCCTCTTGAAGGTACCTCTAGCATATCATTTGGGAAAAAATTCTCAAGTCCCTTCCAAAATATACAATACATTATGAAACAAACACATAGTTAATATACTCATTCTCAGAGAACAAGAGAGCGTCAATAGAACCCTAATCTAGGTTTGGATACATATAATATGAAAAATCAATTTTATGACCCTCATACAAAAAGGCCTTCGCTTTGAAATATATAAAAAAGCTAATAAATTTCATCAATTATTTTCGATGTGAATTAATTATGTTCTTAACAACAGGTAAAATTTAGTACCTAATATATTTTACAATAATATCATAGTGATCTATTCAAATCAATAAAAATAATATTTTTTTGACTAAAAATTAAGACTGTGGATATCTTGAATTTTGCATCTCAAAATCTATACTATGAATAACATTCATAATTGATATTTACAAGCATTATTCAAGTTGAATTTCAACCTAAAAACTCTCATCATATCATTGTACAAAAATGTTGATTAGTACTATGGATTAATTAAGCAAAGAATCAAATTTCAACATCTTACAGGCCTATAAATTTCAATGAAAAAAATTGGAGAGGAAGCATCAACAAAGGTGTAAATTTAGCTACATAAATGAGGAAAAGTTATAATCAACATAAACATGACTATAATGGAAAAAATATAGCAAAATTATGGTATTCTTAGTTTTCAAATGACATGTAAAAATATGTTTCCTTAAAGCAAAATTTGAGGGTACTCATTACTCCAATAGACCAATTCTATTAATGTTTTCTACCAGTATCATACCTCCAAATGCATAAAATTTTAAACTACATTCAACATGGATGCCACCTTTTTCATCCAACTCCATTCATTTTCACTTCATATGTCTTGCTAGTATTCATTTCATAGGCCAAACACCATATAAGTCCACCATATCCCATTTCCATGCTAATGAAGATAAAAATCACCCAATATTTGAACTATAAGAGATGTAAACATGGAGTTACATGAAGTTATAAGGAAAGAGTCATTTCTCACTTCTATTGGAATATACAAGAAAAGATCTATGCATTCACAAGAACACATTGTTTTGAATTATTTCATGAAGAATGATATATAGGAATAAAAAATATCTTATATAGATGAATCGAACTTCCCTAGCCATTGTAATTCATCATACACCAACAAATAAATTTCTACAATATTTTTTTCTTACCTAGATGAACCTACAATATCATATGAAATTCCATGTTTTCACCTCAAAAAATCAAACTCTAAGACATAGAAAATTCTACAATTTAGCACCTAATATATTGTAAAATAATATTATAATGGGCTATTGAAATACATAACAATAATATTTTTGTGATTTTTTGTTTTACTAGTATTCATCCTTGATCTATACAAGAATTTTACAAGTGGAACATCAACCTACAAGGTCTCATCATATGACAGTACCCAATCTAGATTTCACCATTGATTACATAATCAAAGGACTCTACTTTGAACATCTTACAAGCCTATAAAATCAATGACAACACTAGGAGAGAAAGCATCAAGAAGGGTGTAAATTCATCTACATAAATAAACAAAAATATTTTCATCAACATAAACATGACTACACTAGAATACTTATAGTAAAATTATGGTGTTCTTAGTTTTCAAAGTACAAGAAATGTTTTTTTTTCTTAAGGCACAAGCTGAGGGCCTTAATTAATCCAATAGATCAATTTTATATATCATTTCAATAAACATCATACATCCAAGTGCATAAAATGATAAACGACATTCAACATGCATTTCACCTCTTTCATCCAACTCCATTCATTTTCACTTCATGTGCATTCATAGTACTAAAATTAGAGGTCAACCATCATTTAATTACAAGGCATTCCATTTCCAATGTACTAATGAATATAAAATATTCCCAAGACTTGCACTATAAGAATTTATAAGAACAAAATATTTTTTCACTTCTACATGAAGGTGTAAGAAAATTTGTGTACATTTATTGTAGGAAATACAAACTAAGGAAGCTACATGAGCATGTTATTTTCAATTATTTTATGAAAAATGATATCTAAGAATCAAACAAGCTCTTATACACATGAATAAACCATCCTTATCCATTGCAATCCATTTTATACCAACAAATCAATTGTGATACTATTTTTTTCTTCCCTACAATATCCTATCAAATTTCATGTTTTCACCTCAAAAAATCAAACTCTAAGACTCAAACAAGCTCTTATACACATGAATCTACCATCCTTACCTACTGCATTCCATTGTACATATAAAAAACAATTTCCATAAGATGTGCTTCCATATAGAAAGCTACAATATCCTATGAGATTCCATTTTTTCACCACAAAATCTCAAACTCTTAGAGATACACACCTCTTAAGTTCAACAAAAATTCAACAAATGAGTCGAAACCCTATATGCATGAATATCATTGTATCAAAATGAAAGGTATCAATAACTCATTGTTTAGGTAATTTCTATTAAATATCCAATCATAATCCTACTAATTTAATCATCTTAATTACAATATAATCACCACAAAAACTAGTGAGGTGGGTGTCACATCTACATATATGGTGGGTTCAAAGTTCCTAATTTTTTTTAAATTTATGATTGAAATTATCAGTGGCTGGCAATGGCAAAACATTGTTATTTTTAGTTAGTAAAACAACTAGTGGTTGAATATTTTATGATGAAATTCACATTGAATGTACAGAATGGATATTTCAGGATGTGTTATCCTTTTTGAAATTATGATAAGAAAATACTAAATGACCCTAGGCTCATCATAATGAGGAAATTAATGCACACTAAAACATCCAAAACACCCTTCATGTTTTGAAATGCAACTATATGAAACTACGAAAATTTTAGTGACCAAAAAAGGTTTGGAAAAGTAGATAGTGTGTTACATAGTTCAATATGATATAAAACCATGTTCCGTAGAGGAGAAATAGACCATTTCATGGTTTCCTAAAGGTGATGCTATATGACCATGGCTTGAAATGCCAATCTCATGGACATATCCCAACCAAAACAAAATGGTTATTTTTCTTTCCCATTCCTCTTGAAGGTTCGTATTGTATATGATTTAATTTGACAACCTCAAGTCCCTTCCTATGTAAATCCCCACCCTAAATAAGGGCCCCTCGAGTATATCATTTCGGAATATATCCTTAAGTCCCCTACCAAATAAATTCCCTTCACAGCTAATTCTCCCTCGAGTGTATGATTTAGGAAAACTTGGTAAGTCCCTTAATCCTACATTCAACATTAAATTCACCTTTTTCATCTAAATCTGTTATTTTTCCCTTCATATTTTTTCCAAGTATTCATTTTCTAGGAAAACTACCATATATTTCCACCATCTTCTATATACATACTAATGAAGATAAAAAAACACTCAAGCCTTGCAATATAAAATATACCCACAGGTAGTTACATGAAGTTATAAGAAATAATATTTTTTCACTTCTATACTAAGGTACAAGAAAATCAGTGTGGATTTACTATAGGAATAAACAATAAGGAAGTGACAAGAAGCCAACATATAACGCATTATGTTCAATTATTTGAGGAGAAACTATATCTAAGAACCAAAAAATATCTTAGACACACGAATCAACCATACTTAGCCATTAATCAGACGAAAACCTATGTAAAGGCATATCAATGCAACAAAATGAAAGGCATCATTAATCAATATTTGGTTAATTCTCTTTAAATAATCAATCAAAAATCAAATAATCTAGTCATCTTTATTATAATATAACCACCACATTAACTAGTGAGGTGGGACTCATATATACATGCATGAGGGGCTTGAAGTGTCGAAAGTTTATGAATTTATGATTGAAGTAATGAGTGGCTGGTAAGGAGAAAACATTTTTCTACTCAATTGGTCAACTAACTAGTGGTTGATGAAGTTATGTCAAAAGTCACACCAAAATTATGCAATGGATAATTGAATATGTATTATTCTTTTGAAATTATGATAATAATATGCTCAAAGACACTAGGCTCATCATCCTAAAGAAATAAAATCACACTAAAAAATCCAATACACTCTTTATATTACCAAATGAAACCATATGATATGGTAAAAATTTTAGTGATAACAAAACATTTAAAAGAATAAATATTGTGCTGCAAATTTGATTATGCTCTATAAAATCATGTTTCACGAAAAATTCATATACCTTGAGACTAGATCAAGGCTACACAATGGTTATATTTTCTATATGAGCATGGTTTGTAAGGTGAATTCCAAGGACATAAGAAATCCCAAAAATATTATCATTTTTCTTTCCCATTCCTCTTGAAGTTTCCTCCAGTATATGATTTCGAGAAACATTCTTAAGTCCCTTCCCAAGTATATCCTACATTAGGAAAAAACACATCAAGGTTTGAATCCATACAATATCATTATTAGCATCACTATCACCATCATAATATTCAGCCATTTTGTTAGCCTTATATGGAAAAATTTTCACTTTTACATCTATAAAGATGCTATATCACAAATTTCATCAATAATTTCCCTCCTACATTAATTACACCATTAACAAAAAGTACAATTTAGCACCTATATATTGAAAAATACTATCAATAATATATTTATGATTTTTGTCTTGTAATAATATTCATCCATGATATGTATAAGCATTTTACATGTTGAACATAGACCTACAAATTCTCATCATATCATTACAAAATATAGATTAGTACAATTAATTACCTAATAAAATGAATCCAATTTTAGAAACTTACAAGCATAGAATAGAAAAAGACAACTCTAGGAGAGGAAGCATCAACAAAGGTGAAAATTCAGCCCCATTAAAAGAAAAAATTTAGCTTCAACATAAAGATGACCAAAATGGCATGCCTATAGAAGGATTATGGCATTTCTAGTTTTCAAAGGACAAAAACATATTTAATTTTTATTTAAAGCATATATTGAGTGTCTTCATTACTCTAATAAACCAACTCTCTCAATAATTTCCAAAACCATCATACATATAAAATGCATAAAATGATAAACTACATTCAACATGAATTTCACATTTTTGATAGATCACCATTCATTTTCACTTCATATTTCCTCCAAGTATTATTTTATTGTCCAATCATCATATAATTCCACCATCTCCCACTTCAGTACTAATGAAGATAAAAGAGAGCCAAGATTTGTGCTATAGAATATATCCACATGTAGTTATGTGAAGTGTAAAAATGCATTATTTTTTCACTTCTATAGGATGCTTTCTTGAAAAATTCAAAGTGGTGGCTTACTAATTCCATTTTCCTTAACCCTAATATTTACTTGTGAACTTATTTAATCTTCTTGTCTTCTTTATTTAGATATTTTCTTTAAATAAATATCACGATGAAACAATGACAATAGAGGACACAAAAATTAGGCTCTCAACCAAGGAAAATACCCTCAAAGGGACACACGGAACCAAGTCTTAGACAAATTCCTCCTTGAAGTACAAGTCATCCATTCCAGCAAATCCTTCCTTAATCTATCTAGCTTCAAATCATGCAACTTCAACCTGCCAAATTCAATACTACAACTCGACCTGCAATTTTGCATCCTTCAAGTTTGGCCCTTATTGTTGTTGCAAAAACTATAGTTCAATTTTCTCTTGAGACCTTTCTAGAGAAAAAAAATCTCCTCTCAATTTCAATGAGGTTAAGATAGAGCATTGTTCTTCCTCACAAGAAGATATTGTACTTCATCTTACTACGACATAGTCCTATAATTTTTTTCCCTTGCTCGAAGTTGCAGAAACCCTAATCCTTTGCATGTGCGAGAGAGAATAACCCCAAAAAAAATGTATTCATCCTTGATTTCATCTTGTAGACCTTCGCTCTCTTCCTCTTCTACTTCCAAGCTTGTTATGCAGATTCATCCCTCTTGCGGACAAGAGTGATCTCCCTATTATTCTACGAATAGCTAGAAACAAACATCCATTTGTAAATTGTTTTTTCTAGATTATTTGCATTTTAGAATTATTATAAACAAATAAATAGGACATGCCCCTACCTCGAGATCCAACGTTTGGTGCAGTATTTTATCCAATCACTCCAAAGATGCTTTTCCAGTAAGTAGAACCTGCAATCAAAGATAAACAAAAGAATCAAAGCACCGACAACACATAATAATTCAGAAAATGTAATCCAAATTAGTGATCAAGGAGTCTAAGTATTGATGTTATTCAATAAGCACAAGAACGTATCACTGAGAAAAAGAGATCCATTTATTATCTTGAATGAAAAGAGTAACTTTACAACATGATGCCTTGATGTCATACAAGTTTCTCTCGGGGTCCTGAACAATCGTTCCTCCTTCAGTTTGATAGACCTTCCTCTCTTTGAACTAGCATGGAGTTATGGACATAAGGGTGTAATCATTCTCATGCCAACAACAACTAGTGTAGAGAGTATTCTCTCTTGAGAATTCCTTCAGCAATTAACATGTATGTCTACAATATACAAGCTACCCTTGAGACTGAAACATGAGCTCAATTTATAGGTAAACGGAGGTAGTTTCAGTTCCATGAAGAGGGGGTTGGATTCCTCTCATGAAGGGATTTGAGCTCCATATACCAAGGGATAAGCTCCATGAGTGGAGGGATAGATATCCATGAGTGGAGGGATAAATCTAGAACTAATCGCACCTCTAGAAGCTTCCAGCTGGGAGAATATTTGACCAGTTGGGCTTCTAGAACTTACTTTTTCCTTTATTTGAATTTTTACGAGGATCCACGAGTTTTATAATCATAACGTGCAGGAACTGCCGCAGGCTATAGAATAAGTATCTGTGGACCCATAGGAAAGGGCTAGGAAAAGTGTGGAGTTAGACTTTTAATGTTTTTAATGATCTTTTCTCCAATTCCAAGAATTGGTTTAGGAACATTAGGGTTTTTGACTTCTAAGGGAGAATAATATAGGTAGTGATGGACCTATATGGATAGTCAAATTTCATGGTGACAAAATAATGTGTAACACATTGCCCCATAAAGTGTGAAGTTTGAGTTTGTTCTGAAGAGTGAAGTGCTTTATCATTTCGAGGATTCGATTGTGGACACACCGGTTGAAAACCTGTAAAAAAAATTCAATGAAAACATATATCTATATATATATATATATATATATATATCATCGTTGAGGTAGGAATTCCCATACTCATATCAAAACTAACTAAATGTTCTAGTACATAACTAATTTTAATATTGCATAAATAGTAGACATAGTATGGGTGCAGCCATCTGTCATAAGTAGTCTATTGTATCATGAATAATAAAACTCCTCACAGCCTGGATGGTGGAAACTAGATCTAGGGTCTTGATTTCCACTTCCCAAACTAGTATGATTCTATCCATGCGATTGATTGTGTCGAAGTCGAACATGGTAGAAACCACTTGATTATCAGTCAATGATGTGAACTGTTAACAAGTGTGAGAGAAACCACCAATAATGACTATGGTTATCAAAGTATTTAGTACAATACACGAAGTTTGAATGAATTATTTGCTGTCGAAAAATTCATAGAATCATTTGATTGAATGTCAATGATGCAACCTATCGTCGAAGGTGAGAAACCTGCCATTAGGGCATGCAGATCCCAAGGTACTGATAGGATTCTAGATCAACTTTTTAGATGATGAGCTGTCGTCGATAGAAAGTGACTCATTGCAAGAAATACCATGACATGAAATCATTAGGTCAATTTTTGAAGAAATATTTGCAAGGGCTGACTGAAGGATGGCCAATGCGAATGGAGAAAAATGTTTGCAATGAATCATTTATTTGAACTATCTCTTGAACACATAATGACACTGTAGATGGTTTGGTAACAATTGACTGAAATCTAATACCTAGAAACTGGCTGAAGACTTTCAATGTGGTTTGATTAACTGTTAGACAAAGGATCTTCCCAACCTAGGTACAAGTGTGAAAAAAGTGTCGTGTTCAAGAGTGGTATACTGCTTTTTAAACAAGGGTGGAAACTAGATTCCTTTTCTCTTTCCCCCCCACCATTACTGGCAAGTACCTCTTTATTTTTGATAAGCTTGAGGAGGATAACATTTGCTTGTTTGTGTAAGCTCATCCTTTGGGTGATTCCATCTTAGTATTAAAATAGAACCCTAAGGAGTGGTTCGGTCTTGTTTGTAATCAAAAATTCCTTTATTGTTAAACTTTAACGAGTCCACTCTAGGAGAAACTCGACGTTTTTCAGTTTTAGGGAGTCAGAAGAAAAACATTAGTAAACTCTGTGGTTGTAATTTTTCATAAATTTTGTCTCTCAAGCCCAAAAAAGGATAAAATAATACAAGAGAGAACTCTATTTACCATTATTAGTCAACGTATACCTTTTTCGTAAATAGTCCATTTCAGTCGAGAAAAGGGATAAACTTATACTGAAGGGACGACTGTTCATTTCCTTTAACGAGTTTGAATATTCAAGTAGTCAGTGATATTTTCATGTTTAAAGAGTCTGAAAAGGGCTTAAAATAGAACTCCAGGGCTTCACTTTTTTTTAATTTTCAAGAGCTCGAAAAAGTGATAAAATTATACTCAGCGTAAAAATAATTATTTTCACCAAAAAACATGTATTCTACACAAAAACTTGAGAGATTAAAAATACATGTTCCATAGAAGTAAAAATATTGAAAAATAGCCTTTTAAAGTGAAAAATAAATGAAATAAAATATTTTATTTATTCAAAAACTATAAAAATGAGTTTAACAAAATCAATTTCACCTTTTATCTTCAGAGCAGTGAATTGAGAGGTTTTGGAAAAACATTTCTGGAGCTAATATTGGGATAACTGACCGTTCCTTCCGTGATTCATCAGAACCAGGTAATCCACATCATCTTACTCTTCCTTTCTATGCACTTCAATTCTCTTTTTTAGCTTTAATTTCATTTTTTGGGAGTTTTATGTTCAAGAATTCGCTCTCTGGGGTCTGCAAGTTATAAGCACACTACCTGCAGACCCCAATATTTTTTCAAAAGGAAAATTATCGAGCTACTGCTATTTTTGTGTGCAGCCCATGCAGATGTCCACACTGTCTCTACACAAAAACTACGGAGGCACCGTGGCCATTTTAAAATTTACAAATTCTCTTAAAATGATTAAATTTTTACACTCCAATGGCTTCAAAATTTTAAATGTGTTTATTCGTAGGCTATTTCACCATGCTAGAGTGGAGAGAATGTGAGCATGAGGCTATAGAAAATGAAGTCATGAATGATCCCACAACAATACATGTGTTAAAAAATTGTGGTTTATATAAGTTTTGGGCGATCCAAGGTATGAAATCACAGGTCACGCTCATGACATGGTTAGTAAACACATGGGATGTTCAAGATCAGTTCTTCATCATTGGTGACCATCGACTCAAAATCAAGCTCAAGGATATCTATTTCCTCACTGGATTTTCCCGAATAGGAGAAAACATATCCTTGTTTGGGGCTAGACATGGTGGCCTACCCATTGCTAGCTACAAACAACAGTTTTGCAGTGATGAGGTAGATCCAAAGGATAATCACATAGACATAAAAAATATCTTGCGATTAGATATCAAAGTGATTGCATTCATGGTAACCAGGTTGTGTGGAAGTGCGGCTCCACATGTAACCACTAAATCTCAAATGCAGACCATGGTAGAGTGTTTCAGAGGCACCATATTCAACTAGTGCGAAGGGGTATTGGCCAACATGAAATACCAACTAACTAGAGAAAACAATGCAAATTTGAAAAAATTTTGTGATGGTTCCATTTTGATTTCTTTTGCTTTGGAGAGAATCTTGCTTCTCCACCCTCTTATTACTCCAGTAGATCGTGGGGAACCTCAGGAACCTCGGATGGTACGTTGGGTTGCATTAATGGCCCGCCATGGTGGCGATGGTAGTTCAATGGCTCGGTTCACTCCGGCGTACTTTATGTGGCTAAGGAACCAAGTCTTCACAATCAAAGACTTCCCCTATGCAAGTATAGATTTTAGAGGTGATCCTAAGATGTCCTTGCCTCTAGGGGCACAGTGGGACGAATCAATTAAGCGAACTATTTTGATGTTTTAATCTAATTTTTATTTGTTTTTAATTGTCCAATACTAATAAGAATATTTAAATGCATATGTTGGTCCACGACGACCAGCTACACTCCGCTGCTTTGATAGGTGGCAAGCAGAGACTATAGCACCACCACAAGATCAGGCAGCATAGATCCTAACTGATATGGAACACAACCTAGAGAGTTTAACCATAGATATTACCGAGATAGGTATAGATGACATTCCTCTCTAGCTTCAAAGACATGTTACAGGTGTTCCAGGACATTTTAGGAGATTCTTGCAGTGCCATAGTCTACTACCATGACCATCATCACTGATAGTGGATGATCATTGTGGACTGAAATGTTTTGTTTTTTGCATCAGTATCTATTATATCATAAGGTGTTTGAACATATGATCATAGACGATGTAATATTTTTTAAACAAAACCTATCTATGATATTACTATTTTCTCTGAGTATCTTGTTCAACATGTATCGAATGTTGTTTTAGAACATGATTAGCTTATGCATCAAGAAATGTGTTTAAATTTCTTGAAATGCGTTCATATTCAATGTAATCAAACTGTCGTTCCAAGAGATGAACCTTCAAAAATAATCTCAATAACATTGGATTTTTTATTGTGTATATTCTGTTTAAATGTAATACAATGAGTTTTGAATCCAACCTAATGATCAAACATCGAATACCAGATGAAATGGCATCAGATAATAAATCAATGATTGCGTTATATTCGACAATATTATTCATTTTTTGACAAAGTCTTACCCCATGCATAGAAAGTAACTCATCGGTGGCTGAATAGATGACCCAGGCCGCGGAAGAAATATTATATGTACTACGATAGGCACCATCAGCAAAACCAATGTACATATGAAGGGATGTTGACATCTACAATATCAAGAGTAATCAAGATAAGAAGTGATAGTAGTAATAGAAAACTTAATCTAGACACACCTATCTAATATAAGGAACATTATCTAAAAATTAACTAATATACAAGTGAGATCTTCACACGAGATTCAAGCATAATATCTCGTAAGATAAATACCATTTATAGGATTATCTAAAGAGACCCCATCATAATCAGTCAATTCATAGGCCCCTTTTGCAAGCACATGCTTGACAATGTAGGGGCCATGCCACATCAGTTCGAATTTCCTAGCACCTAACTTATCATTAGCTTGATCATATACTAAGACTAGGTCACCTTCTGAAAAAACACGAGGGTTAACACTTCGATCATACTGATCTTTCACACGTTTCTTATGAGCTTCAGTAGCCAATTCAGTGGTGTGCCGTGTCTCATCTAATTATGCTAAGTAAAAAAAGCATTTTTCCTCTTCAGAGGTAGTTGGTAGTAACTCAATGGCTAATTGGAGTGACGGTATTTCACATTCAATGGGTAACACAGCTTCTAAACCATAAACCAGTTCAAAAGGAGTGAACCCTGTAGCAATGTCTGCTGAGATTCGATATGCTTATAGTGCCGAAAAAAACATGGTATGCCAATTCAATTTGTGAGTTTCGATAATTCATTTAATCATGGTGGTTAAAACTTTATTCACAGCTTCAACCTGACCATTACCTTATGAGTAATATGGAGTAGAGTTATCATGGCGCATGCCAAGTTGATCGGAAAGTTAGGTCATCATTATATTTTGAAAATGACTCCCATGGTCTATGATAATAGCTTGGGGTACACCAAGACAAGTAATTACATGATTGAATACGAGCGTAGCTATAGTTTTTCCATCTGTCACAAATGTGGGCATCACCTCGACCCATTTGGTAAAGTAATCTATAGTGAGAATAATATACCCATTCCCCCCGGTCGAGTGAGGGTTACATGTAATGAAATCAATGCCTCATTTGAAAAAATGATCGATAAAAATGATTGGGTGAAGAGGAGCTAGAGGCGCACGCATATTTCGATCAATTTTTTTTTCAGTTGGGTCATTTTTGGACCACAATAATACAATCTTTGAACAATGACAGCCAAAAATAACCAGCATGCAATATATTTTGGGCTATGGAAAACCCAGACATATGACCACACACACTTTAGAGTGGCAGTCATTCAAAACCCTTTTAGCCTCCTCGTGAGTTATACAACATCAAAAAACATAATCCACATCACGACGATAAAGTGTGTCCCCAAAAATATTGTATTGTTGGGATTGATATCGTATTCTTCGTCGATTTGAACGTGAAATCTCTGGATGAAAGGTTTGGGTTTGAATATATATGATGATATCTCCATACTATGGATCTAACTTATTGATAAGAAAAGGATATTCATCTATGATGGGATTCTCTACCACGGTTTCGGTCTCAGTATTGGGAAAGTCACACATGATTTCTGCAAACACCAATGATTTCTTTGATTTAGATTTCTCAAATTCCAAATCAAACTCTTGTAGGATGAAAATCCATTTAGAATAATTTCCCCTGAATAATTGTTTTGTCAAAATATACATCATCGGGTTGCAATTAGATATCACAGTTGTTTTACGTACCAGTATCTAGTGACGGAATCGTTGCACAACTTGAATTGATGCCAAGGCTAGTTTCTCCACATGTGAATATTTACTTTCAGTCGGGTTCAGATTTTGACTTAGATAATATATCACATGCTCATTATGAGATTCATTATCTTGAATTAGAACGATTCCGATGGTGGAATCAGAGGCTGCTAAGTATAAAAAATAGTCCTTATGGTAATTGGGTCTGTTAGCCCCCCTATGAAATTCTTGACAAGCAAGTTGGGGGCTAGATTGTTCTGGAGCCTCCAAGGAATGCCTTTCCCCTAAAAATTCATCTTCCTTGGAGTCTATTTGTGTTGTGCCTAACACATAGTCCCTCTGCTGATCCATTTCTCAAAAGGCTCGCTATTTCCCCTTTATATCCCTGCAAATACCCCCATTTTACCCTCCCCTTTCCTTTGTCAGAATCCCTTTTCTTCCTTTTATCCCCACCATCACCCTCTTAAATTCCCCAAAATCCCCTTAAAACTCCCCCATAACCCTTTATTTCCCTAATTCTCCACCTCGCCTCCCTATCGTTCCTTCCCTTGGGCCTAAAAATGCTTTAAAATGTGCAAAAATCATATTTCGGGTCCTGGCCCCTTTGGCCGTATCCCCGCGCTCCTTCATCTTCCACGTGACCCGATGCCATGACAAAAGCCCAGTGTTGAAAGGCGCTTATTACAGATCCATTTCGGGTGCAACCTCAGTCGTAGATCTCACCCGATCGGACGAACATCATTTAATCTTCAGCCTTTCCGCCTTTCCTTGTTCCAACCTATGATCGAGCCATGTCCGTTCATTCGCTCGATGATCCGATGGTCCGGAGCCTCTCTGCTAGTGGACCTCGCCGCGCACTATACCCCAAACCCACTAGTTTTTTCCGCACCACCCATCTGCAATAGGCGGTTTTCCCCAGAGAGCCAACGATTCCACTCAGTAAATGACGCGTGGCATCTATACCAGGGAAAAACCACCCCGATTTCACGCATTAATCTTCAGGAAAGAATGCCTAGTGGAATTGTTATGAGCCGTAAGATCTGGCGAAGCCTATCCAAGGGCTGTCATTCATCGAAACTGTGCACGGGATAAGCCATCCCCGCCGTACCCTTGGCCCGTTGTCTGTCCACCCTGATGTGTTTTCCGCCATTGATTCCCTTTGGGATTGACGACCCATATTTGTCCTCCACTGTTGACTGTTCTTCTATTCCCCAGTCACGCTACGTCACCTCCACGTGTCCTCGTCGTACGCCCGCATGTCTCATTGCATATATTTGTTTCCGAAGCCATTTTTATGTGGTTTTCCCATGCAAACTGTTTTCACTGCGCATCCACCTCCCATATTTCATCGCTTCACTGCATTTTTTTCTCCATATCCCCATCTGCACATCCGTTTCATCCATCCATATCACCCGCCACCCTCATCCATGGATGTCTTCATAGTTTTCGTGTTGTTGCAGGGATATAAAGAAAGAATGGCCACCATGATAAACTTTTATGCTACCAAGACAACTAAATCTGAGGAAGATCATCCACAGCAGCTGGATTTATGAACGAAGGCCCAGGAAGGTGGAGACAAGATGTTCATTCAAGGAACAGAGTGCGAACTCTGTTGAAAACCTGTCAGCACCATTAAAATCCCGAGCTACCCTGTCAGAAGCAGAATGGAGCGGCAGTGTTACAGTACAGAGCAAAGGAAGATTAAGCGGTGGTGCATTGGTGGCATGACGGTGGTGCACGTTGGCGGAGCCACCTCCCCTGGTGGTTACGGGGGGTATGAGTCTGCTCGTACAGACCAAATGAGGTGAGGCCCCGTAGTACATATTGGCCGTTGATCGGCGGTCAAACCCCGATCGACTGGTCAACTACGGGGGGTACACATCCCTTTAACCTCCTCGCTGGTCGACCTCCCGTACTCCGTCGATCTGTTCAAACCTACTATCGGTTTAGCTCCGCGCTATTCCAATCATCCTGCCACCTGTGAATTGATCTAGGTAGTTGGAATTACATTCCAACAGAAGCAGCAGTTTGAAGACCCCGAGGATCGATCAAAGGATCTTGTGCACAAGTAAAAGGTACCATCAGGGTTATTTGTCAGCGGAATGTTTCTCTTTATCAAAGTATAGGGCACCCATACAACTTTTATTATACATAACATCCCTGAAAGAATTTTTTCCCTAACTACAGCTCAAAAACAGTCAGACATTTATGAGACAGACCTTCCTAGCAGTTTATTTCATTTTTGGTCAAATCATCCAGGAGTACTTCAGCCAAAAGATGTCAAGATCAAATCTGGAGCAGATCAGTCTCTCACAAGGAAGGTGACAAAGGGATTAAATATACAGCATGTCAAGCAGAATGGGTTTTGGCCCTGCATTCATTATTGTGTTTAAAGATACATTTAATTTTCACCTACTCCTTCAGTCGATCTTAGGCTCACCCTTTGTTATAAAGCACAGAAGGAAACATTGTAATGGTTGTTGATGAGATATCAGTGAAATGCAAGTATTTTCCTCTTAAGACAAGTTCTCTGTGTATATTGTAAGATAGGCTGAGATTTGATGTATTTAGAATAAATGTTCAAGATGTGGGCAATGATGTACCTGATTGGTGTTGTTTTAATATGACAAGCATGTTTCTTTGGATCCTGATCTAAAGCAGCTGGTGATGTTTCCTCTTTCTCTGTATTTGTGATTGACTTGCTCTTATGTTATGTTCTGTTTCATTTCATTTCTGCTGGTAGGCAACAGAATTATAACATAGGATTCACCCTTGTTAGGTGCCCTATGTTTCCTGCTCTCCCTACCTCAATGTTTTCTGCTTATATGTGTATCTGAATGTTGATTTCAATTGATTTAACTAGTGTAGTGGATGATATTGCCTGCTCTCTGATGTATGAATTGATGAATTCCATGTTTAGATGTTCTTGGTAGGATTTAGCTGGAAGGTTTGGGAACACTGGGGATTAGTGTTAGTCCTGTCCACTAAGATCTTTGCACGACCAGCTAGCCTTTCTAAGATCCCTTGTAATTGCCTCTGATTTTTTCCAAGCAGGCCTCGAGTTAAATGACCTCTGACCTGATCTATAGACACAATTAGATGGTTCTCCTCCTTTCATTTTCAGTCCTTCATGTTCCATTCCATCTTCTATCCTTTAAGATCCAGATGATTTAGATGACTTGCCCAACTGAAAGCTTGCACATTGAACACAAGTAAACCCATTCTTGACTCCATAGCCCAATGGATTTGATGTTCTCTGAGTTATCTGTCTCTGCCTAAGCTTCCTATTTGCTCATCCTTGTCTTGTATTAGACACTTCTTTCCTAATTCCCAACAACCAAACTCAATCAAACAACAAACCTTGAGCCCCATAACTAGCCTAACATTGAACATTCAGCCTCAAAGACATATGCTTTGGCAAATATAGAGAGATCCCTCTCTGGACCTAGGAGGGCTAGATCCTAAGGTCTGAAAGTGGTTTTGATGTTGTCTCATCTTTTGGTCTTGCCAATCTGGCCAAAACATGGGAACCCCAACATAATGGCGATTCCGCTGGGGAAATCTGGGTGCATTTCACCTTAAACAATCATAGAAACTCAAAAACTTAGAACTCTGGTCAGGTTGACAGCTAGTCACTCCATTCTTGAATCAACCTCCACTATTGAATATCCATCATACTCTTAGACAGAGCCTGGAAAGGGCCAAGTAGCCTCCATATCTCATCCTCTTTTCAGAGGTGACATATTTGGTAAATGCCCTCCCAGTCAATCTCTGGTTGGAGCTAGATTTTTTAAAGGAGATTCCTAAAAGGTGATAGTGCCTGAGCACTGTGGTGGACAGTGTATCCCCTATAAACATCCTAAACCCTCCACCTGGCGACTCCATTGTTCCTAAACGAAAATACTCCACTGGTGATCAGTAGGCCTGCTGATTATCTTGGTTTCACGATCAAAAGCCACTGGGAGACCAGACCCGAAACATAATGGCGACTCCACTGGGGACATTCTAAGAATTTTTCATTCCATATCACAAGGACCTTAGAAACCCTTCAATCTCTGGTTAGGTTGGCTTTCAATTGCTGATGGTGGAGAACATCCTGCTTCAAACATTCATATACATCCACCTGGCGACTCCACACTCCCTATGATCCAAAGACCAAATGACTCCACTGGTAGAGGACTCCAAACTGGTTGAGAAGATACAGTGACCTCTTTTTGATTTACAAACATGCTTCCACGCATACAGAGAAGATATGCCCCAATGAGTAGGGAGCATATTCCTGGATTCCCACACAAAATGCCTGAAGTGGACTGGTTAAAAAACTTGCCTATTTTTCAGGGTGAAAACACTGAGGACCCCTTGCTGCATCTCATCAAGTTTCATATACATGTGTGGAAATTTAAAGTTGAATGGCATGAAGACTGCCTAATGAAAATGTTCATGGCAACATTAGAAGGAAAGGCTAGGGTCTGGTATGAATGGTTAGAACCTCGGAGTTTGTTTTCTTTAAAGGACATGCACCAAGTATTTTACAAGAATTATAAAGGAAACTCTCCACCCTTATCATCGGACTGTTGTGATAAATCTTAGAATATCGTACAGTACCTGTTAGAAATTGATATGGATTTGGTTAATACGCAATCTGAAGATCTTTTGACAGCCATTCAAGAATTTCATATGCATCCTATCTATCACAAGAACATGGATGAATCGGCTAAGGAAGAAAACAGTCAAGAGGCTGTGGAATTTTTCAAGATATTCCTGAAAACTCAGTTGCTGATTCATCATTGCTTATGGTTGAGGCTCAAGATGACATCGAGCCTCAAATCCAGTCTTTAGAGGAAACAGAGAGCTACTGCACTTCTGCACAAAGGGACACAAGACCATCCTCCCCCTTGACAAAGGAAGAAATAGATCAAATCATCAATAGACAGCCAGCCTCTGAAATTTTTTATAGATCAGAAATTCTTGTCCATTCATCTAATGATCTTTATCGTACAGAGTTGGAAAGCTCACATGTAAATCAGAATGAAGAAAAATCTGTTGACAATCCAGTATATCCGATTGGTAACATTACTTACATTCCTGATTCCCCTGTTTTTGATCTATCTGATGATGATGTTCCCCGAACGGAAGATGGTCTTGTAGGGTCATCGTTAGTAGATTTATGGGAGGAAAATCATTTCCATTTACTTCCAGAGAGTAATGTGCCAATGCAGGCTATCTATGATACTGATGAAGAAAGCTTTAAGAGTGCAGAACAGGGTGAAGGATCTCTAGATCTTTGCTTCACTCCATTACAACTCATCAGTAACGATTTTCACATGATTGGAGGTCAGCAGCGTTTCATCTTAGATGATGAAGAGGAAAACAAAGAAGAGTTTCTTGAGCAGGATGTGAATAACGAGCTTTTTCTTGGAAAAGAGGAGGAAATGGAATAAGAACCTGCTCAAGAATACATGGATCTCTTCACAGAGCTCAGCACACCAGAGAAGAATATATCAGAGCTCTAAGAGGACAACACTGCCATATATGACGATTCCTCCAGCTCAGAAGATGAAGAAGATTCTCTTTCTCAAGAGAGTCTCATTCTTGATCCAGTGGAAGAAGAAGAGATCCTGGTTGAAGCCAGCCTGCTGAACATTCATAGCCAGGTATCTTTTCATGATCCTTATGCACATTTCCTGCATACATTTGAAGAAGGATCAAAGGTCTTGTTGAGCAGTATGTTGCAAACAGTAAGAAATTTTTTCAAGGCTGTTGTTATTGAACCAAAAGAGTGGGAGCTACCCTGCCTATCTAGCCTGCCTAAGGAGCTGAGCAGAAAGGACCAGCCATGGGATCACTTGATGGACTGGTTGCATTGGAAGACAATTTTTGTAGGCTAGACTTGTAAATACTCTAGTTAGAGTAGGGTAGGTAGGAAAATCTCAATAAAACTCAGCATGTGAGCATGTAGTTAGTAGTCTTTGCTTCTGCAAAGTCAGCAAGTCAGACGGCCTAATCCTGGCTTAACTGTTTTTCAAGCTCTAGTCTTAGAATGTAGGAGAAGAAACCTGTTGGATAGTTTAATCCCAACAGGTAGTAGATTAGGTAGAGAAATAGATGAGGTCAACAGTCTAATCTGGCCTCCTGGAGAAATAAGGGTAGATTTAGAGTAGGTTTGTTTTTGCTTTCAAAATAAAATAATGTAAAGGGTCTGCTAGTTCAAATGCACCCAAGGGAAAATTGTAGAACTATAGTTTGGGTAGGTAGATGGGTTGAGGGAATATTTCTGCTGATGTTCCAATCTTATGGTGGCAGCTGAAATCAAAGAAGAAACATGGCTTATGACAGCAGGAAACTGGCCTTTTCCAAAGATCATATCTCATTTCTTGACTCCTCCAAGGAGAATCCATCCCCATGTGGAGCCACTGTTAGCCCCCCTATGAAATTCTTGACAAGCAAGCTAGGGGCTAGATTGTTTTGGAGCCTCCAAGGAATGTCTTTCCCCTGAAAATTCATCTTCCTTGGAGTCTCTTTGTGCTATTCCTAACACATAGTCCCTCCGCTGATCCATTTCTCAAAAGGCCCACAATTGCCCCTTTATACCCCTGCAAATACCCCCATTTTACCCTCCCCTTTCCTTTGTCAAAATCCCTTTTCTTCCTTTTATCCCCACCATCACCCTCTTAAATTCCACAAAATCCCCTTAAAACTCCCCCATCACCCTTTATTTCCCTAATTCTCCACCTCGCCTCCCTATCGTTCCTTCCCTTGGGCCTAAAAATGCTTTAAAATGTGAAAAAATCATATTTCGGGTCCTGGCCCCTTTGGCCATAGCCCCACGCTCCTTCATCTTCCACGTGACCCGATGCCATGACCAAAGCCTAGTGCTGAAAGGCGCTTATCACAGATCCATTTCAGGCGCAACCTCAGCCGTAGATCTCACTCGATCGGACGGACAACATTTAATCTTCAGCCTTCGTACCTTTCCCTATTCCAACTTGTGATTGAGCCATCTCCGTTCATTCGCTGGATGATCCGACGGTCCGGAGCCTCTCTGCCAGTGGACACCGCAGCGCACTATACCCCAAACCCACTGGTTTTTTCCGCACCACCCATCTGCAACAGGCAGTTTTCCTCGGAGAGCCAGCGATTCAACTCAGTAAATGATGTGTGGCATCTATACCAAGGCAAAATCACCCCCATTTCGCGCATTAATCTTTGCGATAGAACGCCCAGCGGAATTGTTATGACCCGTCAGATCTGGCGAAGCCTATCCAAGGGCTGTCATTCATTGAAACTGCGCACGGGATAAGCCATCCCCACCGCACCCTTGGACCACTGTCTGTCCACCCTGATGTGTTTTCCGCTATTGATTCCCTTTGGGATTGACGGCCTAGATTTGTCCTCCACTGTTGACTGTTCTTCTATTCACCAGTCACGCTACGTCACCTCCACGTGTCCTCATCGTATGCCCGCATGTCTCACTGCATATATTTGTTTCCGAAGCCATTTTTACGTGGCTTTCCCATGCACACTATTTTCGCTGCACATCCACCTCCCATATTTCATCGCTTCACTGCATTTTTTTCACCATGTCCCCACCTGCACATCCGTTTCATCCATCCATATCACTCGCCACCCTCGTCCATGGATGTCTTCACAGTTTTCGTGTTCTTGTAGGGATATAAAGAAAGAATGGCCACCATGATAAACTTCTATGCTACCAAGACAACTAAATCCGAGGACGATCATCCACAGCGGCTGGATTTATGAACGAAGGCCTGGGAAGGTGGAGACGAGATGTTCATTAAAGGAACAGAGTGCGAACTCTGTTGAGAACCTCTCAGCACCATTAAAAGCCCGAGCTACCCTATCAGAAGCAGAATGGAGCAGCAGTGTTATAGTACAGAGCAAAGGAAGATTAAGCGGTGGTGCATTGGTGGCACGATGGTGGTGCACGTTGGCGGAGCCACCTTCCCTAGTGGTTACGGGGGGTATGAGTCTGGCCGTACAAACCAAATGAGGTGAGGCCCCGTAGTACATATTGGCCGTTGATCGGCGGTCAAACCCTGATCGACTTCTCAACTACGGGGGGTACACATCCCGTTAACCTCTGCGCTGGTCGACCTCCCATACTCCGTCGATCTGTTCAAACATGCCGCCGGTTTAGCTCCGCGTTGTTCCAATTGTCCTGCCGCCTGTGAATTGATCCAGGCAGTTGGAATTACATTCCAATGGAAGCATCAGTTGGAAGACCCCGAGGATTGATCAAAGGATCCTGTGCACAAGTAAAAGGTACCATCAGGGTTATTTGTAAGAAGAATGTTTCTCTTTATCAAAGTACAGGGCGCCCATAAAACTTTTATTATACATAACATCCCTGAAAGAATTTCCACCGTAACTACAGCTCAAAAACAGTCAGACATTTATGAGACAGAACTTCCTAGCAGTTTATTTCATTTTTGTTCAAATCATCCAAGAGTACTTCAGCCAAAAGATGTCAAGATCAAATCTGGAGCATATCATTCTCTCACAAGGAAGGTGACAGAGATTAAATATACAACATGTCAAGCAGAATGGGTTTCGGCCCTACATTCATTGTTGTGTTTGAAGATACATTTAATTTTCACCTACTCCTTCAGTCGATCTCAGGCTCACCCTTTGCTATAAAGCACAGAAGGAAACATTGTAATGGTTGTTAATGAGATATGAGTGAAGTGCAAGTATTTTCCTCTTAAGACAATTTATCTATGTATATTGTAAGATAGGCTGAGATTTGATGTATTCAGACTGAATGTTCAAGCTATGGGCAATGATGTACCTGATTGGTGTTGTTTTAATATGACAAGCATGTTTCTTTGGATCCTGATCTAAAGCAGCTGGTGATGTTTCCTCTTTCTCTGTATTTGTGATTGACTTTCTCTTATGTTATGTTCCATTTCATTTCATTTCTTCTGGTAGGCAACATAAGTATAACATAGGATTAACCCTTATTAGGTGCCCTATGTTTCCTGCTCTCCCTACCTCAATGTTTTCTGCTTATATGTGTATCTGAATGTTGATTTCAATTGATTTAACCAGTGTAGTGGATGATATTGCCTACTCTCTGATGTATGAATTGATGAAGTCCATGTTTAGATGTTCTTGGTAGGATTTAGCTGGAAGGTTTGGGAACACTGGGTATTAGTGTTAACCCTTTCCACTAGGATCTTTGCACGACCAGCTAGCCTTTCTAAGATCCCTTGTAATTGCCTCTGATTTTGTCCAAGCAGGCCTGGAGTTAAAAGACCTCTGACCTGATCTATAGAAAGAATTAGATGGTTCTCCTCCTTTCATTTTCAGTCCTTAATGTTCCATTCCATCTTCTATCCTTTAAGATCCAGATGATTTAGATGACTTGCCCAACTGAAAGCTTGCACATTGAACACAAGTAAACCCATTCTTGACTCCATAGCCCAATGGATTTGAAGTTCTCTGAGTTATCTGTCTCTGCCTAAGCTTCCTCTTTGCTCATCCTTCTCTTGTATTGGACACTTCTTTCTTGATTCCCAACAACCAAAATCAATCAAACAACAAACCCCATAACTAGCCTAACATTGAAACATTGAGCCTCAAAGACATATTCTTTGGAAAATATAGAGAGATCCCTCTCCAGACCTAGGAGGGCTAGATCCTAAGGTCTGAAAGTGGTTCTGATGTTGCCTCATCTTTTGGTCTTTCCAATCTGGCCAAAACATGGGAACCCCAACAGGTTCGATGCAATAACAGTGCATGGGTTAATGGGTGTTTTAGACCATCAAAAGATTGATAAACAATCTCATCAAAAATAAAAGGAATAGTCAGTTTCAACAACTGGGTAAAACCTTTTTTTAACTCAGCATAGTTCGGGATAAACCTACATAGAAAGTTTGCTTTCCCTTGCAAACTTTATATTTGGTGTATTGTGGAAGGAGGAGATAAATTGATGATGGCCTCAACCTTCGATGGGTCGACACAAATGCCGACTTTTGAAATGATGAATCCCAGTAATCATCCTAATTTTACACAAAAAACACATTTGTGTGGATTCAAACAAATCTTGTAATTCCTACACATCATGAAAATAGCCCGCAAGTGTGTAGGATGATCATCTCTATATAATGAATGCGTAGGTAAATCATATAGATAAGGTTGTAAAATATCTTTGATATCATGAAAATTAAAAGACATGGCCCTTTGAAAAGTTGCACCAACATTCTTTAATCCGGAAAGTAGTTTTCAATAAGCAAATGTTCCCTAAGGAAATATAAATGTTATTTTTGGTTGATCAACAGGGAGTATGTTGATTTGATTATATCTGGAAAATCCATCCATAAATGAAAAAATTTCATTTCCGGCATAATCATCAATAATTTGGTCGATATAGGGGGTGGGATAATTATCTTTTGGACATGCTTTATTAATATCCCTATAATTGACGCATACTCGTATAGTCCCTTATTTTTTGGTAACGGGAACTATATTAGATACCAAATCTGTCAATGGAATTGGATAAATAAATCCTGCTTGTAGTAGGTTTTCAACTTCAGCTTTAATAGCAGTAGCTTTTTGTGGATATATTGGAAATAATGTTTTCCTAATAGGCTTGGCATCTAGGTATGTCTTAATTTCATGAATGACAATCTTTGGATCGATTCCTGGCATCTCTTCGTAAGACTAGGAAAATATCTCTTGGAATTCTTGAAATAGGGCTTTATATGTATGAATTTCTTCAATCGTACAAGAAGCTCCTATATGGATGCTTTAAACAATTCTAGGTTTAACTGATATATCGATAGGAGCAGTTGTAGAAATGTTTCCCAAATTAATCTTAGAATCTGAATTTGTAATCGATATGGGATTTCGTGGTTCCTTCATGTAATCAATCGAAAAAATAGATGAAAAATCATTTTCAAATCTATCAAGTTTAGGTAAAAATGAAGATATATGATGTAGATCATCCCAGGGTAATTCATCCAAAGACAAATATTCTAAAATACTTTCATCAGTGTGGAACACTTGTTCAAAAGAATCGGAAAGTGATGTCAAGGCTGAGCTTCATGGTCAAGAATATTCTTCGGTGATCACATTCATTTGATCAGGTGTAGTTGAAAGTGTGTCATAAAATGACTATACTACCACATATACCATCTGAAAAGGACTCAAGGCATCTCACCATTGAAGAATCCAATTATGACTCTGAAGGCACTACCCAAGTGTCATCGAATGGTATAGTGCTTGATGAAATCATATTGATGTTGGCAATGGTATGCGGTACGTTGGGTGGAGGCATAGAGAAATCTCCCATCAAATTTGAATCCTTTACTAATCCTACACCAACATCTTCATAAGGGATAGTCAATTTTCCGACATGTTGGATACTATCTGTAGAAGAAGGCTCAGACAAATAATATAAAAACTCATTGATTTTTACAATCTTCCCTTTACGAGGAAACATGATTGATCGAAATACAAATGAAATGACAGAAGTAGTGGCATAATACCAACTACGACCCAAAAGAAGGTTCTAATCCAAAGGGGCATCAACAACTTCCACATCTAGATTAACAATTTTTCCTTCTACTTCTATAGGTAGATCATGGAGTATTCCATATGGATGGAATCCTCTTGCATCAAAGGCTTTAAGGATTTTCATTGATTGGTTGAGTGTTGGATAACCCAGATTTTTCCAATAATTTAACAGCATTATGCATGTGGATGCCCCCTCATCAATTATAGTACGAAAACCTCGTCTTCTTTTTACTAATACTGGAATGTGAAAAGACATCTGATGAGGGAGTCTTGGTGTATTTTTTTCTAGATCAAAGACCATGTTGTGTAACTAGCTCCAAAAATAGAAGAAAAGAGATATCAATGCCTTAGAAATGAGCCAATTTGAGGGGGAAACCTCCAATACATTACATAAATGAGCAATTCTTGGATGATACAATTTACAAAACCTCCTTTCTATATATAGGAGTCCATGGCGCCATAATGTAATCCTAGTGGGCCACATTGTAATCCTTTCCGACCTAAAAATAATAATTTAAGGGCATAATAATAACAAAATGGGGGTTAAAAGGGTACAATAATAACAATAAGAGGGTTACACTAACAACAATAAGGGACTATACTAGTCATATAGGGACCAAACATGCCCCTCTCCTTCAAAAAAGTGTTGTCCTCAACGCTTGAGTAGCTCTGGGTGCTTCTGTATAAAATTCTCATCCTTCCATGTAGAATCTTCAATGGGTAAGTTCTTCCACTTGATGACATACTCTGAAATTGATCGATTTCGTAGTTGTCGAGTTCTTGTTTCCGTGACCGCTTTAGGTTCCAATATGATTTTTCCTTCCTCATCAAGTTCTGGCAATATTGTTTGAACTAGAATATTTTCACCTATAACCTTCTTTAACCATGAAACATGGAAAACTGGATGTACTCGCGAAGAAGCAGGAAGCTCCAATTTGTATGCCATAGTACCAATCTCTTGCAACACCTTGTAAGGACCATAGTACTTTGGCGATAATCTATTATCCTTCTTAGCTTGCTTGAGGGACATTTGTTTGTATGGTTGTAGCTATAAAAATACCCAATCTCCTACATCAAAACTTCTCTCGCTGCGATGTTGATCTGCCTGTTGTTTCATTCGATTTTGTGCCAAATTCAGGTTATCCTTTAAGAGTTGGAAAACTTCTTGCTGATGCTCGATGTGATCTTCCACTGCTTGAACCTTCGAATTTTCCCTTAAAGATGATGTGATGGATGGTGGATGATATCCATAAAGTGCCATAAATGGGGTCATTTTTGCTGCAGTATGGAAGGAAGTGTTATACCTCCATTCAGCAAGAGGTAACCACTTGACCCATTGTGTTTGTTTATCAGATACAAAACAACGAAGATATCCTTCCAAACATTTATTTACGATCTCAGTTTGACCATCAGATTGAGGATGATAAGATGAGCTATGAGCTAATTGAGTACCCAAACAAGAAAATAACTCCGTCCAAAAAATTTCCAGTAAAAATGGGATCTCTGTCACTCACAATAACCCTTGGGCTTCCATGTAGCTTTTGAATTTTGTCCATAAATGTAGTAGCAACTGTACTTGCTTTAAATGGATGAGATAATGCACAAAAGTGTACATACTTGGTAAGTCTATCAACTACCACCATGATGACACTCTTTCCTTTAGAATTAGGTAAACCTGTGATAAAATCCATTGAAATCTCCTCCCAACGTTGACTTGGAATGGATAAAGGTTGTAGAAGTCCTGGGGTCTTAATTGTTTCCACTTTATTCTGCTGGCAAACCAAACATCCCGCCACAAACTTTCGAATATCAGATTTAAGGCCATCCCAAAAAAATTCTTTCTTCACCCTGTGGTAAGTTTTTAAAAATCCTGAGTGTCCTCCTAAAGGAGAAGTGTGCAATTCCAGAAGAATCTTTTGTTTTAGTTGGGAATTATTACAAATATATAAGTGATCTTTGTACCATAAGGAATCATTTTTCCAACTAAATCTATCAGATGTACTAGGATCTTGCCGCAACTTTTGAATGAGTGTCCATACATCTTTGTCCTTCTTCCATTCATCTCTTGCTTCGGTTATCCAATCTGGTTGGATAATAGAAATGGCACAAAGCAATGCTTCCACCTCTTCATTCTTTCTTGAGAGTGCATCTGCAACAACATTAAGCTTTCCTTTTTTTGTAGATTATTTCAAAGTCATAACCCAACATCTTTGTGACCCATTTTTGCTGCTCTTCTGAAGATAGTCTTTGTTCCAAAAAGTGTTTAAGATTATCATGATCAATTTTTACCTTGAAGTGTCTTCCCATTAGGTAAGTTCTCCATTTCTTTAGTGCATGCAGTATTGCTAACATTTCCTTCTCATAAATAGGTTTATGTAAATACTTTCCTTTGATTGGACGACTTTCAAAAGCAACGGGTCTTCCTTCTTGCATTAAAACAACACCAATTCCATTTCCTGAGGCATCACATTCCATAATAAAGGTTTTTGTGAAGTGTGGCATAGCTAAGACCGGTGCTAGGCACATTGCCTCTTTAAGATGTTCAAAGGCCTTAGTTGCTTCAGGAGTCCATGAAAATGCATCTTTCTTCAATAATGTTGTTAGAGGTGCTGCTATTCTCCCATAATTCTTAACAAACTTGCGATAATACCCTGTTAACCCTAGAAATCCTCGCAACTGCTTTATGGTTGTGGGAACTTTCCATTCCTTAATGGCTTTAATTTTGTTAGGGTCTACTTTAACACCCTCGTGAGATACAATATGACCCAGATATTCCACCTCTTGTACTCCAAAGAAACATTTGGATTTTTTTCATATAATTGTTTCTCCTGCAATAGTTTGAGCACCCTGTCAACATGTTCAACATGATCCTTCCAAGACCTGCTGTAGATTAGTATATCATCAAAAAATACTAGCACAAATTTTCTAAGGAAGGGTTTGAAAATGGAATTCATCAACCCTTGAAATGCAGAAGGTGCATTGGTAAGGCCAAAAGGCATGACCAAAAATTCATAATGACCCTCATGAATTCGAAATGCTGTTTTTGGAATATCTTTAGCCTTCATTCTAATTTGATGATATCCTGAACGAAGATCCAACTTGGTAAAATAAATTGCTCCATGTAATTCATCCAATAATTCATCAATCACAGGAATGGGAAATTTATCTTTAATGGTGAGCTTATTGAGCTCCCTATAATTTGGACACATTCTCCATGATCCATCCTTTTTGTGTACCAATACTACAGGAGCAGAGAAAGAAATTTGACTAGGTTGAATTATACCCTCCTCTAACATTTCTTCAATCATACGTTCAATTGCGCTCTTTTGGAAGTAAGGATGTGTATAAGGCCTGATGTTTGGAGGAACACTTCCTGGAATCAAATGAATAGCATGATCATGATCATGAATAGGTGGGATTCCTTTGGGAGTTTCAAACACCTTGGAATGATTTTCCAAGACTTGTTGGAGATCTGCACAAATAGATGATTTTGATGTCGAAACTTCTAGTGAGCATAATTGTGAAATTACGCCTCGTTGTTCTTTCTTTAGAAGATTTTTCATGACATTAGAGCTTATTATCCTTCTCGGCTTCCCTTCAATACCCCATAATTCGACTTCCTTTTCTTCTGAAAAAAAATTCAAGAAAAGTTCTTGAAAATTAAAAGCTACCATCCGCAAGGATTGTAACCATTGTACTCCTAGTACAACATCAACACCTCCCATAGGAATGGAAAGCATTCGACTAGTAAATACATATTCCCCCATGGTTAGCTTGATATTATGGCATTTTCCAGAGAAATTTATAGTTCCTCCATTTGCAACTATCACTTGACATTCTGGTGCTAGGTATAGGAAACAATTTAATTCCTTGGCTACCTTACAATGAATAAAATTATGGGTGCTACCTGAATCAATCAACACTATTACCTTTTTCTTCTTGATTTGTCTTGCTATCTTGAGAGTTTGAGGAGTGGTAATTCCTTCCATTGCATTACACGATATGGACGGATTCATTTCTTCCTCTTCTACGGCTGGTTCCTGGTGTATATCCTCTTCTTATTCATTTTCTTCTTCCTCTTCACAATCTATGTAAAATAATTTCTTCTCAGCACACTTATGACCTTTAGTGTATTTTCTATCACAACTGTAGCAAAGCCCTTTTGCTCTTTTTTCTTCAAATTGTTGTGGTGTCAACCTTGTAGGTTGTGGAAATCTAGGCGTAGCAACACTTCCTTCTTTATAGAATTGAGTGGTAGGCTTCCTTGTCGCCATTATTTTACATGCAACTTTTCTTGCCAACCTGAATGCCTTCTCCAATTAATCTGGTTCCAAAACGCGAACCTCATGTTGGATATTATCCTTTAAAGTGTCTATGAAGAGATCGATCTTGTGTTCCTCTGGAATATTAGTTACCCTTATATTCAATTTTTGGAATTCCTCAATGTACTGCCCCACTAAACCCTTTTGTTTGAGATTTATCAATTGACTAAAGAAGGTGTTGCTCTTTGTATCTTCGTAATGTGCTATCATTTCTTATGTAAAAATTGACCAAGTGACAATTTTTTTACGGGAGAAAAGCCATCGATACCCTACAAATGTATTTTGTTCTAAATGTAAAGCTACAATGCGTACCTTTTGTGTGTTTTGCACGTTATGGAGATCAAAATATTGCTCCATCTGTAGTATCCATGTTATAGGATCCTTTCCATCAAACTTCCTCATATCCATTTTTGAAATATGGTGGTTCTTCCCGCCAACATTAGAGTTTATGAAATCACGATCAACATTGATTTTGTTCTCATCATGAGGTTCTTCTACTATCTTTTCCCCATTAGGAAACATTTCTTGTATCAACTTTGTCAAACCTTCGATGTATGTTTTTAGATCAATCATCATGTTTTCTGTTGTGGATCATCTGCATATCCTTTTCAGTTTTTATTTTTAATATCAAAAATACAAAAAAAATCAGAAAATCAGAAAAAAATATGCTATAGTATAAATTTTTTATACTACATCATGAAGAAAGAAGCATTTTCAAAAGCTTGATGCAATTTTCAAAGTTCGATATAACTAAGTTTATTATTAAACTTTGTTGGATGTATGTTATTGTTTGATGTTTAAATGTCGAGCAAGTTTTGAAGCGGAAGTAGTGATCGTGGAAGAACGTGGTCGAGGATCAAATGCAAGGGTATAAAGTGCTGACGCATTATCCGATTCGACACCCCCGCAGTTGACTGGTCCGATCACGGGTGAGCCGTGATCGACGGCTGGGATTCATTGCTGGGGGTGCCCGTCGAGGTTCACCGCCGTACTCCAAGACCCCCCGTGGTGATGTCATCAGGTGAGTGGGAGATAGCTGTCAGCCCTTTTCAACAGCTTTTTCCCATGTCATGTCGGCATTTATTACGGGTTTTCATAGCTGTAAAAGGGTTCTTTGTCCCATTCTCGTTCATTCGGGACTGTTGTTTCTCTTCTCGCCACCTTTTCATTATCCGCTACTCCACGAATTGTTTCCATTGTTTGTCAGCCATGGAAAAACGAATCTCTCAAGCTGGTCCATCAAACCTCAATTCCCTCCTAGACAGTGAAAAAGATGTCGAGGATACCATATCATCTGTCAATCATCCTTTATTGTGTCACCAAGTGACCCTCAACGCTGAGAAATCCCTAGTGTTTTCCGCCATGAAGAGTTCTGGTGTCTTGTCCTCCTGCATCCTAAAAGCCCACTTTTTTCCTGAATTCATATCATGGCTGGTCTCTTCCATGTACCCTGGTAAGTGTTTCATCATGAACTCGCAGGGAGAAAGCGTTTTGCAGGTATCGACGCAATTAATTCAACAAGAATTGTGCTTTCCCGAAAATGAGTCACCATTGTAGTTTTCTGAAGATTCACTAGCTCGTTATTTTGAAGAACTTTCAAATGAGGAATTTAGTCTATGCATGTCACACTTGAGACCAAATTCAGAGAAAGCTCAACTCGAAGGAGAAGAATTTAGTTTGGAAGCGTTCGAGGCTGAGTATCGACCAATTCTAAACTGCATTGTCGAGATTTTGGGCAAAGACAATTACTAGATAGTTGATAAGTCAGTCTTGGGAATGTACGCGCTCATGTTGAAGCCAGGGGTTTTTCTCGACATTCCATCTTTCTGGCAGGAGATTGTTAATTCTCAACTGATGGCCTTCCCTCTTACAGGTTTCTTTAGATTTCCATCATTGATTGTTTATTTATTTTTGTATCAGAATGTCGAAGAATTTATGAGTATGGATTGAATATAGTTGATGTCAATAAGAAAAAGAAATCTGTGTTATTTTGGACTGATATGACTAGAAAAGAAGGTAATGAAGCAGGGCTATTTGAGTTTGCTAGTCATTATATGTCTATTGCCTATAAAATTTTGAATGGAGTTCCTCCTCCATGTTTTTTACCAAAAGCCCGGGAGTTCTTACAGCTAGGACCGAGTTGCAGATTTAGAGACTGGTTCGTGTTTGAAGAGTATTCAGAGATAAGGTTGTATGGAGCTAGCATCGAGCCCTATAGGCTCCTAACTTTTGTACCCATGCGGCTTTCCGCCTTGGAATTCATAAGGCAGAGCCTTACTGTGGATTAGGTACACTTTCTTCCCAAGAAGAAAGGTTTTATGTTTAAATTGCCCATGAGTGTGGGACCTTTCGTGGTCAATACGAGACAAGCTCTTGATGAAGTTTCTAAAATGTTGGAAGAGACACAGTTACTACTAGGAGAAAAGTGGCCTTATGATCCACATGGAGTAATTTCTCAGAGAAGAATTGAGAATGGATATGCTTCGTTTTCTCATGTAAGCAGACCTGATCAGGAGAAGCTAGCAAACCCAGGCGAAATAAACACATCAAAAATGAGCATTCAAACACCTATTATTACTGAAAAGGCAAACAAAAGAGGTAGGGAAGATGTTGAAGTAGATGATGAAGAACCCAAGAAAGAAAAGAGAACCAAATTAGCTGAGGATCATTCTTCCAACTCGCCGGGCTTTACCTTTCATATCAATGAAGAACAAAATATCCATTCTTCTCCTAAAGGACATGAACTTTATGCAGAGAAGATGCCTTCAGCAAAACAAATATTTACACAGATTGAAGAAAGAAATCAGAGGATAAAAGCTAATGTAGAAGCTCAGGCAGAACATCACGTAGCTGCTGATCAGACCAGGTTATTGACCGTAATGGACCTCGAAAAGGATCAATTCAGGATGGCTCTGACACATCCAACTGGGATGTCCCTTGGATCTTTGAGCAGTTTTAATGAGGTAAACATAATTATGGATGTTAAAAAGATCCCATTGTGGGATAAAATGAATCTTCATATGCAGACTGGGCAGTTAATTGTAAATGATTTGACCAAGACTAATGCCACAACAATTAAGGCTGAGAACATGCTTGCAAAAGTTGTTAAACAGATCAAGATGGAAAAGGCTAATTCGAGGGATTTGTCTACTCAAAATGAAGAATTGAAGAAGATCATTATGAAAATAGGTGTAGATCCCAATGATAAAGCTGCAGTTAAAAAGCTCATGAAAAGCGTAGAAATGGAGATATTCGCAGAACACTCAATGGTCGCAGAAGTAGCTGAAGTGGAGAAAGAAAAAGAAGAACTTCGTCTGCATTTGTTGCAGAAAGAGGAAGAGTTGTCCAAAGTGAAGAAAACTGCTATTTCATTACAGAACCGTATTGAAAATCATACTTGCACTTTTGTTTTCCCTACAGGTGATGATGATTCTGATCCACAAGCACAGGTTTTCCAGCTCAGCACAGAATTAAAGTTAGCCAAACGAGATCGTAAGAGGGCTCAATCAGAGTTGGAAATAGCTACTAAGATCATGCGAGCATGGGATGATAAAGAGAATGAGAACAAGCATAAATTACAAAAGGATGAGGATGAAATTAAAGATCTCAAGGAAAAATTAAAGGGTAATATCTCACTTTTAAGAGCTAAAGATATCGTCTGGGGTGAAATAATCTCTGAAATGAAGTCCAATTGGGATTCCCTAAATATAATTGCTAAGGAAAAATGCCTCATTTCAGAGCATGAAGAAGAGATATTATCTAAAAAGCAAACGGTCATTAAAAGAGAAAACTGGGCCAGAATGTTTATAAATTTTATCAATTCCAAATCAGATGAAGAGTTAGAAGAGATGGAAATACAAGACAGATATTTTTATGCCGAAGAAGTCAATAAGATGATAATTAAGAATAATCTTCGGCAAGTAGCAGAGAAAAGGTTACTGGGAATAAAGGAGGTGGTAAAGAAGTTTGATATAACATTTGATAAATTGATCAGAACAGGTTTACCCTCATGCTGGACAGAAAAGGGAAATATTTTGACGTGGAAGTTTTATGAAGATGCACTAACACTGGAAAAAAGCAGGGCAGATAGCACGTACGAAAAGACAACGGTTCTAAAGGGAGAACCAATGTTTAACTTTTTGTAGAGGCATTTCAACTTGCTATGGATGGTAAAAACACTCTTCACAAAAAGACTTACTCACAGTCAGGCTGTTGCATTTAGATTGGAATATATTAGTTATAAGAATGCTTCTACAACTCAAGGTGAACTTTGGAAAAAGTGCAAAACCTTCTCCTTGGATACAACAAAAGAGATCCCAACAACTCAACCAAAAGTAGTCGTTGATTCAGCAACCGCTTCAGGACCAAATGTTCTCATAGATTAGAAGTTTTAAAATTCTCATTATGTTATTTTTCAAAACTATGTAAATGTAATAGGATTTTCTGAGGCATGTGCCTCCATAACGGTTAGTAGTTTAAGTAGTTAGAGTTAGTTGGAGCAGTTAGAATCAGTTTCATTACTGAAAAATGTCTAGTGATACTGTATAAAAAGACAATTGGAAGAAAGATGAAGGTTCCGAGTTTTGGATCTTGACGTTAAATTGTGTACTTAAGAATACTGAATCAATGAAAAAGTTTTGAAAGTTTCCTTCATTTTGTCTATGTTGAATAGTTTCTCAGTTTTCATTATGTTTTCCATGTCTGTGAATAAAATAGAGTAATTTGAGTTGCGGGTCTCTAGATACATGTGTATTTAAGAGTTAAATAAACCTTAATGGGTGCTCCTCTATTTTAATGTTTTCATTACTCATTTCTTCAGGATTTTTACAATGATAGATTCTGTTTTAAGTAGCATATCAAATTGAAATCCTCTCTTTCTTGTTTCTTCCATCCATTCATTTTATCATAAGGAGAATATGGCATTGAAAAACATTGCATGGGTTTAATATTTGAAGATTATATTATTAATGTTTGAAGGTTTATGAAACAGAGACAGATATAATTTTGTTTGTGACATAATCTTTAATGTCTTGAGCACAGATTCCTTTACACGGCAAGGAATTGTTTCTCAAGGAACAACATTAATTGGCGCCATTGCCGGGGACTGAAGATTCGAAAATTTTCCCTGGGTTTTGTTTGATATTTCCTCTGGTTGTTCATAGAGGAGGAAATCATAAGATGTGTTTTTTTAAAATAGCTCTGGCTCCCAAGAAACTTCATACGAGGTCAGATACCTCTCAGCAAAGAGTTCCTGTTCTGTCTGATCGTGAGAAGCTTGTTTCAATGAAGAGACATAAACCAAAAATATTAGATACATCAGAAGCTACACTGCTTGCACCAGGCAGCAGTTCACGCACATTCTCATCCAAGAAAGCTTCCAAGAAACTCATTTTCTCGGAAGAAGAATCGTCATTATCACCCATTCGTTTTCAAGAGCCCACATTAGAAGAGAAATCTTTGGAGTTTGTGTCTTTTCCTTTTACAGAAACTCAGCCCCATATAGTTGCCAAGTCTTCTGCAATTGTTCATACTCCAATTCCTATATCAACTGTTCCACCTCATTCATCCCCACCTACAACTGGTATTCATTTTACCCCCGCTCAAGGAGCAGTTAACCCGGGTGTAAACATGGCAGTCCTACAGCCCCTGCTTTCTTGATGAATAGATATGCACCATTGAATCTACCCCAACCACTACATGATATGCCTCAGGAGTATCTCAAGTTACTCCCTAGATTTACTGGTGAAGACGAAATCACTGCAGAATAGCACTTGCCCCTGTTTTGCACATTTGCTGAGAATTTAAATGTTGAACATTTGGATGTTGTAATGAGACTTTTTGTTCAGTCTCTAAGTGGAGAGGCAAGGAAATGGTTTAAAGGATTTCCTATTGGTACCATAAACGATTGGGATGCCCTAGAAACCTGTTTCACTGAGAGATGGGGTGAAAAAAGGGACCATGGCTATTCTTTAATAGAATTCAATTCAATAAAGAAGAAATCTGATGAAAACATGAAAGATGTTGTGAAGAGATTGAATAAACTGTATAATAGTTTGCCTGTTGAAATGAAACCTCCTCCTATTGGAGCAAGGGTTGTTTTTGCTGGTGCATTTGAACCAGAATTCAGTTTTAGATTGAGGGAAAGGAGGTCACCTACATTGGAGCAGATTCAAACTAATCCTCCGGAGATTGAGGCTAATATTTCCGCTGCTGGTAAAGTTCAAGATAAAGGAAAAGCTGAAGAAGAAGCCTCGGCTCAAGAACAAAGGATTGATGATATGACTAAGGTCATAAAAAATCTGTCTAATAAATTGGTGAAATTGGAAATAGATAGTAAGCCTGCAAGACATAATAGAGGGGTTTTTAATCCCCAATTTAAAAATTAGCCCCTGCAAATTCTACAAAGAGAAAAGAAAGATCAAGATCAGGTGCAAGAACCTTTGTATATAGAGGCAGCTCCATCACGTTCAGCAGATGATTATGATGAAAGAGAGGATGATGCTTGAATTTCTGTTGTGTACATGGAAGATGATGAAACAAAGGAAGAAATTGAGGAAGAAAAAGTGGAAGAAAGTGATCTTTCATTTGATCAAGAAGAGATGGATGATTACTGTAGATAGTTTACAGACTTCATGCAATCTGAGTTACATAAAAAGTATGATTTGAGGTCAAAGAAGAGGCTAATAACTCAAGAGAATGAGGAAAAAGAGACAGAATCAGTGCCCGCTCCAATGGCGACTCCATTACAGAAAGACGAGACTAAGAAAATAGATAAGGGGAAAAAGCCCATGAATGAGGAAAAAGAGAAGGAAAAGGAGCAAGCCAAAGCTTCTCAAACAAAGGTTAGAGATTCTAATATTTTGGAGAAATTGGTTACTGTTTCTAATAAAAGTCCAAGTTCCAAGAAAGATCAAGAAGAACCTGAAAAGTTGACAAAACCAAATCAAACTTTCATTTGGCAAAAGAGTTGGAAAAAGTGAAAATTCGGGTTCCTCTTCTTGAATTAATGAAAACACTTGGTTATAAAAAATAGATTTCTGAATTTATTAATCTATCCTAGTCAGATGAAGTGGGTGATATATTTAATCTACAATAAGAAAAACCAGTGGTTACATTTGGGCCTCATGTTGAAGAGGTAGATTCATATGTCCCTCCTTTCTATATTTCACTTCTGTTACACGATTTTGTTCTCCATAATTGTATGATAGATTCTGGCGCATCCCACAATCTGATGCCATTATGTGTGATGAAAGAGTTGAATTTGAAAATCACTAAGACATACCGAGATCTTTATTCTTTTGATTCAAAGAGGGTGAAGTGTGTGGGTCTTATTAAGGATATGGTTGTTTCACTAGCTCAAATCCCAGCCAAGAGCATCATGATGGATGTGGTAGTAGCAGACATTCCAGCTAGATTTGGTATGTTACTATCAAGGTCCTGGGGGGCAAAGATGGGAGGAGTTTTGAAGTTAGATTTTACATATGCTATCATTCCCATTTTTAATGGAGAACAAAGGAGATTGTACAGAGAAACTATGTTTCAAAAGACTGCCACCAAGAAAGATGCAGGTAATTCACCTATTTACGACCAGGAAAAGGATGACCTTTCTTATTTCATGTTGCATGAAGATGCAAAATTTGCTGAAGAAACACAAGGGCAGCTACCTTCAGCCATTATACATAAGGAGCTGCGTTCAAACAAGCCATGGAAGTGTTATTTTGATGGTGCGTTTTCTAAAGAAGGTACTGGAGTTGGCTTCATTTTTATCTCTCCGGAAGGTAACCTTGTGCCTTTTTCTTTCAAATTAGAGTTTGAGTCCACTAATAATGTAGCAGAATATGAAGCATTAATCATTAGTCTGCAGACTGCTAAGCACATGGGAATTCAGTCTATGACCGTGTTCGGCGATTTTGAATTAATTATAAGACAAATAAAGAATTTGTGTCAAACTAAACATCCTAGATTAATAGCTTATAGGAATGAGGTCTGGGATTTGATTGAAAATTACTTTGAAGTTTTCAACTTACAGTTTGTTCCAAGGGAAGAGAATAGAATGGCCGATTCCTTAGCAGTTGTAGCCAATACATTTAAGCCTCCGATCAATCCAAGACTGAGATATGAAATCGAAATGAAACATAGACCGTCAATACCAGACAATGTCAAACATTGGCAGGTCTTTGAGGATGATGAACAGATTTAGCAGTTTTTGTTGATGACTGAAAATTTTGAAGATCATCAGATGGATTTGGAGACTGATGAAGATGAGTTGGCTGGTAAGACTCTAAAAAAGAAGATTGGGGGTCAGGATATTATTGAGTTGAAAGACAATTTTTTTCCAAGAGGCTTGGTGCCTCTCGAAAGACTATTTGATGCAAATGACGTGGCTGTAAGTCAGAAGAAAGAAAAACAAGATGAGAATGTGGAAGATTGTAACTTAGGAGCTCAACAGGAGCCTAAAATGATCAATTTGTTCAAAGGAGTCCCAAAGGAGTATAAAAAAAGGTACATTGATCTGTTCAAACAATTTTAAGACGTATTTGCTTGGTCGTATGATGATCTGAAGACGTATGATAAGAGTATCATACAACATAAAATCCCACTGAAAGATGGAGTCAAACTGCATAAACAGAAGCTTAGAAAAATCAATCCGTTATTGTTGGCTTCGATTGAAAAAGAGATAAAGAAATTACTTCAGGCTCAAATAATTGTTCCTCTAAGATATTCAGATTGGGTTTCCAATCTTGTCCCAGTCAGAAAGAAAAATGGAGAGATAAGACTGTGTGTAGATTTCACGAACTTAAACACTGCCTCATTGAAGGATAATTATCCTCTACCAAAGATGGATTTTGTCTTGCAAAAGGTGACAGGAGCATATAGATTATCTATGGTAGATGGATTTTCAGGATATAACCAGGTTGCTGTGGAGAAGGAGGATCAAAATAAAACTGCTTTCACTACACCCTGGGGAACGTTTATGTATGCCAGGATGTCGTTCAGCCTAATGAATGCAGGGGCTACATTTCAAAGAGCGATGGATATTGCATTTGTGGGAGATGAGTTCGTGGTTATTTATCTGGATGATGTCACAATCTTTTACATCTACAGCACTTGCAGAAAGCCTTTCTGAGATGTAGAAAGTATGGATTATCGTTGAATCCTAAAAAATCTCTGTTTTCTCTGGAGGAGGGTAAACTCCTGGGCCATATTGTCTTCAAACAAGGAGTGAAGATTGATCCAGCAAGAGTCGAAGCAATATAGTCAATTCCACTGCCTCGAAGCAAAAAAGATATTAAGAGATTTCTTGGAAAAATTAATTTTCTAAGAAGATTTGTTCCTAATTATGTAGAGATAGTCAAGAAAATAACAAACATGTTAAAAAATGAGGCTGAGGTGAAGTGGGACAAAGAAGCGAGAGAGTCATTTCAAAGAATCAAAGAAGCTCTCAAGGAAGCTCCCGTTCTAATAAGTCTAGATTATCAGAAGCCATTTCAAATTTTTTCGTTTGCGTCTTCCTCAACAATTGCTTCTGTGTTATTGCAGAGAAATGAAGAAAAGTATGAACAACCTGTGGCATATTTTAGTAAAGTGCTCCGAGATGCAGAGTTGAAATATAATATATTGGAGAAACAAGTGTATGCCCTGGTGAAAGCATTGAAAGCATTTAGAACTTATATCCTTCATTCCCAAATTTTCGCATATGTTCCTAATTCCGCTATAAAGGACGTTTTAGTACAGAGTGAAGTGGACGGGAAAAGGGGCAAGTGGATCACTAAAATCCAAGAATATGACCTGGATATTAAACCAACAAAATTGATCAAAGGATTGGGACTGGCCAAATTGTTAACAGAGTCAAATTTTCAAGCATTGGGAATTAATTTATTAGCGCCTGTAGATGAGGTCTATGGAGAAATAGGTGATATTCAGTCAAAGTCAACACTTAAGTATAAATTCCTATGCTCAGATTGGTACAAAGACATTGTTCATTATTTATGCTTTCTTTCTTGTCCTCCTTCCATAAATAGAACTAAATACAGAGCTTTAAAACTTAAGGTGCAACCTTATGTTATAATTGAAGCGAAGCTATGTTGGAAAGATCATGCTGGTGTGTTATTGTTATGTTTGACAGAGGAGGAAGTTCTAGAAGTAATCAAAGAATATCATGAATATTTGTGCAGAGGTCACTACAGTTGGAAGGTAATTGCTCATAAAGTTTTTAAATCAGGTTTCTATTGGCCATCTGTGTTTACTGATGTTTATAAAGCAATCAAAAGTTGTCAGAAATGCCAGGTGTTTGCAGAAAAGAAAAAATTAGCTCCTTTACCTCTTCTCCCTATTTTTGTTGAAGAACCCTTCAGAAAGTGGGGATAGGATTTCATTGGAGAAATCAATCCACCATCCAGTGGACAGTTCAAGTGGATCCTTACTGCTACAGATTATTTTACAAAATGGGTGGAGGAAATTCCCACAAGGAAGGAAAATGATTTGGTGGTTATGAAGTTTCTAGAAGAAAATATCTTTAGCAGATTTGGATGTCTAGTAAGGATTGTGACAGATAATGCTCAAGTCTTCAATTCAATCAGGTTTATTAATTTCTGTCAGACTTACAACGTGATATTATCTCATTCTAAAGCTTATCATCCACAGGGGAATGGATTGGCAGAATCTTCTAACAAAACATTGGTAAGAATTCTGAAGAAGACAATAAATGAAAACCAAAAGAATTGGGATTCCAAGCTAGTGTTTGCGCTATGGGAAACAAGAATCACCACTAGAAGATCCACTGGTAACTCACCTTACGAACTAGTATATGGGACTCAGGCATTATTTCCCACCCAGTTGGTGAAACCTATGATTTCCTTCCTTTAAGATGCTCAAGAAAAAACTAATGCCATGATTAGAAGAATGAATAATGTAATGGAGCTAAGTGAAAATAGAGATAAGTTTTGGGAGAATTTGCTTGCTTATCAGTAGAAAATGAAAAAAATATTTGACAGGAAAGCGAAAGAGGTCATGTTTCAGAAAGGAGACCTGGTATTGAGGTGGGACACCCGAAGGGAGGACAAAGGGAAACATGGTAAATTTGATCCCTTGTGGTATGGCATGTTCAAAATCAATGAAGATCGAATGAATAACACTTTCATGTTGGAAAATATTGAAGGAGAAGTACTAGATATGCCTGTGAATGGGCAATATATAAAGCATTATTTCCGGCACTAAGGGACTGTTTCATCACCATTGTATATATCCGGTGTGATCACTGTACATTTTCCATCAAGCAATATGTGATTCCATGCCCGAAGTGAAGGCACTGATCTGTAGGTTCTTAGTGTTTCGTGGCAAAAACACTATCCCCAAATGGAGCCAAATGTTGTGGATCATCTGCATATCCTTTTCAGTTTTTATTTTTAATATCAAAAATATAAAAAAAAATCAGAAAATCAGAAAAGAATATGCTATAGTATAAAGTTTTTATACTATATCATGAAAAAAGAAGCATTTTCAAAAGCTTGATGCAATTTTCAAAGTTCGATATAACTAAGTTTATTATTAAACTTTGTTGGATGTATGTTATTGTTTGATGTTTAAATGTCGAGCAAGTTTTGAAGCAGAAGTAGTGATCGTGGAAGAACGCGGTAGAGGATCAAATGCGGGGGTATAAAGTGCTCACGCATTATCCGATTCGGTACCCCCGCAGTTTACTGGTCAGATCACGGGTGAGCCGTGATCGACGGCTGGGATTCATTGCTAGGGGTGCCCGTCGAGGTTCACTGCCGTACTCCAAGAGCCCCCACGGTGACGTCATCAGGTGAGTGGGAGACAGCTGTCAGCCCTTTTCAACGGCTTTTTCCCACGTCATGTCGCCATTTATTATGGGTTTTCATAGCTGTAAAAGGGTTCTTTGTCCCATTCCCATTCATTCGAGACTGTTGTTTCTCTTCTCGCCACCTTTGCATTAGCCGCTACTCCACGAATTGTTTCCATTGTTTGTCAGCCATGGCAAAACGAATCTCTCAAGCTGGTCCATCAAACCTCAATTCCCTCCTGGACAGTGAAAAAGATGTCCAGGATACCATATCATCTGTCAATCATCCTTTATTGTGTCACCAAGTGACCCTCAACGCTGAGAAATCCCCAGTGTTTTCCACCATGAATAGTTCTGGTGTCTTGTCCGCTTACATCCCAAAAGCCCACTTTTTTCCCAAATTCATATCATGGCTGGCCTCTTCCATGTACCCTGGTAAGTGTTCCCTCATGAACTCGCAGGGAGAAAGCGTTTTGCAAGTATCAACGCAATTAATTCAACAAGAATTGTGCTTTCCTGAAAATGAGTCACCATTACAGTTTTCTGAAGATTCATTAGCTCGTTATTTTGAATACCTTTCAAATGAGGAATTTAGTCTATGCATGTCACACTTGCAACCAAATTTAGAGAAAGCTCAGCTCGAAGGAGAAGAATTTAGTTTGGAAGCGTTCGAGGCTGAGTATCGACCAATTCTAAGCTGCATTGCGGATATTTTGGGCAAAGACAATGACCAGATAGTTGATAAGTCAGTCTTGGGAATGTATGCGCTCATGTTGAAGCTAGGAGTTGTCCTCGACATTCCATCTTTCTGGCAGGAGATTGTTAATTCTCAGCTGATGGCCTTCCCTCTTACAGGTTTCTTTAGATTTCCATCATTGATTGTTTATTTATTTTTGTATCAGAATGTCGAAGAATTTATGAGTCTGGGATTGAATATAGTTGATGTAAATAAGCAAAAGCAATATTTGTTATTTTGGACTGATATGACTAGAAAAGAAGGTAATGAAGTAGGGCTATTTGAGTTTTCTAGTCATTATATGTCTATTGCCTATAAAATTTTGAATGGAGTTCCTCCTCCATGTTGTTTACCAAAACCCCGAGAGTTCTTACAGCTAGGACCGATTTGCAGATTTGGAGACTGGTTTGTGTTTGAAGAGTATTCAGAGATAAGGTTGTATGGAGCTAGTATCGAGCCCTATAGGCTCCCAACTTTTGTACCCATGCGGCTTTTCGCCTTGGAATTCATAAGGCAGAGCCTTACTGTGGATCGGGTACACTTTCTTCCCAAGAAGAAAGGTTTTATGTTTAAATTGCCCATGAGTGTGGGACCTTTCATGGTCAATATGAGACAAGCTCTTGATGATGTTTTTAAAATGTTGGAAGAGACACAGTTACTACTAGGAGAAAAGTGGCCTTATGATCCGCATGGAGTAATTTCTCAGAGAAGAATTGACAATGGATATGCTGTGTTTTCTCATGTAAGCAGACCTGATTAGGAGAAGCTAGCAAACCCAGGCGAAATAAACACATAAAAAATGAGCATTCAAACACCTGTTATTACTGAAAAGGAAAACAAAAGAGGTAGGGAAGATGTTGTTGAAGTAGATGATGAAGAACCCAAGGAAGAAAAGAGAACCAAATTGGCTGAGGATCATTCTTCCAACTTGCCTGGCTTTACCTTTCATATCAATGAAGAACAAAATATCCCTTCTTCTCCTAAAGGACATGAACTTTATTCAGAGAAGATGCCTTCAGCCAAACAAATATTTACACAGATTGAAGAAATAAATCAGAGAATAAAAGCTAATGTAGAAGCTTAGGCAGAGCATCACGTAGCTGTTGATCAGACCAGGTTATTGACCGTAATGGACCTCGAAAGGGATCAATTCAGGATGGCTCTGACACATCCAACCGGGATGTCCCTTGGATCTTCGAGCAGTTTTAATGAGGTAAACATAATTATGGATGTTAAAAAGATCCCATTGTGGGATAAAATGAATCTTCAAATGCAGATTGGGTAGTTAATTGTAAATGATTTGACCAAGACTAATGCCACAGCAATTAAGGCTGAGAACATGCTTGCAAACTTTGTTAAACAGATCAAGATGGAAAAGGCTAATTCGAGGGCTTTGTCTACTCAAAATGAATAATTGAAGAAGATCATTATGAAAATAGGTGTAGATCCCAATCATAAAGCTGCAGTTCAAAAGCTCATGAAAAGCGCATAAATGGAGATATCATCATTGAGGAAAAAGCTAAAATTACCAGCTGCAGAACATTCAATGGCCGCAGAAGTAGCTGAAGTGGAGAAAGAAAAAGAACAACTTCATCTGCATTTGTTGCAAAAAGAGGAAGAGTTGTCCAAAGTGAAGCAAACTACTATTTCATTACAGAACTGTATTGAAAATCATACTTGCACTTTTGTTTTTCCTACAGGTGATGATGATTCTAATCCACAAGCATAGGTTGTCCAGCTCAGCACAGAATTAAAGTTAGCCAAAAAAGATCATAAGCACGCTCAATTAGAGTTGGAAATAGCTACCAAGATCATGCGAGCATGGGAAGATAAAGCGAATGAGAACAAGCAGAAATTACAAAAGGCTGAGGATGAAATTAAATATCTCAAGGAAAAATTAAAGGGTAATATCTCACTTTTAAGAGCTAAAGATATCATCTGGGGTGAAATAATCTCTGAAATGAAGTCCAATTGGGATTCCGTAAATATAATTGCTAAGGAAAAATGCCTCATTTCAGAGCATAAAGAAGAGATATTATCTGAAAAGAAAACGGTCATTAAAAGAGAAAATTGGGCTAGAAAGTTTATAAATTTTATCAATTCCAAATTAGATGAAGAGTTAGAAGATATTGAAATGCAAGACAGATATTTTTATGCCGAAGAAGTCAATAAGATGATAATTAGGAATAATCTTCAACAAGTAGCTGAGAAAAGGCTACTGGGAATAAAGGAGGTGGTAAAGAAGTTTGATATAACATTTGATAAATTTATCAAAATAGGTTTACCCACATGCTGGACAGAAAAGCGAAATATTTTGATGTGGAAGTTTTATGAAGATGCACTAACACTGGCAAAAAGCAGGGAAGATAGTAGGTACGAAAAGACACAGTTTCTAAAGGGAGAAACAATGTTTAAATTTTTGCAGAGGCATTTCAACTTGCTATGGATGGTAAAAACACTCTTCACAAAAAGACTTACTCACAGTCAGGCTGTTGCATTTATATTGGAATATCTTAGTTATAAGAATGCTTCTACAACTCAAGGTGAACTTTGGAAAAGGTGCAAAACCTTCTCCTTGGATACAGCAAAAGAGATCCTAACAGCTCAACCAAAAGTAGCCGTTGATTCAGCAACCGCTTCAAGACCAAATTTTCTCATAGATTAGAAGTTTCAAAATTCTCATTATGTTATTTTTCAAAACTCTGTAAATGTAATAGGATTTTTCGAGGCATGTGCCTCCATAACAGTTAGTAGTTTAAGCAGTTAGAGTTAGTTGGAGCAGTTAGAATCAGTTTCATTACTGAAAAATGTCTAGTGATACTGTATAAAAATACAATTGGAAGAAAGATGAAGGTTCCAAGTTTTGGATCTTGTAGCTAAATTTTGTACTTAAGAATACTGAATCAATGAAAAAGTTTTGCAAGTTTCCTTCATTTTGTCTATGCTGAATAGTTTCTCAGTTTTCATTATGTTTTCCATGTCTGTGAATAAAATAGAGTAATTTGAGCTGCGGGTCTCTAGATACATGTGTATTTAAGAGATAAATAAACCTTAATGGGCTCTCCTCTATTTTAATTTTTTCATTATTCATTTCTTCAGGATTTTTACAATGATAGATTCTATTTTAAGCAACATATCAAATTGAAATGCTCTCTTTCTTGTTTCTTCCATCCATTAATTTCAGCATAAGGAGAATATGGCATTGCAAAACATTGCATGGGTTTAATATTTGAAGATTATAGTATTAATGTTTGAAGGTTTATAAAACAGAGATAGATATAATTTTGTTTGTGACATAATCTTTAATGTGTTGAGCACGGATTCCTTTACACAACAAGGAATTGTTTCTCCAGGAACAACATTTTCCATGTTGTATTTCATGTCATCCATCTTAGCTTCCATTCCAGCTTCCATGCCATCCATCTTAGCTTCCATGTCATCCATCCTAGCTTGCACGCCATCCATCTTAGCTTCCACGCCTTTCTTCAAAACTTCCATTTCATCTTTTGTTGCTCTTTGCGAGAGTGAAATTTTTTGCACTTGCTCTTGTAATTTTGATAGATCATGTTGCAATTCGTCATCTTCATGAGTCATAGTAGAGCCTTCTGAAGGCTTAATGGGTGTTTAATTATTTTTACGGGGCATCTTTTAGAACCCAATACTGATATATATTCTACAATACACCCTTGGAATCAATTCAAATTGATTCTTCAAACAAGACTTATGCAATTTGGAAAAAAAAATACACACCCTTTTCTTGCTTTTGAGGAGTTCGATATTGAAATTGGATTATCTTTGTGATTGCTGCACTTCAATATTTTATTTTCAGTACCAACGTATCCCTGTGAATTATATTTCGAATGCCACAGATCTGACCTGATTTGGATTCTCCAAGAAAAAGTTGTGTCCAATCTCCCACAATGACCTAATTATGGACTGGTTCAGTAGAGCAAACTTGTATGAATTGCCACGTGTCACTGTTTCATCCTTCTTCTCTGACATTTATAGCCAAGAAAATATTTTCTGTGTACTTTTGACCACTTTTTACGGAACTCCAATCCGATGCCCAGAGAGAGAGTTATTGAAATTTTCCCACGATCACCTCTTTGAGATGACGTTAAGGAGCTTGAAAAAGAACTACCTTCCACAGATCATATCTCCAAAAATATTGTGAAACAAGCTCTGAAATTTTTTGAAAAAATTCTTGAGGATTTCAAATTCGCATGATAAGAATTTAAGATTTTGAACCTTTGTAGAAAAAAAGTTATAGCGCAAATGCCACGATGACCTGTTTAGGAGCCTAAAAAAGTACCTAACTTCCATAGATCATATCTCCGACAATATTGCAAACCAAGCTCTGAAAATTTTAGAAAACATTCCTCAGGATTTCGGCTTCGCACCCTAAAAATTTCAGCTTCTGAAACTTCATATAAAAAAGGTTATAGTGAAAATGCCACGATGACCTGTTTGGAGTAGTGAAACCCTAGAATCCAAAGCCTCTGATAACAAATGTTGTGTAACCAGCTCCGAAAATAGAAGAAAAGAGATATCAACGCCTTAGAAATGAGCCAATTCGAGGGGGGAACCTCCAATACATTACATAAATGAAAAATTCTTGGATGATACAATTTACAAAACCTCCTTTCTATATAGGAGTCCATGGGGCCATAATGTAACCCTAGTGGGCCACAATGTAATCCTAGCCGACCTAACAATACTAATTTATGGGGACAATAATAACAAAATGGGTGTTACAAGGGTATAATAATAACAATAAGGGGGTTAAAATAACAACAGTAAGGGACTATACTAGTCATATAGGGACCTAGCAGACCATGAGGTTAGAATCTTGAGGATCGATAGCTCTGATAGCTGATAAAAGTAATTTCCTTTTTGCTGGACATGATTGTAGCACTTCTAAGGCCAAAATTGTTGAAGGAGATATCACCAAGTCTTCAAAAATGTTGTAGTTCTGGGCGGCTCTTGCATGTGGATTGAAAGCTTATTTTCGAAGTACACCTTTAGCAGGTTGTTTAATCACTAGATCAGGATTAGGTTTCTCGGTATGAAGTGGATCAGAAACCGAAGGAGATACAACTGGTGTTTGACTAGAATTATCTATCTCTTTACCAGTTACTGGATTTGTATTTCCATAGTCTTTCAGTCGTGTCGCAACCATAAATTCAGACATCATTAAAATATATGCCGATGAATTAGAAGAAGATCCTATCATTTTTCTATCTTGAGTAGGAAAAGGATCCTTCAAGACAACGGGTGTGGGGGAACCTTTGATGAATTTAGAGACCTTGGACCGAAGTGGGCACTCTTTAGTAAAGTGATCATCGTCACAGATAAGACAATGATAACGAGGTTTCCTCTTATCATCAGATGGTTCATTCTTTTCAGTTTTCTCTTTGGGAGATGAAGTTTGTTTATTTTTATTCTTTCCTTTCTTCTTATTATCAGTTTTGGATTTAACTATAGATGAATCTACAACATGAATGTCGGCAGAAGTTTCATGGGAAGAATTTCCTTTCGGTGAATCTGGTAAAGTTATGATAGGATAATTAGCTTTTGAAGACTTCTTTTTACTCTTATTAGCGCTAACTAAAACAATTACACCGTTTGCTGCATGAGAACCTGAAGGAGTTGTAGTTATTTGACCAGGACATGGTAAGTCAGGAATTTTTTCATATAAACTACCAGACTGTGTATATAAAAGGTATAAGTACTGAGCTGGAGCAATGACATGTTCTTCCATAACAACCCCTCCCTTAGACACATCTTCAGTGATATTTGGAAGCAATGATTTGATAAACCATTCTGCCAAAATCTGATCCAGAATAAAAAATTTCACTAAACATCTTCTACGTCTCCATTCATATATGTAATCTGATATGTACGTAGACGTATATTGTTTTAATTAAGTCAAGAGTTTCGTGCCATTTCCATATCAGACTGGGAACTGAAAGTGTGTTAAGAAAGTCGTTGCTAATGGTTGAAAATTTTGAATGAGCCACGTCGTAGTTCAATATACCATTTTGCAGCTAAGCCTATCAGTGTTCTCTAAAACAGTCTTAATTGAATGGAATCATCAATTCAAGAGTTGGATGTGCACCAGAGTTGGTAAGTAATGACATGGTTTGAGGGGTCTTCTCCTGATTTACCTTCGAAATTAGGAATATCACTGGGAAACTTATTTGGCATTGGCGGCCAATATAGAAGATAATAAATTGGATCATTCATTAGGCATGATAAATCGGATAAATCCAAAGTTTCTATGAATGGTAACCTTGTGGAACTATACTAGTACTAGGAAGAGGATATCCAAGATATCCTTGAATAGCCTGTGCATTTGGGATTGGAATGCCTCTCAGATAACCAAGATTGGCTGGACCATATTGAGGTTGAGATGGTATCTTATACGTGTAACCAGGGTACGGTGGATGTTTTTATACTAGATTTTGTGCTACAGCTCCATATTGATATTGCCCATGATATGGTTGATAAACAAACTAAGGTTGGCTTGTTACAATTGTACTTGTACCAGGTTGTCCTGCAGGCATCTGAACAGTAGTCTGAACTGTGGGTCTAGGTTGTTGTGCAGTGACTGGAGGGATTTGTTGTGATACTTGAGGGGCTGTAGAAATAGGAGGTGCAGAAATTCTAGGGATAGGTGTGGTAGGTGGAATAGAAGTTGGTGCAGCAGTTTGAGGTGGAGTTCTAGGTGAAATTATACTAGGCTTCTGAACAGTACTAGGGGCAGATACCTGTGGTATAAATTGAAGCGTAGGTTGGACAGGTTGCTGAATTTGACTTTAACCAATTGGCTGACCAAGTTGATTATAAGATATTTTCACGTTAGTTTGCAAATTATGTTGATTTGGTGTCGGATTCCACACCGTGTTTACTCCAGGATATGGAGCACCCATTGAAGGTTGTGTTGCATAAGACCATAACCAAGTTGATAATTTGGAACGTACGTTTGATAGTTGGATGGATAATTCCCACTAAAATATTGACCTCCCTGAAACAATTTTTGTTCCTGATAGAACTGCATCCCTAAAGGAGGTTGTAGTCCTTGGAAAGATTGTTTCCCTAGCATAGGGTATTATCCTTGAAGAGGTTGCAGACCCTGAATTGAGTACTACCCTTGAGGTTTATATTGTCCTCGAGGTATGTACTAGCCTTGAGGTTGCCCCCCAAGCAGTAAATTACTACCTTGAGGATGCCCCCCAAGTAGTAAGCTACTAATTTGAGGTTCAGTGTTAGGAATGTTTCTAGACATCATGTAAACTTTTTCTGCATTCAAATTTTCGGTATGTGATTCATTTGGACCAGGTGATTGTATAAGTTTTTCGGGAGAAGGAGCTGCTCCTAAGAAAGTACCTAAAAGTGACTGGTATCTCGTAGGAATAGACAGACCACCATACAAATATGATTCTGGCAATGCAGATAAACGAATGACTCACCAGACATGTTTAATGAAGGTCTGTAATTACCTCTTGGTATGGTGTAAAAACAAATCCGGGTTGGCGAATAGTTTAGACAAGAATTGTGTAGAAAGTTCGTTAACTGAGAATACCAAGGATCTTATTTGAAAGGGCTATAATAGTAAATCAATTCACTTGTTCTAATATCTAAAGATTCCTTATGTGAAGGAAGAGAAACTTCTTCTTATGTGTTAGTAATTTCTTCAATGCTAATGAGGCCAGGAGGAAGGTTCTCAGTGATTTGAAACTTCACTCTCGATGTATGAGGATGACCAGGGGTTGGAGTGATGAACTCTAAAGTAGGTTTAGATGTAGCAAGTTCAAATTCTGGTTTAGAAATTTTAGGCTTAGTAGCTGATAACTCACTAGTTGTGGAAGCAAGTACAACTAGTTTAGAAATTGATATTTTCCTTTGAGAACTTTCTGTTGTTCGAGTTTGATCTACTTCATAATCAGGATGTATAATTACTGATTTTTCCTCGTGTGCACTTGATCCAATCACTTCTTGTTGTCATTTCTCATATTTAATATTTTCTAACTGGCTTGGTGTGTACTCAAGGGGTTTCCCCTGCATTCTACATGATTTTCTATGTAATTCAGCCACGATTAAAAGTTTTAGCACACGAAATCAAAGAAAATTTCAAAAAAATATACTAAAGTATCTAAGGAAACAAATCAAATTGATCACACGCCTACAAAATATAAGTGAGCAATCCACACACAAATAGTAGATTCCCACACTAAAAACACTAGTTGGTGATGAAATCCAACGTTGTAGAATTCTAATGTGGAAATGGCGGTTGGAAAAATTTCCCCAACAACCTCCTTAATGAAACAATTTGGTGCAAGCCTCTCCACTTATTCCATCTTGAAGTGAAGAGTACCCTTTGGAAAGTCCAAGTGAGTCTAGTCGAGGTCTTCTCCAGGCACAGTGGGACCTTCCCTCCACCGTCATCTTTGGAAAAAATCCTAAAGTTTATAGTCACTAAGGTCACCAACGGGAAAAAATGTACCTGGGGGAACAATCTATGATCTTATATACACTCAAGGGCAGAGTAAGAAAATCAATCCCCTTGAAGGGTCCTTGATATAATCCAAGGTTTACCAAGAAGTGACCCCGAGCTCCTCGACAATGGTCTATTCGAGGTTTACCATTTTTAGCACGTGCACATCTTTATCTTTCCTAATGAGATAGGTACAATTACCTCACTGATTCTGACATGATCTTGTGCTTGACTATTTTAAGAAGAGCTTCCCAGAGCACAAATGCTACAATTATATTTTCCCACTACAAGATTGCTACTTGTTTGTTTGAATTGTCTTGGAATGTTAATTAAAACATGTTCCAAGACACTAGCCTAAGCTATGTTGGTGGAAATAGCCCTAGAAAATGTAAAATATCTAGATTGATTTTATTAAAGTGTTGTTTTTAATTTGTATGTTGCTTAAGACAGAAGGTATGGAAGTGAAACTTCAATGATGTTTATGACCTGACTCAAGAATATGCTAAATGAATCTAAATGAAAAGTGAAACTATTTTATTTTCAATGAATATTATTTAAGGGAAATATTGAGATATTTAACAATTTTCAAAGCATCAATTATTTCATTCATAAACAAAATCTTGAAAAGAAGACGATTTCTTTGAGAACTCGATTTCGCAAAAATGATCCATTACTCGTTCGAAATTAAATTACTTAATCAATCAGATTAGAAACTACAAATCAATAAACAAAATATTTCCAAAAAGAAAACAATATCTAAAACTCTAAAAACATAAATTACAAAATCAAAAGAAAATCTTTGACGTCTATCTAGAGAGTTTGAGGATGTTTTCTCCTAGTTTGTGATCGAACCAAGAAAACTTTCTACTTATCTCAGCAGAAATGAAAACATCCAAAAATGGTTTGGTGTGAAAATTAGGCTTTAGTAAGCTAAAAACTCTTCCAAATTTGCAAATTAAAATGAAATCAATTTTCATAAAAGTAAGATTTGCTATGGGTTTAATGGTTCAGAAAGAGAACATCATCATACCAGTAAGCTAAGGCATATGAAAGTTTCTTATATGGAGCAGCAATAAAATAGGGCAAACACTCACTCATAAAATGAAAATCGGATGAAAAATCACACAAACACAAAAGTTTGCTGAAAATAAATTCACACATAAGATTTTGAAAGTTAAGATAGACTAGGGAAAACATAAAGAATCAGGTAATATGGCTCCTAAAAAGAGAATTTTAAAATTTTCAAAAAAATTTCACAGGTCTGCAAGTTCTAATGGAGAACAGAGTAGTACCACACTATTCTGAACTAAAAACTGCAGAGGCTACCGCACTATTTTCAAATGAAAACCGCGGAGGCAAGGAAAAGTGCAGAAAAAATAAATATTCGACTTTTCTTTTAAGGGATTCTTAGAAGTTATCTACCCAATCCAGTCTTAGATTAATCAAAATCAGAAAAATCTTAAAATTCAAACTAAAAAATAAAAAAGGAAAACTAAGTTCTATTCCCCAATGGAGTCACCATTTTGTTATGGGGATTAATCCCTCTTATGGACAAGAGCGATCTCCCTAGTATTCTACGAATAGCTAGAAACAAATGTCCATTTGTAAATCGTTTTATCTATATTATTTGCAATTCAGAATTATTATAAACAAAGAAAGAGGATATGTCCCTACCTCTAAATCCAACGTTCAGTGCAATCTTTTATCCAATCGCTCCAAAGAGGCTTCTCCAGTAAGTAGAACCTGCAATCAGAGATAGAAAAAAGAATCAAAGCACCTGCAACACATAATAATTCAGAAAAGCTAATCCAACTTAGTGATCAAGGAGTATAAGTATTTATGTTATTCAATAAGCACAAGAACAAATCAATGAGAAAAATATATCCATATGTATTATCTTGAATGAAAAGAGTAACTTTACAACCTGATAACTTGATGTCATACAATTTTCTCCCAGGGTCCTGAACAATCATTCCTCCTTCAGTTTGACAAGCCTTCCTCTCTTTGAACCAACATGGATTTATGGAAATAAGGGTGTGATCATTCTCATGCCAACAACAACTAGTGTAGACAGTAATCTCTCTTGAGAATTCCTTCAGCAATTAACATGTATGTCTATAATATACAAGCTACCCTTGAGACTGAAACATGAGCTCAATTTATAGGAAAATGTAGTAGTTTCAATTCCATGAAGAGGGGGATCGATTCCTCTCATGAAGGGATTTGAGCTCCATAGACCAAGGAATAAGCTCCATGAGTGGAGCGATAAAGCATGGACTGATTGTGCCTCTAGAAGTTTCCATTTGGGAGAATATTTGAACAACTAGGATTCTAGAACTTGCTTTTTCCTTTATTCGAATTTTTACGAGGGTTCGCATGTTTTATAAGTAGAACATGCAGGAATTGCCGCAGGCTATAGAATAAGTATCCCTGGACCCGCAGGAAAGGGCTAGGAAAAATGTGGAGTTAGACTTTTAAAGGTTTTAATGAGCTTTTCTCAAATTCCAAGACTTGGTTTAGGAACATTAGGGTTTTTGACTTCTAAGGGAGCATAATATAGGTAGTGATGGACCTATATGTACAGTCAAATTTCATGGTGAGAAAATAACATGTAACAAAGCTATAGATCAAACTTGTGAGTGAGTGGATGCCAAACAAGGTGGAACATCTCATTTATATATCCCTTCAAAGGGGTAAAATTTCCTCCTTTAAGCTAATTTGAATTTGTGAGGTACAAATTGTACTTTTGGAGTTTCTAGTACTTTCGAGACTTAAAATAAATTATTTTTCCAATTACGTTTTTCCCATAAGGGTCCTATAAACATGATGTTGAATCCTTTGAATCATGACAATAAATAATAATACATAACAAATAATATAAGCATGAAGAACATGCTTATACCTAGAAGACCATCAATAAACAACATGAAACCCATTATTTTCTTATTTTGTTTGTTACAAAGGATACATATTGAAATGAGTACTACAACAATTGTGAAGGATGAAGCTAGTTACATTTTATACACACATTGTTAACTAGGGAGGTATTCATAATTGTGCAACCAATACAACATAATTCTCAAGATGAAGAGTTCTCATAATAAGAGTAGGATTGATAAGCCATACTGTAAGCATCATCATTCTTACTAGAACTATCAGTAAGTCCTAACTTGAATATCTCAACTTCATTCAAGAAAATTATGTTGGGAGGCTTTATTTGTGATACTACACTACCTCTACAATTCACATACCACATCTGAATGTTATCAAGGCATGTCCTTTTAGTACTATTCTTATCTTGGATCTCCAACAGTGAGACCTAAAATAATATTAGTCCTCTTAGACAATTATTTTTCTTCGATACTTGTCCTATTCTCAAATATTGTGAGTACCTTTCCTTTATTTGAATATATATACTCAAGTAAACTACAGATGATTATCCAATAATTCACCATTCACTCTTCATTTATTGAAGATGAGAAGGCACATGGGATGTCCAACATCACTCCCTCTCAATCAAAGAGGATAATCCTATTCCATCTTTCCTAGGGAATAAATCCTTATAGCTTGTCTTCATAAGAGTATCAACTATAGATTATTAATAGCTTCGTAGCTCCCTCTTTTATCCGCATCTAATTTTATCACACTTGATTCCTTTTGATGTATCACGAAACCATATTCACTCTTTACTCTTGTGACAATATCCATGTCATTTTTCTTGATTACCACTTTCCGCATAGATGAAGGAATTACATTAATCCTTTCCAAAATTAAAGCTAATAATAGTTTCCTCATGAGAGTGATCTTCTTTTACCTTTAGTTTACCTTGAATTGACATTTTCCACGTAGTAGATATTGAGCTTCCCTCAACATTCTTCATATATTTTCACTCAGACAATTGAACTTGCCTCAATTGTCATCACGTATTCTTGTGACATCCTTTGAAGTAACCAAATAATATGTTAAGCAGATAACCAACAATAATTAGAAGTATATTTATATCCTAGTGACCTTATCGTCTAAACATGAACATCCTTAAGGTCCATCTCCAGTTCCTTCATGCATCAGAGTGCCCAAGGATTGAACTTGATTACAAAGTTATAACGTTTTCTTTTGGAGATCATACTAGATGTTAATCATTACTTTACATATTCTAGAGAAATATTAACCTCTTATACATGCTTAAGTAGGTCAGACTCTTCCATTAAAACATCACATAATCATTTAAAGCCTGTTACAATATTCTACCCACACAAATATTATCCAAGGGTCATTTATATGTGTTATTATGCCTTTTATTCCATCATCTAGTTATTTATCTCACAATGGACTTGCAACCTGACCCATTTCATTCCTTCATATGTTTAAGAGTATTGTTTCCATATATTATGGAATGTATACTATTCTTGTTAGAATGATTTTTCCAAGAACCTTCCAAAATTATGGTTCTTCAAAGATATTGATGATCCACCTGAGAATGATGAGTAACCATAACATAATGTTATATAATGTATGGATGAAAAATATCAAAAATTTTCTATATATCTACTTAAATACTAGATTATTCTTTTCAAAGTAGATTAACCAAGGAGACTCTACATATGCTACTATCACGTGCTTATCTCTATAATGTTGTGAAAAATCAAGACTCTTCTAAAGTAAAAAACAATGCATATTATCCTAAAGGAAAGACCAATTTTACCAATAACTTTACAAACAAGATGCCTTCCTTAATAGTAAATATATTTCTATTCTTCTTTCTTCGCCTTCTTCTCCGGTTCTCCTACTTCCTCAATATGTGAGCCTCACTTATTTCCTTTCGATTGTTCTTATGTTGGTTTGGATAGTACATTTAATATTGTCCATATTCATTTCACTTAAACCATTGAGCCTTAGACATATATTTATTATTTTACTTCCTGAATTTTACCTTCTTCATATCCTTGACTCAAGCTAGAAAGGCTTGAGACTTCTCATTTTATGAAAAATTTCATATTTTACTCCAATCCTTCATTCTTCCAAAATTCATTAAGACCACAACTCATCAAAAGGATTTGAACCTTTATTAGAGTAGATTCTTGTTACAATTATTCTCCATTCTAGTGGCAATGCATTTAATACACATATGATGAATTTTGAATAAAAAATTGTCTCTCTATGTCCCCAAAAGTGATGTCTTAAATGAGATATCTTCATCATAAAGGATTCCATGTCTTCATCCTTTGATTTATTCATCATGTATATTTTATTCCACAAATACATATTTTGTCCTCGTGTACTTACAGAGTACAAGTTCAATAGCTCATGATACATATCCTTGGAAGTTTTCAAACTTGAAACAAAAGGAACAAGATGATATTTGATGGATTTAACTATGATCCTTTGTGCCCTTACTTCCCATCTCTTGTAATTTGATAGTTCTCGATTCTCTTCTTTGCTAGGTTTAGAAATTTCCCTAGTTACATATTCCATTACCTCATGCTCTATAAGTGCCACGTTAGTCCTTTTCTTCCATGCAAGGTAATTTGATGCTCCAATGAGCTTATTTATCTCCTTATAGAAAGAAAACATATGGCCAATAGATTCATACATAGATTTATAAAGTTATACTTAATTTATAACCAATATTTTCCTCTTCGTTGATGATTTCTTCAACCTTTATTAATTCTTTCAAGACATTTGAGGTGACTTCAACAATTCCATTAAAAGTTGTTTCCTAAGATTCCTTTGAAAACAATTTTCAGGAGTAATGAATGATACCAATATCCTTTTGATATTTCCTTCAATGCTTATTTTCAATGATCCCTTTGAATAAATCTCCTTCTCTCAAGAGAAAACCTTTCTTGTAGTCTTCCTCTTAAGCCTTCATTTGATGAAAGCTTGATGTAGTCTTGATCTTCTTCAATATAGAGATCCTCCTTCCAGATTAATAGATATTCTACTTCTTTTCTTTCACGAATTTTTCCCCTTGACAAGGAAACTCTTCCTTGTTTCCACAAGATGATCGTTCCAGTTTCCTTCTTGTTCACGTTAGCTCTGGTACCATGTTGGAAAATTGAAAGTGGTGTCTTATTAATTTCATTTTTTTTAACCTTAATATTTGTTTGTGAACTTAGTTAACCTTATTGTATTCTTTAGTTAGATCATTTCATCAAAAAATTATCAATAATGAAATAGTAACAATAGAGGACAAAAAAATTAGGCTCTAAGCAATGACCAAAACCCTCCAAGAGAAAACTCAAAAAACTCTTCTCTTCTTATAGAATCTTCTTCAAATGAGATATAAGGACCCAAGTCCTAGACAAATTTCTCCTCCAAGTAAAAATTTCACCCCTCCAACAATTCCTTATTCAATATTACTCCAACCAACTTCAAATACTGCAACTTTGACCTTCCATATAAATATTTTACCTCAACCTGCAATTTTACTCCTACAATTTTGGCCCTGGTTGTTGTTTCAAAAACCCTAGTTCAACTTCCTCTTGAGACCTTCCTAGATCAATACAAGTCCTCCCAAGGTCAACGAGTTCAAAATAAAGTATTCTTCTTCCCAGCAGTAAGATATTGTACTTCATTTTACTACAAGTTAGTCCTAAAATTTTTGCACTTCTTGGAATATGCTTAACCCTAATCCTTTGAATTTGTGAGAGATATTGATCCCAAAAACAAGATTTTAGTCCTTCTTTTCTTCTTCTAAACTATCACTCCCTTTTTCTTCTCCTTACTAGCTTCAAATGAAAATTCCTTCTTGATATCAAACTTGTGAGTAAGTGAATTCCAAATGAGATTTAACTGGTCCTTTATATAGCCTTTCCAAGGGGTTAAATTCCTCTTTTAGGCTGACTTGAAGATTTTATGGCCGACTTGTACTTTAGGAGTTTCCAAGATTTTCTAAACTCAAAATAAATCCTTTTTGCAATAATATTTTTCCTATAAGGGTCTAATAAACATGATTTTGACTCTTTTTACTCATGAAAATAAATCCTAAGACATAACAAACCCTAGAATCATGAAGAACATAGTTATACCTAGAATACCATCAATACATATCCTGAAACCCATGCTCTAAAATAATAACATTTTCTTTTCTTATTTTGTCTGTTACATAGGATACATATTAAAATGAGTATAGCAACAATGTTGAAGACCGAAGCTAGTTAAATTTTCAACATGTACAAGAAAAATTGTCCATTTACTATAGGAAATAGACAATAAGGAAATTACAAGAAGCCATCCTATAAGACATTGTTTTCAATTCTTTAATGAAAATTATATCTAAGAATAAAAAAAGCTCTTATAGTCATGAATCAGGCATCCTTATCCATTTCAATACATTCCACACCAGCAAATCAATTTCTATAATATTTTTTATTTCTGTTGGAGGCTACATTTTCCTATGAAATTCCATGTTTTCACCTCAAAAAAAAAAACTCTAAGACATAAATACTTCTACAATTCAAAAACGCTTCATAAAAATTAATCAACAACCTATATGAATACATATAAATCCAAAAAAATGAAAGGTATTCCCAAATTAATGTTTTGTCAATAATTTAACCATATTAATTCTAATATACCCATAACATGAGCTAATGAGGAGGACCTCACATCTACATGTAGGGGGAGCTCAAAGTGCCTAAATTTTATAAATTTATTATTGGAGTAATTAGTGGTTTCTAGGTAAAAACCATTGTTGTATGAAATTGCTTAAATTTGCTTAATAAGCAGTTCTTGATGAAGTTATATAAAAATTCACATCAAAATTATTGAATGGATAATACAATTATGAGAATAATATGCTCAATGACACAAGGTTCACAATCATGAGAATATGAATTCACACTAGAACATTCAAATCACCCTTTAAGTTACCAAATGTAACCTTATGAATTGTGAAAATTTTAGTGATTAAAAAAGGTGTGTGAAAATAGATAGTGTGCTACATAGTTGATTATGCCCTATAAAATCATGATTTGTAGAGGTGACATAGAACTTAAAACTATTTCATGTTTTTGCAAGGGTGATAATTTATATATGATCAACATTTGGAAGGTCAATATCAAATACATACCCAATCCCAAAAAAATCATTAATTTTCTTTCACATTTTTCTTGAAGATCCCTCAAGTATATGATTTAGGGAATCATCATTAATTCCCTTCTAAAAAATATCCTACATTAGCAAAAAAACACATAACTAATATACACTCATGCTAAAATCACAACATAGCATCAATAGAAACCTATTGTAGGAGGTGATTGTGGAAGGGTTGTCCTTTTGTTATAGGAACACCATTCCTACAATATTTATATTGGCTTTGGAATGGGGTCAAATAAGTAATGAGATATAAGTTTTAAAACATATTTTATTGTTTTCCTCACGAAAAGTATCACTAATACAAAATAGCTAATTAGTTACTAAAAATATGACTAAAATTTTCATACAAACGACAATTTTTCAGTGAGTGATCAATAGTAGCTAATTTACAGTATCTTATAATGCGACTAACTTTTAGTCGTTTTTAGCTTAGTCATTAATTGGTTGTCTCAATTTCAGCATCTAGTAGTATATTTAGTTATAAATTTGGTCATTAATTTTATCATTGATTTACTCAATTAATGACCAAATATATAACAAAATATATTACTATATGATCACCTGATAAAATCAATTAATGACCAAATAAATATGACCGAAATTTTGGTCGTGTTAAAAGATAATATAAATTTGCTACTAATAGTCATATCTATGCAAATTTTAGTCATTGTTTGAAACCAATTAATGTCCAAAGAAATATGACTAAATTTTGGTTGTGGTATAATATACTATGAATTAGCTACTAATAGTCATATATATGCAAAATGTAATCATTATTTGTAATCACAAATTTATCATTTACATTAATCATTTACCTTTTTTGTAGTTTCATATTCATTATATAAGTGACTAATTTAGTAGTTTATATTCATTTCATTTACTTTCATTAATAGTCATTATAAATTACTATTTTAGTCGTAATTAATTTTATTTGTGTTCATCATTAATCAATATAAAGTAATAATTTAGTAGTTTTAAATTGATTTTATGTGTTCATTATTAATCAACATAAATTAGTTAGTATGATTTTGTGACTAAAAACAAAATGGCTTACAATGTGCATGTTCATGTAATATGAAAACACAAAGTTACATATGTTAATTACAACACAAAATAATATCAAGTGCAGCTATAAATAATTTCAACCACAAATTGTATTATATAAAATTTCAAGTATTACAATATGATTTTGCAACTTAATATTAATTGGAGTACAATTTCCATGTGAAATATTGTTTCATCACTTCGAAACATTATCATTATGTTGCCGAAGCATTGCACGTGAATTCACCAACTCTAAAGACTTGACCATCAGTCTATATGTGTGTGTCTCATGTGAAATATTAGCTTTAAGGGTATCACTATATTGGTTCTCTTCTCTCTCTCTTTTTTCATTTGTCACTCCAACATTATTTTTCTCCTCTTTCTTCAATTCCTGCTTCTTACCATCGACACTGAGTTCCTCTTCTGAAAATGAAAGAAGATACAATGTTAAATATAAGACATGAAAACTGATGAACACTGAAATATAAACTAAATTAGACTATAATATATTTATACATCGTATAAATCAACATCAACAATGTCAATGTCAGTTTCCCCCCAAAAAACAAGAAAATCAAACAAGTTTTCTTTAGTTGGGCGATAGTGGACATATGACCTTTATAAACAAAGAAAATAAAACGTCACCATAGAAAAGAAAATTTTATAAACATAGTATTCAACTCTCAGAAAATGATTAGGCACAATCATGCAAACTAAGTTACATGCTAAAAATCTTAGGCGATAGATAACTTGTGAAATAAAATGGAAAGAAAAAGACAACATACAATAAATGATGTATGACCACTCACTGTAAAATTACATCATAGAAGGAAAACAAATATCCTATGGTTACTCATAAATATGGGTGGGTAACATGCCCCAATATTCCAGGATCCTTAGGTTTCGTAGGAAGTAAACCTCCTCATAAATGCCCCAATGTCTATGCATATAGATTTCATCTTATCATGTGGATTTCTTACATCAGGCACCATACCAAAATAAATACATGGAACTGATATTTGTCCTACCCCCAATGTTTGTAACTGAAAATCCATACCAGTAACCCATAAAACAAATTTTGGATATCAAGAAATGATTAGAACCATAAATTTGAAGAATGTTCAACTAGAAACACGACCGCCATGAAGAATTAACATGTTCATTAGAGTTTGTTGTATCTCTACCTCCATATCAATCTAATGAATCTAAGGATCCTCAAGAAGATGCCATATAATAACAGTTGTCACACTATCAAAACCTAGAAAAAAAAACTTCTAGGAAGGCTCAAAAGTGAAGCCAATCCACTTCTATCGATAAACTACATTTCCATGGAATGTGACTTTGTAAGTCGCACGCAATTGAAGAACCATCTAAATCATAAATTTTGGAAGGTAGAGTTGAAAATATTTGGAAGATATAATCATTAATCTATGTTGTTCATTTGTTGTCATGTATCCAAAAGGATTTCCCAAAATCTTCATGAATGGAATATTTCCTTTATTGTTGTCATCCAAGGAATACATTTTACTGTTATCTACAACACATGTGCTAGTTAAAGTTGTATATTCAGAATCAAAGACAAGTGAATTTCTTCCCATAGCACCAGTGTTATCGACATATGTAGTAAGATGAATTTTTCATTGCAGCATATGGTCAAGCATGGGAAATAACACAGTCACCCACTTAGGAACTGGAACTTTTTCCCCTATCAAGTTATTTTGCATAAAAATTTTCAACAACTACAGTGTATACCAAGTCCATTCTTAGCTCCTACATCTCTAGTATTGTTGTCTTCACTAAAAAAAAATGCCAAAATTTGCTTAATAGTCGACAATGGAATAGTTCCTTTTTTAGATCCATCCACCTTACAAAGCTTTAGTTTTTTAATAATAAGGGAAACAACTCACAAATGGTGCTACTATTTATTCCAGTGGCACAAACTCGCAATCAAATTAGTCATGGAAAAAGAAATTGCATTTGTATTTTGCAATATATTCATACATGTAGTTAAGATATATGCAACAAGAGGATTTTCTAGAGGTTTCTCTTCAAAAGAAACATCTCTTCCTTTTTCATTGGCATCGTCTTTGGGAACCTCAAAATTAACCAGTGACAAGGGAAGAGCTTGGGAAAGTTCATCCTCTTCTTACACTAGCTCCTTAATATGACTAAAGAGCCACTCCATAGCCAGTTCAACACTATTTGTTTCAGCATGCCTCAATGATTCCCTCGCCCTAGACATATGGTCTAGTATGAGAAATAACACAATCACCCACTTGGAAATTGAAACTTTTTCCCTTCTCATGTTATTTGGCATAAAAGAATTCAATAAGTCCAATGTATACCAAAAAATCTACTGTTGCCTCCTATATATCTAGTATTATTGTCTTCACTAAACAATAATGAAAAAATATGAGAAAAAGTTGATAATGGACTTCTACGTTTTTCATATCCACCCACCTTAAAAAGCTTTAGCCATTGAATAAGAAAGAAAACAACTCACACGGGATACTATACTTTGTTTCAGCTACACAAAGTCAATCAAATCAATTATCGAAAACGAAATTGAATTTTTACTTTCAAATAGATTCATACATGTAGTTAATAAATCTGCAACGGGAAGATTTTCTAGAGGTTTCTCTTCATACGAAACATCTCTTATTTTATCATTACCAGTGTCTTTGGGAAATTAATAGTTACCCAATGATGAGGTAGTGGCTTGGGCAAGTTCATTATTTTCTTGTGCTCTCCCCTCAAGATGACTAAAGAGCCACTCCATAGCTAGTTGAACACTATTTGTTTCAACATGCCTCAATGCTTCCTCTATCCTGGACATATGGTAAAGTATGAGAAATAATTTAATCACCTACTTGGGAATTGAAATGTTTTCCCCTATTAGGTTATTTGGGTGCATAAATTTTTTCAATAAGTCCAATGTATACCAGCAGGTCCATTATTAGCTCTTATATCTCTATTACTATTTTCTTCACTAAAATTATGCAAAAATATGAGAAATAGTTGATAATGGACTAGGTCGTTTTTTACATCTATCTACCTTACAAAGCTTTAGTTGTTGAATAAGAAGGGAAACAAGTCACAATTGGTACTAGACTTTGTTTCATCTGCACAAAGTCACAATCAAATCAGTCATGGAAAAAGAAGTTGCATCTGTACTTTGCAACAGATTCATACATGTAGTTAACATATGCACAATGGGGGGGTTTTCTAGAGGTTTCTCTTCATAAGAAACATATCTTCCTTTTTCATTGGCACTGTCTTTGGGAACCTCATAATTACCGAGTGATAAGGAAATATCTTGGGAAATTTCATCATGTTATTACGTTGGCTACTCAATATTATTAAAGAGCCACTCCATAGTGAGTTCAACACTATTTGTTTTAACACGCCTCAATGCTTCCTCTATCCTAGACATATGGTTAGGTATGAGCAATAACAAAGTCAACCACTTGGGAACTGAAACTCTATCCCCTATCAAGTTATTTGGCATACAAATTTTCAATAAGTCCAATGTATACCAATAATTCCATTCTTGGCTCCTTAACTCTAGTATTGTTGTCTTTACTCAAAAATAATTCCAAAATATGAGAAATAGTTGATAATGGAATAATGTCTTTTTCAAATACATCCACCTTACAAAACTTTATTTTTTTAATAATAAGGGAAACAACTCACATACGGTAGTATCCTTTGTTTCGGCCACACAAAGTCACCGTCAAATTAGTCATGGAGAAAGAAATTGCATATATACTTTGCAACTGATTCATACATGTACTTAAGATATCTGCAATAAGAGGATGTTATACATGTGTCTCTTCATAAGTAACATCTCTTCCTTTTTTACTTGCATTCTCTTAGGGTACCTCAAAATTACCCAGTGACAAGAGAAGAGCTTCGGCAAGTTCATCATCTTCTTGCGTTGGCTCCTCAAGATGAATAAAGAGCCACTCCATAGCCAGTTCGACACTATTTATTTCAACATGCATCAATACTTCCTCTTCCATGGACATATGGTCAAGTATGAGAAATAACACAACCACCCACTTGGGAACTGGAACTTTTTACCCTATCAGGTTATTTGGCATACAAATTTTCAGTAAGTTCAATGTATACGAAAAATTCCATTCTTGGCTGATATATCTCTAGTAATGTTGTCTTCACTCAAAAATAATGCCAAAATATGAGAAATAGTTGATAATGGACTAGTGCCTTTTTCAGATTCATTCACCTTACAAAGATTCAGTTTTTGAATAAGAAGGGGAAGAACTCACGGACGATACTTAGCCTTTGTTTCGATAGCACAAAGTCACAATCAAATCAGCCATGGAAAAATAATTTGCATACTTTGCAACATATTCACACATGTACTTAAGATATACGAAACAGGAGGATTTTCTAGAGGTTTATTTTCATAAGAAATAAATCTTCCTTTTTCATTGGCACTATCTTTGGGAACCTTAGAATTACTCAGTGACAAGGCAAGAGCTTGGGAAAGTTCATCATCTTATTGCACTAGCTCCTCAAGATGACTAAATAGCAACTCCATTGTCATTTTAGCCTTGGAAAGCCAATTTCCACCATCATAGGAATGGTAGCCCCATCAGGTGGATGACCTCAAAAAAGTTGACCTGTGCTTCTAGAAATACCATTATTGTTTCCTATAACATGACTTATGGCACTATATACATGGGTAATAATGGAAAAAACAATGGTAATCAAAGGTATACTAAAATCAAAAAAACATTTGATTTCTCTAGATAGGTAGAACAAAATTGAGAACTAAATCTTGTACAGTGTCGAAAAAGACCTTTGGATCCCATGGAAAAATGACAAATCCTCCAAAAAATGAGCCTCCAAAAAATGGTTTCACTAGCTTTGATGTAGAGGGCACAATTAACAACGAAGAATAATTCACAAGGTACTCCAAAAGCCTGCAATTGCTTCACAATGTGCCTAAAAACCAAGGTGCATGCTCTAGCTTGTCATTTTCAATACCTTTGTCATTTTATGTTACGATTCCTTGATGTGACATAAATGGTATTGTCCATGTTAAATGACATGTTGCTTTAAAAGCAGTCAAATGTATTTTAATTATACCATGAGCATAGAAAAAATTCACCACTTTTGTATTGCACATTCACTTATGATTGTCATATATAATTTTTGTCATGTCATCTATAACTTTCCCAAGGTAGTGATACTTTAAAGAAAGTGATGACTCAAACTTAAATGAGTAGTTGAGCTATAGTTCTCATCCAAATCAAGATTTTCATGAAAACATTTACAAGGGTAACAATAACACCCTTATTTGTTGCAATAACTGATCCTGTAGCATCATGGCATTGATTGGGGACTACAAAAACCTTCACAAGTGTCACATAGAATGATCGCATTGTAGATGCAACCTTATTGATAGCCTCAAAAACCATGAGATTAAGTGAATTAATTTTAATTTCGTGGGCTTGAGATGCTTCCCCTGCACTTATAGAGCCTCCAATGTCAGCCTCTAAAGCGTCTGCATGTCGCTTAGGCCAACCAAGATGCATTCTTGAAATCCTTTCGATACCATGGTGCATTATTCTATGGTGATGCAGTATTGTTTTTATAACAAAAATATATTCAGGTTCAATGGACCAATGAGAAGTAGGTTCATTCCTCATATCTTTAGCATTCCCTGTAGCATTCAAATATGAGACTATTAGGTTCAATAATTTCATAAGAAAAATATAAATGAGAAAGTAAACTTGCACATCAATTAAATTATATTCAATATGGTACTTGAAAATAATGTCTTCCGTTGAGCTTTCCTTCCTTTCTAGGAGAAATATTAGTTGAAATATTCACAACAATGGACTAGGTTTTTAGTCCTTCCAACTATATTAGAATAGTGAAGATAAATGGGGAAGAAAAGAAAAGAAAAATAAGGGAGTATCATATATAAAAACTTTGCACAAGAAACAAGGTATCATGCAACTTCTAACAATATTAGAAGTATCCATGATCCATTGCATTCAATAAACAAAATTGGAAACATAATGTATGTGGATAGTTCAGTTGTTACCAATTTGGATCCAACATAGTTCAGGGACAAAAATTAGGCCATTTTTCACCCTTTTCCAGGTTTTCTTAATGTGTGATCAAACCCTCAGCAGATTCATGGTAAGCACATATATTTATCCATTCATGTAGACGGAAAACTCTTTAGAATGTATAATTACTCTGCTAGGTAAATGAATTTAAACATGGATAAAGTTTTTCCATGCATGTAGTCATTCCTAGTAGTATTTTACCTTATACATATATCCACAATATAGTTGACCTCTTAAGCTTTGACAAAGTTTTGACACTCAGGCCATTTGCATCCCTTTTCCAAGATTTCTTTGTGTGAAATAAAACCCTCAACATATTCATGGTAAGCGCATATATTTATCTATTCATGCAGATGGAAAACCCTTTAGAATATACAATTACTTTGCTAGGTAAAATAATTTAAACTTTGATAAAGTTTTTCCATGCATGTAGTCATTCCTCGTAATATTTTAGCTCGGCCCCATATAGATATCTAAAATAGAGTTAACCTCTTAAGCTTTGAATTTTTTTTGAGATGCATGTAGTAATCTTCAGTCATAGTTGACCCATAACGATATCCACATTAGAGTTCACCACTTTTGTTACATTGGATCTTATTTGTCAAAAAACTATCCTTGTGATCATTCCAGTGAGGAAAACATCAATGTACAAGTCAACAATCAGATCTTACATTGTAGATTTCGTGACCCTTCTATTTATGATTATGAAGATTGTTGGAATGGGGAAGAGTATCTGGACAACATGTTCTTAAATATGCATCCCCAATATTACAAGGCACGAGTAGACACTCATGCTTCAATTAATGAAGAGGAAGCGAGGTCATAAAATTATAATCTAGTATTTCTATTGTTCATCAAAATTAACTATAACAACTATGGTAATACTCAAATTTGAACAATTGTCTAACAAGCTAGTTATTAAAATACATCAGTTAAGTAGAAATATTTTTGTAATATTCCCAATTAGCCTCAAACTAATTAGAATATTAAATTTTGCTTTACTTTTCTATTCATGAATAAATGTAAAAGGGAGGAACATAAAAACTCCTAAAATCAGTGAATAAATCAATGCCCCATGTGAACAAGGATAAATATGGGCTACTTCAATAAAACACCCTTATGTGTAAAAGGGGTTGAGACTTTTGACTGGGTCAACAGGACCAAATCAAAAGCGTTTTCCAGATTCAATGAACCTCCTAGATGCACAATGAAGTTTTAGATGGAGGCCACACATGTGAAAGGGGCTAAATCATTGAGATGATTTAGGGTTTTGCAAGATCTCATTCTTATAAAAGGAAGAGGAGGACAACAAGAGAAGGGTTGTTGAAGACCATATTATTTCTGAAGAATATGTTTGTTTAGAAATTTCTCATTCTCTTGGCTGTTTAGCACAAGGATCTCATATTTAGGAATCCTTATCTTTCCTTGAGTAGCTCTTGGAACAAACTTGTACTTCTTGACCACTATCAGGCTTAAGGCCAAGCTTCTACTTCCAACTACAACTTAGATCCTATTGAGGGTTTGGTTTTCTTTGTAATCTGCAGTAAGTGGAGGCTAGATCTACTCAGATCTAGGCCAATATAGTACCCATTTTCAGTGGGAGAAGCTTCTATCACATTGGAAAGAGTGTTCTGGATCATTTGAGCTTCAGATCTACATCTTGGCATTAGGCCAAATATTTCTTCAAGCCTACAGTGTTGTCCCTCTTCCAGTACTGCATTATCTATAAAGAGGAAAGTTGCAGAGTGATTTGGAAAAGTTTGAGGAGTGATCTTTGGTGTTGGGGATCTTCCCTTCACTGTGGTGATTCATGGATTTCTGTTCTTATCCATGTCCTATTCAGATCTGATTTGAATACTCCTGTATATGCTTCAAAAATTTTAAATAGATCTGCATATATGCTTCATATAATCTCAGATCTACTCCATGTGCTTCATGATTTGCTGAAATCCCCAATGGGAATGTAAAGTAGAGACATTATAGTGTATGGATCTGACATGGATCTGACAATTCATGCATTATTTTTCTCTAGATCTGATATGTAATCTACTACTGCGATACACTCAATAAACTAACGTTGTCAAGCCTTTTCAGTCATTTATATGTGTTGCGAGACCTGATTCTTGAGGGTTTCTTCATCAAATCTTCCATTTTATTCATGTTCTAAGCAATCAAACTCTAGATCTAATGTTTGCATCATATTGTATTAGAAATCCTATTTAAAAGACGTTGTGCATGCTTCAGAAACTTTCTGTTTAGTCAAGTCACGGGAATTTAGTGTTTTTAAGCCATATTGGGACCAAGAGATCTATTTAACTAAGAAAAAGTGATTTTTTTCGGATCTTTTCTCGGTGTGTTACACTAAAAATTGTCACCATGACATTTTACTATCTGTATGGGTTCATCATTACTGATACAATACTCCCTTAGAAGTATACAAACATCAAGTTCCTGAAACCAAGCCTTGAAATTGAGAGAAAAGCTTATAAAAGTCATTAAAATACTTGTACTGCACTTTCTCTTAGTATTACATCCGATGCCGCATATACTTGTTCTAGAACATGCGAAACCAGCTACAATTTTTTTTCATTAAAGGTGCAGATTCCTATAAAAGGTAAAGTGAAGGCAACAGTAAAATTTGGAAGCCCAGTTGGTTGAATCTGGAAGCTTTTGGAAGCAATTATTTGGTGGAAAGTTCGCTCCTTTCATGTACATTCATCCCTCCATTAAAGGAGCCTACCCCTTGGTATGTGGAACTTAATCCCTTTGAAAGAGGATTGTATCCCCTCTTAGTTGGAGCTACAAACCCTTCTCTTTTTCTATAAATTGAAGCCATAGTTCAGCCTCAAGGGGAGTTAGGCTTTGAGATTTTTTGAGGAGAATTGCTGGAGAAAATTTGACTCTCTCAACTGATTGTCATATGGGAATGAATACACACTCATATGTATGCTAGTCGAGAGAGTGCAAAGGCTTGTCAAAGTAGAAGAAAAGCTTGTTCCAGACCCCAGAAGGACCTGTACGACATCAAGGCGGACATGGTTGTAAGGCTCATTTTTTCATTAAAGATAATACGAATGGATCCTATTTTCTCAATGATTTGTTTATTTAAATGGCTTATTTCTTGAATTCCTTGATCATCAAGATAGATTTATGGTTTATGAATTAGTCTATATTATGCAGGTGCTTCTGATTCTTTCATGTTTTTGATTGCAGATCCAGAAAGGAGACATATTCAAAGTGACAGGAAAGAAGACTACGATGAGTGATGGACTAAAAGTAAGTCCTAAATCCTTCATTATAGATAATTATAGATCAAATACAATCTAGAGAAAGTATTTTACATTTGTCCGTTTGTTGCTAGTTATCTGTAGGATACTAGGGAGATCTGTCTTGTCTGCAAGAACGATTTATCCACCCAAAAAAATGGTGACTCCACTGGGGAATGGATCTTGAACTTTGTTTTCTTTTATTTTTGATTTGTGAAACTATTTTTCTAATTTTGATTGATTGATACTGGCTTGGGTAATTTATTCCTGTAGAATTCCTGAAAATTTCTTTAGAATTTTTTGTTTTTCTTTAAGTTTTCCGGTCTCCGCACTTTGTCATTAGGCACAGTGAGGTCATCTCCACTATTTTCTTGTATACATAGTGTCGTACCGCACCTGTTTACACTAAAACCTGCGAACCCTAAGAAAATTTTTGAAAAACTTAAAATTCTCTTTTCCAGGATCGGTTTGTAGGATTCTTAGTATATACCTAGACTTGTGTTTTCTGTCAAAAAGCGTTTTGTGTGAGTTTCTTTCATCATTCTTAAGCTTTGAATGATTTTCTACAAGATTTGCATGTTATAAGTGATTTTTTCTTCGTCTATGTGTCACTCAAAGCTTAGAAACCTCTGTATACCTTAGATCACTGGTATTTCATTTTTTTCTTGCTGAGTCTTTGACTTCATAGCAAAAAATGTTTTATGAGAATTAGATCCCATTTTCTCATTTGAAAATCTTTAAAAACTTTTTTATTAAGTTTTGGATTTCACTTAAAAAACCTTATTTGGATTTTTTTGAGTTTTTGCTGATTTCAACAAAGAATTTCTTAGTTAGATTACAAAATAAGAAAAACGTCCTCAAAATATTTAAAGTTTTGATTTCAGATTTAATTCTTAGAATTTTTAGATCTCAAAAGTAGTGTTTATAGTTTTGAGTGTTATTTATAGAAATCGCAGTTTTCTTTTGAAGAATGTTTGCTTGTAGTTTCAATCTTGAATAATAAAGGGATTTCTTTTTGTTAATCATTTTGGGTTCTCATGAAATAAGATTTGTTTTCATATGTTCTTGTTTTGAAGGAAATAATTGTTTTAAAAGATTGCATCTCTCAACTCTTTCTTTTAGATAGAATTCATTGAAAGGAAATGAATTGTTTATCATAATAGATGCATGTTTAGTGTATTTTGAGTTAGGTCACTACATATCATCAAAGTTTCACTTTCGTACCTATTTTCCTAAGAAACAACTTCTTAAAAGTAACACTTAAATTAAAATCAATCTAGTAATTTTTATATTTCTAGGACTCTTTTTTACCAACATAGCTTAGGCTAGTGTCTTGGAGTAGGGAGTAATTAACTCTCCAAGACAATTGAAACAAAAAAGTAGTCAATCTTGCGGTAAGAAAAATACAATAGTAGCTTGTATGCTCTGGGAAGCTCCTCTAAAGGAGTCAAGCACGAGATCATATCCAAACCAGTGAGGTGATGAATTCCAACTAATCGGGAATGATAGAAGATGTGCACGTATTAACAACGGTAAACCTTGGATTGACCATTATCGAGGAGCCTGGGGTCACTTGTCAGTATACCTTGGATTATGTCAAGGATACTTCAAGGGGATTTAGATTTGTTACTCTACCCTTGCATGTATATTGGATCGTAGATTGTTCCCCTAGGTATATTTGCTCCTGTTGGTGACCTTAGTGGCCATAAACTTAAGATTTTTTTCTTAAGGTGACGGTGGAGGAAAGATCCCATTGTACCTGGAGTAGATGTCAACTAGACTCACTTGGACTCTCCGGAGGGTTATCTTCACTCAAGATGGTTTAAGTGGAGAAACTTGCACCGGTCTATTTCATTAAGCAGGTTGTCAGGGTAACTGTTCCAACCGCCATTTCTGCATTAAAATACTATGATGTTGAATTTCATCACCAACTAGTGTTTTTAGTGTGGGAATCTATTGTTTGTGTGTGGTTTGATCTCCTATATTTTATAAGCATTTGATCATTTGAATGTCTCCTTAGTGACTTTCGGATTTTTAATTGAAATTTTCTTTGATTGCATGTGATTAATAATTTTTAATCGTGGCTGAATTACCAAGAAAATCGCGTATACTTAAGGGGAAGCCCCCTGAGTATACACCAAGCCAACTTGAAGGACTAAAAGCTTTGGTACCACATATTATCAGTAGAATTAGATCAACAGAACCAAGAGAATCATCCATAATTACTCATCCTGATTATCATGAAGTAAATCAACCACAAACAACAGAATATATTCAAGAGACAATTTAAGTTTCTAAAATCACTGACATTACTTCTGCAACCAGTGAATTAGTTGAAGAACCTGAAATTTCTAAGCTAGAAACTGAACCTGCTGTGTTGGAATCATCTTCAGGATTTGTTACTCCGACTTCTAGTGATCCTAATTCACCTCAAGTAAGGCATCGCATTACTGAAAACCTTCCTTCTGATATCATATGTATTGAAGAACTTGTTGGTCCAAACGAAGGCGTAATTCTTCCCAAAACCCAAGAAACTTTAAATCTTAGAGAGTGTGAATCAATATTCTAAAGTCTTTTTAGAACTGACGCTGGGTATTTATCATTGACAAATTTTTTACAAAATGCAGGTCTTACTTATTCACCACCCTGAATTCCTTTTTTCCCTACACCAAGAGGTTATCAACCTTAATTAGTTATGTTGGGCGAGTCATCTATGTTTTCTGAATCTCCAGAAACATTTTTATATGGTGGTTCTTCTGTTCCTCGGGGATACCAGTCGCTCTTTGGTACCTTCTCAGGAGCAACTCCTCAACCAATTGAACAAATGTTATCATATAGTACAAATGGAACAAACACTGCAATGTTGAACACAAAATACATTTATATGATGTCTGGAAATATTCCAAATCCTCAACCCCAAGGAAGTCAGTTACCGCCTAGGGGGAAACCTCAAGGAAGTCAGTTGCCACCTAGGGGGAAACCTCAAGGAAGTCAGTTACTACCTAGGGGAAAACCTCAAGGTAGTCAATTACCTCCCGGGGGCAACCTGAGGGTAATTTTTTACCACCTGGAGGTCAAACTATAGGACAATATTTTTTTCCTGGGGAGCAACCTTAAGGATAGTACATACCTCAAGCTCAATATCAACCTCAAGGAGAGTACATACCTCAAGCTCAATATCAACCCCAGAGTCAGTTCATACCTCAAGGTCAATATCAACCCTAGATTCAGTACATGCCTCAAGGTCAATATCAACCTCAAGGTCAGTACCCAGCTCAAGGTTTAAAACCTCCTTCCGGTCAACCGTTATTACAAGGGAATGGAAATTTTCCAGTTAATTCAAACCTTTTTTCAACCTGGTTATGGTCCTTCATATGCACAACCTTCTATGGGTAAATATCCCATAATTAATATGGTTTGGGATCCATATCAAGGTTAATATACTTGCAACCCAATGTGTAGTTACCTAATCAACCTGGACAACCCATAGGTTCTGGTCCAACTGAGCAACATGTCCAGCCTACCGTTCAAGTCCCTGCACCCAGTTCTATTCACCAGCCTAGGCCTAGTACACCTACAACTCTGCCTCAATTTTCTGTTGCTGTTGCATCTTCTATTCAACCTACCACACCTATTTATGGAGTATCTACAACTCCTGTTTCTACTACCCCTGTATCAATGCAAATTCCTCAAGTATTTGTGCCATAGTCTGGACCTACAATTCAGACTATGGTCCAGATTCCTATAGGGCAATCTGGTACAAGTACGGTTCTCACTAGTCAACCATAATTTACTTATCAACCGTACCAGGGGAAATATTAATTTGGACGTACTACACAAAATCTAGCATATCATTATCAGCTGTATCCTGGGTATACTGATCAAGTACCTCAACAACCCCAGTATGGTTCGGTTAATCCTAGTTATCTGAGAGGTTTCACAATTCCCAATGTGCATCGAATTCTAGGATATCCTCGATATCCTCCTCCTGGAACTGGTTTGATCACACAAGGTTATCAAGACCCTAGATGTCAGTTACCATTCATAGAAACTTTAGATTTACCTGATATATTGCATCATATGAATGATCCCATCTTTTATCTTCCATATTGGCCGTTGGTGCCTAATAAGTTGCCCAGTGATATTCCAAATTTTGAAGGTAAGTCAGGAGAATATCCGTCTAATCATGTTATGACTTATCACCTTTTGGTGTACATCCAATTCACTAATCGATGATTCGATTCGATTACTTCTTCTTCAGAGAACTCTTATTGGTCTAGCTGTCAAATGGTACATTGAGTTACCACGAGGCTCATTTAATAATTTTAATGCACTAGCTACTGCTTTCTTAACCCATTTTCAGTTTCCTGTCAGATACGATAATGGAACAGAATTTTTGACCTCATTAAAACAATCTACGTCTACGTACATATCCAATCACATTCATGAATGGAGACATAGGAGACGTTTAGTGAAATTATTTATTCCGGATCAAATTTTGGTTGAATGGTTTATCAAATCGTTATTACCCAAGATTACTGAAGATGTGGCCAAAGGAGGTGTTGTTACAGAAGAGCAGGTCATTTCTCAAGCTCAGTACCTTGACCTTGTATATACACAGTTAGGTACTTTGTATGACAAAATCCTCGATTTACCAAGACCTAGTCAGTTAACTACAACTCCTTCAGGCTCTCATGCCATTGATGGTGTAATTGGTTCTTTTAGCACTAGCAAGAGTAAGAATAAATCTTCAAAGATGACTTCTCCTATTATAAATTTACTCGATTCACTCAAAGGAGATTCTTCCATTGAAACTTCCACTGATATTCATGTTATAGAATCATCTACATCCAGACCTAAAACTGGTGGTAAGCAGAAAGGTAAGAATTAAAACAAAAAATAATCTTCGAAAGATAGAAACGATAAAACTGAACCAACCGATGATAAACGAAAACCTTGTTATCCTTGTCTCATCTGTGATGAAGATAATTTTACTAAAGAGTTCCCGCATAGAGACGAGGTATCGAAATTCGTTCACCCATACCTACTGTCTTGAAGGATCCATTTCCTACTCAATATAGTAACATGATTGGATCTTCCTCAGATACGCTAGAAAATATCTTGATGGTTGCAGCGTAATCGCAAGATTATGGTATTAAAAATCTTGTTGGTGGTAAAGAAGTAGAAAAATCTAATTCAACATCAACTATGTCTCCCTCAGTTTCTGATCCACTACAGATCGAGAAACCAAATCCTGACTTAGTAATAAAACCACCTGCTAAAGGTGTGCTTCGTAAATCAGCTTTCAATCCATATGCGAGAGCTTTTCAGAACTACAAGATTGTTGAAGACTTGGTGATTTCCCCTTTAGCAATGTCGACTTTGGAACTGTTGCAATCATGTCCATCACAAAGTAAATTACTATTTTCAGCCATAGGAGCCATAGATCTTCAGGATTCAAACCTAATGATCTTCGATTTGGAAAATTTTACACCTCGCCTACCTCATCAAATGGATTTTTAGATTCCGGTAATAGTAAAAAATAAACGTTGCTTTCGTACTATTGTTGATGAAGGGGCTTCTATGCATATCATGTCATTAAAATGTTGGAAATCACTTGGTTCTCTGACAATTGACCAATATACAACTATCCTCAAAGCTTTTGATGGAAGCAGATTCCATCCATATGGTATTTTACAGAATCTACCTATAGAGGTCGAAGGAAAAACTGTTAATCTAGATGTGGAAGTGGTTGATGCCCCTCTGGATTACAACCTTCTCTTGGGTCGCAGTTGGTCTTATGTCATGACTGTTTTTGTATCATCGGTATTTCATCTCATCATGTTTCCTCATCAAGGAAATATCGTTAAAATAGATTAGCTCTCATATTATTCATCTGACCCATTCACTACTGATAGCATCCAAAATGTCGTAAAATCGACTATCCCTTATAAATATGTTGGAGTAGGTTTACTTAAAGACTCTTCTCTACTGGGAACATTTTCCCTGCCTGCTCCCAATGTACTGCCTCCTATTGCTAACATAAATATGATTACATCAAGTATTATTTCCTTTGATGATCCTTGGATAGTACCTTCATACTCAGAACTGGATTCTTTCAATGGCGCGATGCATTTGAGTCCTTTTGAATTAGCATATTAGGCAGTACAGTCATTTTCTGATACTCCTTCAACTAAACTTGATCTAGTGAATGTGATCAATGAGGAATCACTTTCGATATCAAGCTCAGCTTCGCCATCAATTCCAGATCCTATTCAACAAGTATTCAATACTGATGAGTATATTCGTGAATTTTTTTCTATAGAAGAATTACCATGGGAAGATCTACATCATTGATCTTCATTTTTACCTGATATCGATAATTTTGAAACTGATTTTTCTTCCATTTTTACCACTGATTATATCAACGAACCTCGAAATCCTCTCACGAATTCTGATTCTAAATGGAGCTTAGAAAAAATTTCTACGACAGTTCCAATTGACATCTCAGTGAAACCATGAATTCTTGAAAACATTCATATAGGTGCTTCTTGTATGCCAAATGAAATCCAAGCATATAAAGCCCTATTTCACGAATTCCGTGACATTTTCGCCTGGTCCTATGAAGAAATGCTAGGAATCAATCCATCAATTGTTTTTCATGAAATTAAAACATACCCAGATGCTAAAATTGTCCGACAAAGATTATGTTAGATACATCCATGAAAAGCTACTGCTATTAAAGTAGAAGTTGAGAAATGACTTAGTGGAGGTTTTATTTATCCAATTCCCTTAATGGATTGAGTATCTAATATTGTTCCCGTTAACAAAAAACAAGGGACAATACAAGTATGTATCGATTATAGGGATATAAATCAATCTTGTCCAAAAGACAATTATCCAATCCCTTATATCGATCAAATTATTGATGATTGTGCGAGAAGTGAAATGTTTTCGTTTATGGATGGATTTTCGGGCTACAATCAAATCAACATACTCCCTGCTAATCAACCCAAAACAAATTTCATTTGTCCGTGGGGGACTTTTTCTTACTGAAAATTACCTTTTGGACTTAAGAACGCTGGGACAACTTTTCAGAGGGAAATGTCTTATGCATTTGATGACATTAAACACATTGTGAAACCCTATCTCAATGATTTACCTTCTCATTCATCGTGCAGAGAAGATCATCTTACTCATCTACAAGCTATATTTATAAGATGTAGGCATTATAAGATTCATCGGAATCCTCACAAATGTGTCTTTTGTGTTGAATCTGGACGATTTTTTGGACTTGTTGTCTCAAAGGAAGGCATTCGTATTGACCCATCGAAGGTTGAGGCTATCATCAATTTACCTCCTCCTTCTACTCTTCGCAAACTCTAAAGTTTGCAAGGGAAAGCGAACTTTTTACATTGATTCATTCCTAACTATGATGAGTTAAACAAAGGTTTTACTAGGTTGTTAAAGAAGAATATTCCTTTCTTTTGGGACGAGGTCGCTGATCGATCTTTTGATGCTCTTAAACACGCGTTGACCCATGCACCGTTATTTCATCTACGATTGGTATGGTCTTAGTTCAGGAGTATGAATTCCACAACGAAAATGTGATTTATTATCTCAGTCACAATTTGCATCCGACCGAAATCAAATACTCACATGTGGAGAAATTGGCCTTGGCAGTAGTTCAAGATGTTCAATAATTTCTTCATTACATTTTGTTATGCAAAACAACAGTGATTTCTAATTGTAACCCTATGATGTATATTTTTACCAAACAACTACTAGGGGGGAAATAATCCAAATGGATTGTTATCTTGTAAGAGTTTGATTTGGAATTTGAAAAATCCAAATCAAAAAAATCATTGGTATTTGTTGAACTTATGTGTGACTTCCCAAGTACTGACACAGATAGTGTGGCAGAGCATCCGATCGTAGATGAATATTTGTTTCTTATTAGTACCATCGATCCTTGGTATGGAGGTATCATCATTTATCTCCAAACCCAAACTTTTCATCTTGAACTCTCATGGTCACAATGACGAAAAATCCATTTCCAGTCTCAGCAATATCATATTGTTGGTGAAACTCTATACTATCGTGGTGTGGACTCTGTTTTTCGACGTTGTCTCACTCTTGATGAAGCTGAAAAGGTTTTTAAATGACTGTCACTATGGAGATTGTGGCGGTCATATGTCTGGGTATGCCACAGCCCAAAAGATATTTCGCGCTGGCTATTTTTGGTCGTCCTTATTTAAAGATTGTATTTCTGCTATCCGAAAATTCCAAAACTATCAAATTTTTGATCGAAAGATGTATGCACCACCCACTCCTCTTCACCCTATAATTTCTATCGGTCCTTTTGCAAAATGGGGCATTGACTTCATTACATGTAACCCTCTCTCGGTCAGGGGGCATGGGTATATTATTCTCGCAATAGATTATTTTTACCAAATGGGCCGAGGCGATTCCTAAATTTGTGGCAAATGGAAAAAATATAACTAATTTCGTGTTCAATCATGTGATTGCTCATTTCAGTGTACCCCAAGAGATAATTACTGACCATGGGAGTAATTTTTGAAACATCATGATGACTGAACTGACTGATCAATTTGGCCTGCGCCATGACAGTTCTACACCATATTACCCACTAACCAATGGTCTAGTTGAAGCTATCAATAAATTTTTAGTCATCATGATCAAACGAATCATTGGAATTCATAAATCGAATTTTCATACCATGATTTTTTTAACACTTTGGGCATATCGAACCTCAGCAAAAACATCGACAGGTTTTACCCCTTTTCAACTAGTCTACAGTTTAGAAGCGACATTACCGATTGAATGCGAGATACCGTCACTACAACTAGCCATAGAGTTACTACCGGCCACTTCTGAAGAGAAGAAACACTTTTTATACTTAACTCAATTAGATGATAATTGGCGTACCACTGCATTAGCTATCCAAACTCATGCGAAATGAATGAAAGCTCAGTATGATAGAAGTGTTACACCTCGTATTTTTTCAGCAGGAGACCTAGTATTGGTTTAAGATCAAGCTAATAATAAACTAGGGGCTGGAAATTTGAACCCATGTGGCATGGTCCTTATATTGTCAAGTGACAACTTGCAAAAGGGGTCTATCAACTGATTGACTTTGACGGGGTCTCTTTAGGCAAACCCAGAAATGGGATTTATCTGAAGAGATATTAAGCTTGATTCTTGTGTGGAGATCTTCCCTATATTTTAGTTATTTTCATAATATGATGTGTTGTAGATTAGAAGAGTGTGCCTAGTTTAAGTGTGCTTTTACTGCTATCGCTGCTTATCTCGATCACTCTTGATTTTGCAGATGTCGACGTCCCTTCAAACATACAATAGTTTTGCTGATGGTGCTTGTCGTAGTACACAGAACATTTCTTCCACATCTTGGGTTATTTATTCACCCATTGATGAGTTAGTATCTATGCATGGGGTAAGCCTCGATCAAACGATGAACAATATTGCAGACTATAGCACATTTATTAAGTTATTGTCTAAATCCATTTCATTTGGAATTCAAAGTTTGATCGTTAGGTTAGATTCTGAACTCGTGTTACAATTGAATAGAGTATATGTAATTAAAAACCCGGTGTTGTTAAGATTATTTTTGAAATTTCATCTCTTGGAACGAGAATTTGATTATATTGAGTATGAACACATTCCAAGAAAATTTAAACACATTAGCTGATGCAGTAGCTTCTAGTGTTATAAATAGACATTTGTGATAATTAAAACAATAGATCAAAATAACATTTGATAACATGTTAGACAGATAATTGGAAATAGTAGTAATATCATAGCATAAGAGTAGTGTTTTCAAAAAATATTACATCGTCCTCGATCATAGGTTCAAAATGCCTCATGATCGGAAAAAAGTGATACAAAAAATGATATAAGTCTACAATGTCAATTATCCACTATCCATGGTGATGATCACGATAAATCACTGCAACCCGTGACACCTTGCTCAGAAATCTCCTAAATTGTCCTGGAACCCCGATAACATATCTCTATAAGTGAAGCAAAATTTCATCTATGGTAGTCTCTGGAATATCTAAAGTCAATCGCTCCAGATGGTTTTCCAGGTCAGTAAGGATCTCTGTTGTCTGATCCTGTGGTGGTGGTGGTGCTACAACTAGATCTCTTGGCTTCCTGTCAAAAGGATGGAGAGTGGCTGGTCGACGTGGACCCATATTTGCATTTGAAATTTTTGTAATCAGTTTTGGACGATTCAAAAATCAAAATAAAAATTAGAATTTAGAATATATCAAAATGATTCTTACTTGATTCATCCCACTGTGTTCCTAGAGGAAGAGTCATCTCTCAATCACCGTAAAAATCTATCCTAGCATAAGGGAAATCTTCTATTGTGAATACTTGGTTCTCCAACCAACTGGAATAAGCTCGAGTGAAACGAACAATCTTGTCGCCTTCACTATGGCGGGCCATCAGTGTAACCCATCGGACCATCCGAGGCTCTTTGAATGTACCTGGATCAACTGAAATAACTTGTGGGGCCAATGAAGGAATTCTCTCTAGATCAAATGTAACCACAATTTCTCCATACCCGAAGTTTCTCAACTTTGATTTTTTTGCTCTAGTCACTTGGCCTTTGACATTGGCCAAAACTACCTCGCACCAATTGAAAATGGTACCTCTAATGCAGTCAACATCAGTTTGCATTTGGGATCTTGTAGCAACATGTGGAGCTGCGCTCCCACACTATCAGATTACAGTAAACACAACCACCTTGAGTTCAAGACGAATAGCAGTTTTTATGTCAATACGTTTATCTTTGGGGTCTGCTTCCTCATTGCAGAATTCTTGCTGAAGGCTAGTGACAGACTGGCCACCTGCCCTCACCCCAAACAAATAGATTAGCTCACCTCTCTTTGATAAGCCAGTGAGAAAATATATATCTTCCAGCTCAATTTTTAGTTGGTGACCTCCAATTATAAAGCATTGTTCCTGGACATCCCATTTGTTTACTAGCCAGGTAAGTAAGTCTACTTGAGCCCTCATCCCCTAAATGGCCCAAAATTTGTACAAACCGCATTCTCTTAATACACGTAATGTGGGCAGATGTACCATGGCAACATCATCAACCTCTTCATGCTCATGTTATCTCCACTTAAGCATTGTAGATATCCTGCAATGGACAAATTGAAAGATTAGAAACAATTTCAGTGAGAAACATTGGTTTATTTTGGAAGAATTATTCATTTTATTTTTTCTTGGGGCGCCTTCGCACTTTTTGCATAAAAACAGTGTGTGGATCCACACACATCTTATGCATAAAGTGCGGGACCATGAAAATTTTCCCTTTGCAAAATTTTCGGGGTCTGCAGGTGTCATGTGTTTTACCTGCAGACCCCCGTGAGTGAATTTTTGAACATATTTTTCTCTTTAAAAAACAATTTAAGCCCTAAATTAATAAAGTAAACAGACAAAAATGAAGGCAAGGATGATGTGGATTACCTAGAACTGACCATTTTCGATTCTGATGGGCGAATCTTCCGTAATCTCCTCCGGAATGTTTTTTACCCAAAGATCTCAATTTTCACTTTGAAGTCAAATGGTAAAAATGATTTAGAAAAACTCCTTTTTATAAGATTTTTTGAATAAATAAAATACAATTTTGTTTATTTTCCACTTTGAAGAGTTGTTTTCTGAATTATTTTTATCAATCATAAACAGGTAAGTTTTATTTTTGAGTTTTTGTGTAGAATACAGAATTTTTCGGGTAAAATGATCCTTTTGACAAAGGAGTATACTTTTTATCACTTTTTCAAACTCGGTAAAAATTATGAAAAAGAGAAATCTATGAGTACATTTTTATCACTTTTTTGAACTCATTAAAACTTACAGAAAAAGTGAAACAACTGAGTATAATTTTATCACTTTTTCGGACTCTTCAAAATTATGAAAAAGCGAAACCTTGGAGTTTTCTTTTAAGCCCTTTTCAGACTCTCTAAAGATGAAAATATTTCCGAGTAATTGACTATTCGAACTCGTTAAAGGAAATGAACAGTCGTCCATTCAGTATAAGCTTACCCCTTTTCCAAACTAAATTGGACTATTTACGAAAAAAGGTATGCGTTGACTAATCATGGTCAATAGAGTTCTCTCCTATATTATTTTATCCTTTTTTAGGCTTGAGAGACTAAATTTATGAAAAAGTACACCCACGAAGTTTCCTTAAGTTTTTCTTCTGACTCCCTAAAAATGAAAAACACTGAGTTTCTCCTATACTGGACTCGTTAAAATTTAACAGTAAAGGACCTATCGATTACAAGCAGGAATGAACCACTCCTTCTGAGGGTTCGATTTTAGACTAAGTTGGACTCATCCGAAGGATGAGCTTATATAACAAGAAAATGTTATCCTCCTCAAGCTTGTAAAAAATAAAGGGGCACATGCCTGAAATGGTGGGGGGCAAAGAGAGAAAATGAATCCATTTGTCACACTTTGTTTAAAAAGCAGTTTACCACTCTTGAACACGACAATTTTTGTCACACTTCTACTTGGGTTGGGAAAATCCTTTGCCTATCAGTTAATCAAACCATATTGAAAGTCTTCAGCCAGTTTATGGGTATTAGCTTTAGGTCAATTGTCACCAAACCATATGCAGTGTCGTTATGTGTTCAAGAGGACATTTCAAATAAACCATTCATCTACAAACATGTGTCTCCATTCACGTTGACCATCCCTAAGTCAGTCTTTGCAAAAAAGTTCTACAACACTTGATCTAATGGTTTCATGTCGTAGGTTTTCCTACAATGGATCACATTCTATCAACAACATCTCATCATCTAGGTTGTTGATCCAGAATCCTTCAGTACCTTGGAATTTGCATGCCTTAATGGCAAGCTTCTCGCCTTCGATGACAGGTTGCATCATTGACCTTCGATCGAACAATTCTGTGAAATGTTCGACTTCATATCATTTATTCACATTTCATGTACTGTATTGAATACTTTGAGGGCCATTGTCATTATTGGTGGTTTCTCTCACACTTGTTAACAATTCACATCATTGACTGGTAATCAAGTGGTTTCTACCATGTTCGACTTCGACACAATCAATCACATGGATAGAATCGTACTAGTTCGAGTAGCAGAAATAAAGACCCTGGATCTAGTTTGCACCATCGAGGCTACAAGGAGTTTTATTATTCATTATGAAATATACTATTCATAATAGATGGTTGTGTCTATACTATGTCTACATTATTGATGTGATAGTAAGATCATTTCTACATAAGAACAAGTTTTAGATAGTATTTGATCTGAGTATGGGAATGCCTACCTTAGCGACGATATATATATATATATATATATATATCTGTGTGTGTGTGTGTGTGTGTGTGTGTGTGTGTGTGTGTGTTTTTCATTGAATGTTTTTACAGGATTATGATTGGGGTGTCCACAAGCTAATCCTCGAAATGATAAAGCACATCACTCTTTGAATGCTCTCAGACTTCGCACTTTAGGGGGAAATCTGTTACACTAAAAATTGTCAAGATGACGTTTTACTATCTGCATGGGTTCATCATTACTCATACAATACTCCCTTAGAAGTATAAAAACATCAAGTTCCTAAAACCAAGCCTTGAAATTGACAGAAAAGATTATAAAAGTCATTAAAATACTTGTACTGTGCTTTATCTTAGTATTACCTGTGGTGCTACAACTGTTTCTTCTAGAACATGCGGAACCGGCCACACTTTTTTTTCATTAAAGGTGTGGATTCCTGTAAAAGGTAAAGTGAAGGCAGAAGTAAAATTTGGAAGCCCATCTTGTTAAATCTGGAAGCTTCTGGAAGCAATTATTCAGTGGAAAGTTCGCTCCTTTCATGTACATTCATCCCTCCATTAAAGGAGCCTATCCCTTGGTATATGGAACTTAATCCCTTTCAAAGCGAATTCTATCCCCTCTTAGTTGGAGCTGCAACCTCTTCACTTTTGCTATAAATTGAGGCCATAGTTCAGCGTCAAGGGGAATTAGGCTTTGAGATTTTTTGAGGAGAATTTCTAGAGAAACTCGGACTCTCTCAATTGATATCATATGGGAATGATTACACACTCATGTGTATGTTAGTCAAGAGAGTGCAAAGGCTTGTCAAAGTAGAGGAAACACTTGTTCTGGACCCCAGAAGGACCTGTACAACATCAAGGTGGACACAATTGTAAGGGTTATTTTTTCGTTAAAGATAATACGAATGGATGTTGTTTTCTCAATGAGTTGTTTATTTAAATGGCTTATTTCTTGAATTCCTTGATCATCAAGATAGATTTATGGTTTATGAGTTAGTCTATATTATGCAGGTGCTTCTGATTCTTTCATGATTTTGATTGCAAATATTGAAAGGAGACGTATTCAAAGCAACAAGAAATAAGACTACGATCAGCGCTAGACTACAGGTAAGTCCTAAATCCTTTATTAAAGATAATTCTAGATCAAATATAGTCTAGATAAAGTAGTTTACATTTGTCCGTTTGTTGCTAGTTATCCGTAGGATACTAGGGAGATCTGTCTTTTCTACAAGAACGATTTATTTTCGCAACAAGGTGTCAGTCCCAAATTACATATGCTAAGGGATCCCAGTGTTATTCTTCCCTATTATCATGGAAATCTATGAAAATAATGTTTTTAGGGCATAAATAGTTGTTTTTCCCCACTTTTGGCTGATATAATAGATCAGATTTCTTACTGCTGTACATATAATTGATGGCTATGTGTTTCAAACACATTTTATGAGTTATTTCTCATTACTATTCTAGAATTGTGTTCAAGTATTACTACATTTCCATTTTTGGATATCACAGTGGTATAAAAGCATGATCTTTGGCTTAGCCTATGAGCTTCAAGACAATATGTCTTTTCAAGAAGAGAAGAGACAGAAGAAGAAGATTGATTACATTGAAGGAAAAAAAGAAAAGGGTAACACCCCTTTATTTGGAAGAATGAAAGGGAAATATCTCTCAAAAAATTGGTTCCAAACTCTGCATGAGCTTAAAGGAGAAATCAAAGAAATAAAGAAGGCAAGACATGAAGGTCCCTCAAGAAGATCTTTACATGAAGAAAACCCCAGTTCTTCATCTTATATGTGCAAGCACTCAACTACGTCAGATCTACAGCATTATTCTATGCCCAGATCTACTGCAAGAGAAATGAGGGAAGAAGATGCACCAAAGGAGGAGACTTTGAGTGATTATCTTCAGGAGTATCAATCTAAATCTTGGAAAATCAAGGAGCACTTGAGCTTCCAAGAATTCCGCCAGTTGAAGGAGGAGAGAAGATCGAGCAATAGAAGAAGAGGTATATTATTTATACCTAACTTTGATGGATCCTCCACATGCACAACCGAAGAATGGATAGATCATCTAGACTCATATTTGGATCTACATCAAGTTTCAGAAAAATAAGCCCTTAAAGTAGCAGCGCTACATCTTAAACATAAAGCTTATGCTTGGTGGTTATTTGAATCCTTTTCATTGAAGAATGCAAATATATATACTTATGCTAAGTTCACTAGGACAATGTTGAAGAGATTTGATGAGAAACAAGCTAAAACTTCTTTGAAAAGCTAGCAAAGCATGAGCATGAAAAACCATTGCATGAGTTGGAAAGATCTATTATGCAAACTCCACTTCAAATTTATGTTGAAGGGGATAAAAAATTGTGTGATACCTTACCAAGGGCGAGATCCCCATTGCATGAAGAGATTTCTTCTCAAAAGGAAGTCATGGAGATTCCTCTTTCAAAAGAATACCAAGATCTAAGGTCTCTTGTTGATAATGAGGTGCTCTCAAATATTGATGAGAAGGAAGAACAAGAAGATAGTGGAAACACTATCACTTCAAAAGAAGACCCATTACCACATGGGGATGGAGATGAAGTTATTTTTTCAAGGCAAAGAGCTTGTGTATCTTTGCAAGTGATTCCCAAGGAGCATTATGTGACATCATTATTGGGAAGTGATACCTTACTCCAAGCAAGAGGAAGAAGGATGGATCAACATCCTATGATGAGGGGAATGCACCCTTGTTTATTTCAAGGGGTTTCTATTCATGAGAAGGAGACTGAACTATGCAACAAGGGAAGGGACACATCAGTCCAACAATCCATACAGTCTACTTCAGATCTAGATGTCTCTTTACATGGAGACCCCCTAATGAGAAGAATAATAAATTTTTCTCTCAACTTTGTGCATCAGTGACAAATTTGGCTAAGGAGGTAGCCTTTAGAGGAGCTACCATAGCACTGAGATCTATTGATTGATTCCAAGGAGAGATGAAAAATTTTCTGAAATTGATTTTTATATTTCTCACTCATCTATTTACGTTGGTAAAGAAGAATTCAGATATCCATGATGACATTAGCATGATGTCAAATGGCCACTCCATAGACTTGGGGCAGAAAATGATATCCCTCCATACAAAGGATATTTCTGAAGAAATCAAGAGGGTACCAACACTCTTATGTGCATTGGCTAAACTATGGAGATTTTGGAAGAGAGATATCTTTCAAAATAAGATTGATCTTCCTATTATTCAATCTTACCTTGCATAAGATCAGCTGCAAGGGAGGAAACAAGGATGGAGCTTCAATACTCCCACATGTGACTTTGGCATTAAGCATGTCAAAGAGGAAAGAGATGATGTGATAGCTACTTCATTTCATAATTCTACAACACTGTCTTTATTGAGGAACCTAGATCCATATTGGGAATCCCAACTCTTGGTAGAATATTCTAAGAACCTCTTCACATGTAACGTTCTTGATGGGAAAATGGAAGATAGGAGGTATAAGGTGGTTTATCGAGTCATTTAGTTTCATGATCAAATCTATTTGGCTAAGGAGTCAAAACTCAAATACCAACTACTATGTGCATCCTATGATATCTTGCTTTCTACCCCCACTGTTTTCATTAGAACACACCATATTATCTCAAATGGATTCATGTGGGAAGGCTTTGAAGAAGACTTATATGAGAATTATCAAAGATTCATGTATCATATGAAGATGGAGCAGCAATATAACTCTATGGAAGAGTTAGTCCAGCCCTCTCCTTCTCATCTTGAGGAAGAAGATAGATCTGTGCACCTCTCCACTTGTTGGAGGAGGACTATTGGTGAAGAGCATACTTATGCAAATCATGTTTTATTTTCTAATTGTATGCACTGTTTTACATTATATATGCAAGCCATGAATCGAAAGAGGAGTGTCATACCTTATAAACTTCATGGCCAACTTTGGGCCAAAACTATTTCTGAACATGGTCACTCCCTTGATGGACTAAGGGAGATTTTGCAATATGATGGGTGCTTTCCTAAGGCACCAAATATATCTTCCACTTTCAACCATGGAGATATTTTATGGGCAGCATGTAAGTGGTGGTAAAACCACTTACCACATCTAGATCTAAGGCAGGAAAGAGATGCACTACACTAGTTGCTATTGGGTGAGTATGGGTACTACCCAAGGTTTCATATTTTCTTGTCTCATGCCTTGTATCTCAATGGAAGGATGCATAAGAAGAAGGCATTGTTTCTTTTGTTGAAAAGAAGAGAGTTTAGAAATCCCATGTTAAATTTCATGTCCATGTATTTTCTTGTGATTGGGATGTGTCTCATGTATGTACATGTATTTCTATTTGGAATGTATCTCATGATCATGTATGTACTTGGGTTTGGGAGAAAATGTAACTCTCTCATGAGGTGGCTTAAGAGAGCTTTTTTATATCATGATGATGATGATGCTCTGATATTTTTTTGGAACATGAGAGGAGGGATGACACATTGGTTGTGTGTGTCCTTTGGGAATGAAATATCCCATATTCATTCATGCTTCAAGAGGAGGATAGAACATTGTATGGCAGCTACATTATATCATTTGTTTTCTCATGCAAGGAGCCATATGTTGGGCTTATGTCATTGGAAGAAGTCTCTCACTTGGGAGAATTTGGAGCAAGACATGTGATGCTTGAATCATATTCAGCCAACACTTATTATCCTCTACTATTTTCAAGCTTTGAAGAGGCTTATTGCAACAAGAAGGTGGTGGGATGAGCAGTTATTGTACTATGTTTTGAGGCAACAAGAAGAACAACGCTGGTCTCAATGGAGGTACTATTCTCACCATCCAATACATCATATGATGCTTATTACATGTTTATTTTGGAGCACATATGGTGATGGAACTTTATTCACTATATGCATGGAAGATTGGGCAAGAAGGGTCCCTAGAATCAATGAAGGGAATCATGACGTTCCAAGTGTCTTTTGGCTTCATGAGGGCTATATTATTGCAGCCCAGGATCAACAACTCCACATTTATCATAAATGGAGGGAGATATAGTGTAACTTGAACATTCTTACCTATCATTTCCATCCATGCAGCCCCTATACATTGCATAAGGAGGGGATTGGTGATTTTTTCCCTGAGCTACTTAGGATGGCTCACTATGCTTGGATGATAGCATGGAGATTGGAGTGTCTCATGGGGGATGAATCACCCACCATTTATCATCTCTCATGGCTTGAGAAGGCCAATGGACTACATACGGTTCTTTCTATGTATGTCCCACTTCTTCATGATGACAACTATTTGGGTTATTTACCAAAAGAAAACTTGTATTCTTGGGAGGAGACAAATCCGTTAGAGATTTTGCAAAGTCCTTGTGAGTTGCTTGAGGACAAGAAAAATTTTGGAGGGGAGGACTATAATATTACCAATTAGCCTCAAAATAATTGGAATATTAAATTTTTCTTTACTTTTCTGTTCATGAATAAATGTAAAACGGAGGAACATAAAAACTCCTAAAATCAGTGAACAAATCTATGCCCCATGTGAACAAGGCTAAATGTAGGCTACCTCAATAAAACACCCTTATATATAAAAGGGGTTGAGACTTTTAACTTGGTCAACATGACCAAATCAACATAATTTTCCAGATTCAATGAACCTCCTAGATGCATAGCGCAGTTTTAGATCAAGGCCACACATGTGAAAGGAGCTAAATCATTCAGATGGTTTAGGGTTTTGCAAGATCTCATTCTTATAAAAGGAAGAGGAGGACAACAAGGGAAGGGTTATTGAAGGCCGTATTATTTCTGAATAATATGTTTTTTTAGACATTTCTCATTCTCTTGGCTGTTTAGCAAAGAATAGTGTTGTTTAGCACAAGGATCTCCTGTTTAGGAATCCTTCTCTTTCCTTGAGTAGCTCTTGGAAGAGACTTGTACTTCTTGACCACTATCATGCTTAAGGCCAAGCTTCTACTTCCATCTAAAACTCAGATCCTGTTGAGGGTTTGGTTTTCTTTGTAAGCTACAACAAGTGGAGGCTAGATCTACTCAGATCTAGGCCAATTTAGTACCCCTTTTTAGTGGGAGAGGCTTCTATCCCATTGGAAAGAGTGTTTTGGATAATTTGAGCTTAAGATCTACATCTTGGCATCAGGCCAAATATTTCTTCAAGCCTACAGTGCAGTCCCTCTTCCAATACTACATTATCTGCAAAGAGGAAAGCTGCAGGGTGATTTGGAAAAGTTTGAGGAGTGATATTTGGTGTTGGGGATCTGCCCTTCACTCTGGGGATCCATGGATTTATGTTCTTATCTATGTCATGTTTAGATATGATATAAATAATCCTGTATATGCTTCAGAAATTCTGAATAGATCTGCAGATCTACTTCGTAGAATCTCAGATCTACTCCATGTGCTTCATTATTTGCTGAAATCCCCAAGGGGAATGTAAAGTAGAGACATTATAGTGTATGGATCTGTCATGGATCTAAATTTTCATGAATTATTTTTCTCTAGATCTGATATGTAATCTACTGTTGTAGTACACTCAATAAAATAATGTTTTCAAGCCTTTGCAGTCATTTCTATGTGTTGCAGCATCTCATTCTTGAGGGTCTCTTCATCAAATCTTCCATTTTCTTCATGTTTGAGTAGTAAAAATCCAGGTCTAATGTTTGCATCATATTATATCAGAAATCATATTTAAAAGACGTTGTGCATGCTTCAAAAACTTTCTATTTAGTCAAGTCATCGGAATTCAGTGTTTTTAAGCCATATTGGGACCAGGAGATCTGTTTAACTAAGAAAAAGTGTTTTTTTTGGATATTTTATGGCTGTGAGTCCCAAATTACATATTCTAAGGGATCCCAGTGTTATTTTTCCCTATTATCACAAATAACGTTTTTAGGGCATAAATAGCTATTTTCCCCCACTTTTGGCTGATATAATAGATCAATTTTCTTGATGATGTACATGTAGTTCATGGCTATGTGTTTCGAACAAATTTTATGAGTTATTTCTCATTTCTATTCCAGAATTGTGTTCAAGTATTTTTGCATTCCCATTTTGGGATATTATAATTTTTCATATGTTCAACTAAAATACATTTGAAGCCATGTAGCAGTCTTTTCATATGTTTGACAGACTCTTGGTGTTATAGAAGGACAACCTATTTTCTAAGGTCAAGTAAGAGATTATACGGGATATTTTTATACTTTAAAAAATATATTTATTAAAAAAAAATCATGAAACCATTGTAACAAAGCTTGTACTTTATAAATATAAATTCACATATAAATAAAACCTATAAATAGGAAAGTGAGTGTTAATGCCATAATATATAATCACTTAAATTTCCACGCAAATCATTAAACAAGGGCCACATCATTACTAACTTTAAATAATAATAGAAGAACAAGGTTAGATAAAATGAGGCAACATACCTAGAAATTTAAAGGACTAGTGTGCTTAGTGAACAAAAAATTGGTCAAATTGACAAAATATGTTAGGTCCAAAATGAAAAGAATATAGTATATGATTTCCATATCCTCCCTTGCAAGTGTGATATCTATCCCAAGCACATCAGGTTCCATCAGCAATGTTGTCGGTAGAAGAAGTACTACTACAATGGGATCCATATAAAGAAGAAGGTTCATAGAGTTCAGCTGCTCCCTCGCATTTACAATCATCAATAAAAAAAAAATATTAATATCATTCATTTGAAGTTTAGAATCTAAATTATCATAACACTTTGAAGTATCATAATATCATACATGTCAAGTACTTATACGTATCATCTTTGAGGGAATGGTTTATCATATATTTCCATATTCACCTTTTAAATGCTTAATGTTGTGTTAGAGAAATGGGCATATAACTTAGTGGCAGAGAAAAACAAGAGACACTTGGACATCAAGATCCTCTTCCAGTAATTTATACTTGAGATTCATAGCTTGGATGAAAGCATCTGTCAGCTTCTACACAAGCTCCACATAAGTAATACCTTTATTCACTATAATGATCTGTGTCTCTCCACCCACATGTCACTAGGCCTAGGAATAATTTTACAAACAAAGTTGCACATAAGCTTCCCATTTCCCATTGGTCAATCTCGATGATGTTGAAATTTGGCCAGTCGAACCCCACGAGACCCCGACCCATCCTTGGACCCTAATTTCCAAATTTAGAAGTTGGATATTCGTTAATTTATGGCAACCACAGTCCCGAACATGGGTGGGTTTGGGGTGTCATAAAATTTGGATCCTCCAAAAATTTGACTCTTGTCTGTATCACACCCAATCTTCCAATTCAGCCCTTCAAGGCCCTACTCCACCTTATGCTTCTGGCTCCGTGACGGCTTCAACTTATTAAATGAAGAATTGGCTTGGGCCTCCTAGAAGATTTTCCAATATTGGAGTATGATTATTGCCATCTCTATCCTCCAATATTGCCTGTAATTTATCCAGATAATAAGCGTTGGTGTAAGAGTGGCCTACTCCAGGGCTTGGACCTGACAGGATTTTTTTAAACGTTTGAATTCCCACTCCTCTATTTTTAATCTTTAATTTTATCCATTGTTTTTTGCCCATTGGTAGCCAAATTTCCTACTCTTAGACTTGGCCAAGAGGGCAGTATATTCTTAAATTGTTTTTTTTCTTTTCGAATTTGACTCTTGTGGGAGTTCAATTTTCATCATGTATTTTGAGTCTATAGTGATCTTCTCCACCATCGGTATCATGATGTATAAAGTGTCATCGGACCCCCATTCCACCACCACCCAAATTCCTGTCATATCGGTATAATAAGAGGTCATATTTCTAAATTATCCTAGCCCTTAGACCACTAATACAGATCTACCCTACAGATTGGGTTGCATGGGCATCCTCGATGCTTCGTGCCTAAGTTTCATCTCAATCCCAACCCCAAACACATATTGCTTGACATAAAAATTATCCCCAACAGCAAGGATTCTCTCATTGGATTTATTAACCACCAAATTTTTTCATTGGGGAAATAAAAGGACTGTGAATTTGATGAATTGAAGGCTTCTAATCGCAAATGTATGTATACAGGTTCCTTCTCCCCCAATTTTCTTAAATTATCTTCCATATTCTATAACCCTTGTCTCGACATAAAATATCATAATTACACTACGCTATACATAACCTACCCAATCAGAAAAATATTAATAATAATAACACAAGCACATAAGTAATCCAATTTCATAACATGCAATGAATTCCCAAGTCAAATTTCATACCCTAAAATGAACTCCCAATTCAAAACTGATATTGAAATTTTTCCTTCCATTTACCGATAAACAAAACCCTCACTCTATTCAATAGAAGTAAAAAGCAACAGACAAAACCCACTGCAAAAAAACATTGTTTCAATCCAATTGATGATTCAAAACAAGTACTTTGGAACTACACTAGTTGTGTCTACAATATCGAAACCCAGACACCGAACTAATAGGTGATGAAGTTTTTTTAGCCATAATTGTTGCAAAGATCTTTTGCATAGGTTTTTCTCTTCTTCTACGTGGCTTTTCTTTCCCATGGTTTAGCCAGCGAGATTACACATCATCCTTAATTTGGGGGTTGTTCAAATCCTGAAGCAAGGTGGGTTGTTCAAATCTTGAAGTGTGCTTTGTCCGATGCCAAAATCGTCCAAAATTTTGACTGTAATTTTTTCTTATTTTGTTGTTGCCTCCTCCTCCCACTAATATCACCAAAATTCAAAATGCCTCCCATTAATATAAACAAAATTCAAAATGTTAATAGAATATTCTGATAGCGCGACTACCAGCCACGTTGAGTGCTTCAACACCTTGCATTGGAGTCTGATGTATGCAAAATATTCCTGAATTTTGACTCTAGTTTGTGCTTATTTTGTTTTTTCCTCCTCCTCCTACTAATATCACCGAAATTCAAAATTTCTCCCTCTAATGTCGAAAAAATTAAAAATGTTAAGAGAATATTCTAGTAGTGTGACTAAGGGCGACGTGAAATTCTTCAACACCTTGTGTTGGAGTCTACTGTAACTGAGGGGTGTTGTCCGGTAAATAAAAACTAGAAATTTCTCCAAAAAGGGTGTTGTCGTGTAACTAGCAATTTCTCCAAAAATTGTAAAGAGAGGTAGATACGATTATTGATTATTAAATTATGAAAATCACAATGTATATTTTATTTAATGTTTTTAAATGTAATATCCAAATATTATCTTTTTTCAAGGGGGAATGCAACACTAATTAATAAAAAAACAATTAGACTCCTCAAACTACTTCCACCACTTCATAAAAAATTACAATCTCAGTTCATTAATGGATTAATTTTACAATGAAATTCTACTTGTCAATATAAAAATAGCACAATAAAATTGATAATATAGATTAACTTCCTTAAATAAGGAAAAAACTGATCTCAATTACTTAATTGGATCAATGGATAACTATATACAAATGGATTCAGCTAGCCTAATTCATCTTGAAATATATTTAATCTAAATTATTGAAATTATAGATGTGAAATAATTAAAAGTTATATAAGATTAAAAATATAAATAATAAAATATAACATTTTAACACATTTTTACACATTGTTTTCCAAAAAAATATTATTAAACTCAGGATTCAATGAGTGTATAGTTTAGTTATTTTGTGTAATATTCCTAAATTATTTTACAACTAATTGGAATATTAAAGTTTTGTTATGTCACTTAGATAGGTGAATAAGTGGGTAGAGAGACCCGTAAATCACTTTATGAAGAACAAAACCACTTCTCTTGTGAAAGTGGATCATCATTTCAGCTTAATAAAGCACCCTAAGGTGTGAACAGGGGCTAGACCATGTGGACTAGGTCAATGTTGACCAAATCAATAGCATTGTTATGGAGCTAGTGGAGGTTTATTGGAGGACAACACAGTCATTTAGGAGTAGTGTATGCAGGAGAGTAGCTCCTTTAATGAGTGGAGTCCAGGGTGAGGATTCTTATCAAATATAAAAGGAAGAGAATGAAAGAATTAGAAGACATGGGTTTGTATTATTTATTTTTCTCTTTTTAGATTTGTATTTTTCATGTGACATATCTATGCATGCTTTTGCTATTTAGTAGGGTTTGTTGTGTTGTTTAGCACAAGGTTGTTTCCGAGCAGAAATCGCACCCACGTCCTCAAGGGACTTAGAGTGCCTACTTAGGAGAGGTTTTCTTGGGCTGCATTACCACCATCTAGCATTTGGCCAAGCTTCAGTCTCATATGCAATGTAGTCTATTCTAGATTTGTGTTGTGTTGCAGGGGTGTAGTAGTGGAGGGTTGTAAAACCCCATTTCTGAGCCAATTTTCCATTGGAGGGATCATACTTTCATCCAGGAGGCTTATGAGGAAGTCATTCGAGCATCATTTCCATATTTGGTAGGATTCCAAGTAGCTATCATCAGCTAAAACATAGTTTCCGTCAAGGACTACATTATTTCAAAGAGCAGTTGCAGCAGTGGGTTTATTACTCTAGTTGGAGGAGTTGTGTTTCCTTTGAGGAGATCAGCCCTTCATTTAGGAGATCTATTGGAGGATGATCAACCATTTCATATTTCAGATCATCTGACTCCTATCATTGATTCAGTTCCAATGATTATTCAACCCTAGGGCCAAGTCTATTATTCTTGTATAGTGTGTATTTCCAGAAACCGTTTCTGGGTTGTCCTGGATATCTATTTTGGAGCATAGATCTATAGTCTTAGCACTTTTGGAGCATTGTATCAGCAGCAATATATTTTTCTATATTTTAGCTGCTACTACTCTAATAAGACAATGCAGTTATAGCATTCTGGCATTTCATATATTAGCAACATTTCAGATTTAGGTGTATTCTTTCATGGGAGGCTTGTATGACCAACTTGAGTGACCTTTTTCTCAATAATTTGTAACTATTTTTCTATTATAATCATAATGGAATGGCTCTATTGTTGTCTCATGTTTTGATCCACTGATATTTCTACATAATTCCATTTTTATGTACTATATTGTTGCTCACCCAATTTTGAAATATTACATTTTGATTTTATGTTATTCATTATATATCATAATATTTTCATCCAACCAATAAGAATAAAAACAGCAAGATAATCATTGAATTCAGTATTTTCTAGATTTTTTAGTTTAGTGTGACAAAAAATGCAAGGAGGGGGGTGATTTGTCCAACTTTGTATTTCTGAATGACTTGTAATTTTTCAAACATTGCAGGAAAAATTCCTTGTGCGCCAAAAGTCATGGAATACTAAGAAAAAATGTGCTCTTTGACATCGTGCCTACTAAAATTAGATGTTACATCCAATGGATGTGCATGTGCCTCAGTGGCAAAGTAACCCTTCAGCTAGATGCAAGTCATGGATTATATGCCTAGGTTGTCTAATTTTTTAACATGTTATCAAAACCATCTCCTTATCCCTAGGTATGAATGAATTATATGGATTTCTAGGGGGTTTAGAAGTATTAATCATAGTTTTAAAAACTAGAAATGGTAACTGAACCAGTCCACCTATCAAACTGGTTTTTAAAATGAAACTAGAAAAAGTGGACTGTGAGATCTCAATGAACGATTCTTAAAAAAAACATCAAATAATTAATTTTTAATGAAAATATTCATTTTTTAAGTTTAAAACCATGATTCCGGGCCATTACAAACAACATATGGAAATTATGTTCATATATACACCATGTAAGGGTGAATATATCAACACATCACTGAGTGTAATACATATTAGCAACAAAAATACATAATCAATTATTGATTTTAAAAATGCTAATTAGACAAGCAGAATTTTCTGCAAACGATAACAACTTCCAATGGTATATGATATTACTTTAGCACACCCTAGAACATCATTAAGTAAATACACAGAAAAAATTCAAATGCAAACACAACGGAAATAGTAAAGATCGCAGTAGAATAGCCATGCACAGTCGACACCAATATTTGCCCTCAGAAACCTGAACTCACGATAAAACCCAACAATATTTTATAGGATAAATTATTTAGTTCATAAAAAGTTCAATCAGATAATTTTTAAGTCAAACTTGGTCAACCAAGACCCAAATTGTAGTGTTGGTCAAACCTGGTCAACCATACTTCAAAACTTCTATGGTGACTGTCAAGACCTTCCAATTATCAAACCCTTGGCCTTCTGTTAGCCCTTAGGGTGAGGTCAATGCGTCGCCAATATACTGCCCTAACATAGAATGTTAATATCTAATATGGATCAGTCTAATATTTCCTTGGATCGGTCTAAAATTTCCAATTAGTGATGTCAAGTTGCTCAAAGTAGCCTGTCGAGAGTGCCTAGTCTTATCCAAACCTCACTACACTGGAAATCATCCTAGTAACTCTTTATGCTTATTGAAAATGTCCCTTTCATTTAGGTCCTATTTAGAAAATCCAGGGACTGAGAGAGAGAAATATAATGAGGCTCACTCAAGCTTTTTTTATTTAGTATCTACTCTTCACTTATTTACCACTTTATATTTTCTATAGACAAACATGGGAAATTAATTCATTTAGGATTTCCAATCATTTCATGTTTTCATTAACCATTTAAATATGATTCTTGGGAAGCTAAGCATGAAGCAAGGCATCTCCTTTTTCGTAAATGGTTTGAAGGCATAGGAAGTGGGTGGAACATGTTATTGTGTGAGAGGCATATGGAACAATTCCTAGGCATGTCACATAGTATCATAACATGACCATCATAGATGGCACTTATACCATGTCCTAGATGGTATGAAACAAATAAAAAACAAATTGGAGTGATTATGAAGTGTGGTAAGTCCTACATTGGTAAAAACCATTGTCATCAATCACTCAAGATAAAAAAAAATTCAATTAAATAAATGTGCAACAAATGATCATGATAATTTCATTACTGCAACCATCAAAGTTTGATGAATCCTTTTGGAGCTTCATGGTTGATCCAACAAGAGTGGTTTAAGGAGAAAACAAGTATCCCTATCTATATGAATGAAGGTCAATTTTGAGCAATAAGAATTTACAGGCCAACATAATACACCCTTGAAGGTGCGTGTTCATTAGCACTTGCGGGGTAACATTGTGGCCCCTACTTGGGGACATGCATTCCTATGTAAGAGTGTATGTGAACTATATAATCTTTGTAAACTTGTGACCTACACACATCTAACTCAAAGAGAGAATTAGCGGTGAAACCCTGCCACTCCAATAAAACCTACTTTGAAAAATTAAAATGCTCACAACTGAAAGCACACAAACAACTAGCCAAAAATGTATCAATCAAGCTATGCATAGGAAACATACAATTAGTAGAATGCATATGAAATTCACAGTGACCAGTCAACTGCGTTAATTAAAAAAGGACTTATTTATGTATAAAAAAAGAAAATTTCGAGAACTTGGAGCTCATAAAACCTATATAGTAAAATCAGTTAGCTATTGCAACCATTAAATGAGGCTTCTTAGGAGTAAAATTAAATTTAGAACCAAAACTATAGTAGATGAATAAGGGCTCGAAACAAATATAATCTAGATTCTTCTATGGTGGCTCCAAATCTTGGATGTTTAGAGGATATACTTCAATATTCATGCATGATGTGGAGTCTAAAAAGACTCTAATACTGAAAACATGAGTACAACTGAAGAAATCTCCATTATTCATGGAAAAAAAAAGTATTCTATCCAAACATTCATGCTACTCCTTTTATTAGAATCCAATAAGGGAAGCCTAGTCATCCTTTAGTCACACCCCTCAAAACGTTTTACTTGAATGCCCCTATTAGGTTCATGCTCATCTTTAGTGTCATAAATAGGATCCCTTTAAAATTAAAGGAATTTATTATCCCACTTGGATCCTTCATCGTGAATAATTCATCTAGTTCATCATATTCATAAAAAAATGGAAAACAATTATAGTCATCAGGTAGGCACATCCTCTCAAATCCGCCCTCCAATTTTTTTCCCATTTCTATAAAGATATATTTATGAGAAATATTTCCTTCCACACACACCTGCGAAAGGGAAAATATCAACTAATCATTAAGGTAATCATCTTCGAAATAACCCACATGGTCACTTATGGGCTCATTAGTTTGTCAACACAATATCTTTTGAACTTTTCCCTATGCAAGATGACCTAGAGTGCCTTCAATGGTAGGGATGATGATTAGAAAAGGTCCTTATTATCATATTAAAACTTTCTTGGACAAAAAAATATCCCACAATTTTGATAAATTAATCACGAGCTCATTAATTAGGGTAGATATGTCTAGATACATGTGTAGCATAACAACTAAATCATTGATTAACCCATATACCTCGACCTCTCTATATTTAATGGCACAAATATTCCAATGAGGCCTAATTTTGTTAAAAATCATTAATTTGTAATCTTCAAGGGAATTAATTATTTTTGTAATAGTAAATCATTTACTTTCATAGGCATGTAGAAAATGGCATTATCACCATTTGATCATCCCTTATGCATAGTATGCAATAGCATTGATTTATCTTGGGAGGGATCATTAATGGAATCTTTTAAACCATAAATAATCCTCACCTACTCTTTCATAAATTCAAATTCTATTAGCTGAAGGAAGGGTAAAACAATATGATAATTAGCCAAGTATGTACTTAGGTCTATATAAACTTATAATGTCTCATTACTAACCATACTAAACCTTGTTCTTTTAAGGATCTTAGTTGGATGATTTGTACCTTGAGAAGTACCTTTGTTCACATGAATGATCTTGATTTTCATTTTGGGAAGGTGGTTGTTGACTAGGATTTTCTATAGTTGGCTCCATTAGAGCTTGGATTTTTTTATCTCTTATTGCAATGTAATCAACTCCCTATCGCATAAATTCCTATAAATTTTCTCCCATGTGGGTGTAGGTGTTGTAGCTCTAGGATTGAAATCAAGATCAAGTGTCTTATAATTCATTCACTCCTCTACCACATGGGTCACCATGAATTCCATGTAGAAGAATGTATACCATTCCCTAATCCATCATTCAAAATATCTAGCCCTATTGAAGACCTTCCTTAGCCACTAAACATGTGTCTTAGTTGTGTGCCATGTTTCAAATATTGCACTAGTGTTGCATATACTAATAAACCACATTGTTTTTTCTATGGGATTTGGAAATATATAATTTTAATCCTATTTCTTAAAATTATCCCAACCATGTCCTCCTTCTCCTCTTGATGTGAACCTATTTTATTGAGTGTGTCTTTCAAAAAGGAGAAGCTTGTTTTGCATAGAATAATTTTTCTATTGGAGGGACTCTATATTATTGGTGAAATTTACCTCTATCCTCTTCATGGCCTCAAAAAATAAGTTTATCTCATTCTCTAAGTAGAAATGTTTTCCATGTTCTTCTTTGGTTGAAATTTTCTGCTTGAAGAATGGGAATTGATGGACCTACCAATTGCAAACATGTTTTCTTACACCTTGATAGTATCTTCCTTTGAAGCAAAAATATTTATAAGATCTTGCTATATTAGATTAGAATCCAAGTCACATTCATATGGCTCAAAATAGAACAGTATCAATTCATGCTCAAAGGGGATAAGGTCTCCATCAAGTCTCTAGACTATTTGATTGAATATCTTGTTGAATTCCTCCATCGTTTTATTTTCATGCTTCTTGACAGTGGTTGGAGAGGCTAGGATGTAATTTCCATGTATATTATCTCCACATTTCTTATAGAAAAAATTATTCATGTCATAACATGTGCTAATCAAATATATGACAAGAAAGGTCACAACCCAGTCATAGGAATCATCTTCAAGAGACATGGAAAATAATTTGATCCTCACATGTGCTAAAAAATATGACAACAAAGGTTACAAAAAATTCATAGGAATCATTTTCAAGGTACATGTAAAATAACTTCATCCCAACATCCATTCAGAGGGGGAACCTTAAAATTATTAGAGCTGATAAAAATCATTTAAGACGAATTGGTGGGAGATCCAACTGGTCATCCTCTCCAATTCATATTAAGCCATGAATTAGAAACCCCATTCATCCTCCCTCACACCCAAAACTTTAGGAGAGGATGAATCTATTGGTAATTATTAAAATTCAGCTTTCCCAAATTGAGTGAATGTCGCTTGAGATAAAATAAAAGGGGCATTGCAAGGAAAAAATTTCATACCACCCTATGTATTCGCACGATCGATAATTTATTACCAAAGCCTCTAAGAAATAGGTGTCACCTCATGGAAAAATTTGATAATAAATATATGTCACCTCATGTAGAACTTTTATCTACCCTCATTCTTCTTTCTAAGTATGAGCTCCAAAAGAATGATGAAAAATTACTCTCTGCACATTCGCAGTGGTAGATACCAAAGCCAACCTAAAATAATGTTGGATTAGTTAAAGGAGTAAAACAAATTATGTGTAGAATGCAGAAATGTAGGGATTTTCATAGAGCCTATGAAGAAGTATTTGAAGAATGAAATCATGTCATTGATGATGGTATGAAGTTGAATTGTGAGATACTTTTGTGGTCCTCCAAAATCTAGAATTGAAGTTAGAAATTCTTGGAGGGATGATAAAATTTGATGCTAATATGTCAAATAGGAATATTGTATAGCTAAAAGAAAGTATGAAAACCCATAATTTGAACATATGTAGGATGCTACAAAGAATTTCGGTGGACCAAGGGATAGATGGCTTACAAATCCATCATATTCAAGGGGTCATAATCAATATGAATTCCAAAATCTCTAACAAATATGGTGCACCTCTTGCAAACCAAGCTCAGTGATGACTCTCGTTGTCTCACCTAGAAGAAACTATAGATTATGGCCAACTACTCATCATGGAAAATTTTAGGGGCTAATATTCACAGGTGGGCTAATTTTCCATGGTTTTTCCAACAAAAATATTCACCAATTTCCATTTTTTTATAAAAATGATTCGCCCAAATTTTACAGTATAAAATTATTTTAAGTTAAAAATCACCAAAATTATATAGAAAATAAATATAATATCATTATAAATTTGAATAATTTTACAAATACATCAATAAACATTTTATAGTTTGCATATTAGGGACTAGTGAGATTCGCCAATTTTTTAAACTTCAACAAAATTTTCCATCCTTAAAATTATCCCTGCTACTCATCAAAAATCAAGAAGTTAATAATCAAGAAGATATGCAGGTACCAGATAAGCACTATGCGAAGGAAGAAAAAATTTGTTGTCTTTATCTTTGTCTTTGAGTTTAAATTTTTTTTTTAATAATAAATAGTTACAGATAAGTTTGTATGAATGGTGTTGACCCATGGATCAAACCACTAGAAATATGATTTGCCAGGGATTGAAAATCAACATACTACTGGTCTCTAGCTTTTAGCTTGAAATTATTTTGGAAGTTAGTAGGGATTGATAAAAATCCATATTTTATAGTTTGTAAATGAAAGCACCTTAACAGGTGTTCACTTTGAAATGAAAATCTTATTTCCATACTAACAGAGATAAAATTACTAATAAATACCATGTATTGAGTATGAAGGATAAAAATAAAATTAGGCTGATAGCAAGAATGTAGAATTTTAGTTCTAAAAAATGAGAAAAATATTTTCCCAAGAGATCAAAGGCACCATCCATTTCAAATAATTTAAAAAACTAAATTTTCCAAAAATTGTAACTATGAACACCTTGCAAGATTTATTCGACATTACCCAAAACAAGAAACTATGATGGCTCTGTTTAAATGAAGAATATAAATTTGAATATAGATACAAGGATCTGCCACAAATTGTCTCGGGTAACTATTATCAGAAGAAGATGCACATGTAAAAATAGGATCAGCAACAGGCCAAGCTGAGCTTATGTCATTTGAAATTCCTTTTTGCTGAGATTGATAAGCTAAAAAATTATCCATTTGATATTATGAATTCATTTGTCATATTATTCATAAATATCCAAATTCATCTCCCTACGAGGAAAATTCAATTAAGAGGACCTTAAGCATACATGTAAAGGATCATTTACCTCCTCAATAGGATGCAATGCTAATGGATTTATTCCATGATAAAATATGATAGACAATGATCCTTCATTATCCTCTCGACAAGCAAAAGGGATCGTGGAGTATTTCTCGGAGGGAGAGAAAGTAATCCATGTAAGAACAACTACAAAGCCCAAAAAAATAGAAATTGCACTAGGAAAAAGATAAAGGTAAGAGATAACATGCATGTATGAGCTAGAGAATCACATCTCCACCTGCACCTTCATTTTATATTGATGTCACACATCCACCACCACCTAAAATGTCTAGTACGGAATGCTTCAATTCCTTCTCCCCCATATCATGTACATGATATTTAAAATAAATGAATTCCTTCATTGAGAGACTTCAAGCCGATATCTCTCCTCCCAAGTATTACACCATCGAGACCATAAACCCCTGTGAACTTCATGGACCAGTAAAATACCCATCTATTGTATCATGATCAATTCAAGAAAACTCCACTTGGGCTTTCACAATAACCAAATGGGTGTTAAGTACATCGGGTAAACAACGGGTCTCTGGCATTATTTCCAAAAGCTCCTTCGCATTAGCATCTTCAATGAAATTATAGAGTTTCATAAAAAACATATATTGATATTTATCTTTTGTGATATTACAAAATGATTCCTTCATTTTCTTCCCCACCCTTTGACACTTTTGCTAACATCCACATTAGGGTACAACAATATCTTAATTTAAATTTTAATAATTCATTGTATTTTTGTGATAGGATGGGAAGGTTTTGAAAAAAAATGGATATATTCTATTGGTTTTATTTGATTGGCATCCAACATGATGGTGGTGCCTTCGAGTTGTGGTCATTTGACTCTTAGTTGTTTTTTTTTATACTTTTCTCTTAGTTATACTAAGGGTTGGAGTATGTGAGTGTAAATATAAGGGATTACATGTTCTCGGTTATTATGTTTCATAGTTTTTTTTAATGAGAGGTAGAAATTTAGTTTTTTTTTTTATCAGCGGTAGAACTTGAGAACAGGAGCATTGCACTAGCATTGCACTACGTAAAAATCATAGATAAATGAATTAAATTATTTTATTTTTAGTACTAGTAAATATATTATAAACGTTTTATTTTTAAGTGAGTGTTAGAGGTTAGTAGTTCATGTAAAATTTCCATGAAGAAAACTTATCCTTGAGAATATGGGCATTTAGTATGTTCATGTTAAATTTCCATGAAGAAAACTTACAGTTGAGAATATGGGCATTTAGTATGTTTTCCATAATAAAAATAGGTATCATGGCCTTTACTGTGGCCAAGGAAGGAAATAAGCACAAAGGGACTTAACTCCTAAATAATCAATGGCCATTAAAAAGGCTTCAAATCACCACATTAACTATATTGTTAAAGGGAAATTTTATGGCCTCTCTAAGGGGTGTATCGAATTAATTTTTTTTATTTTTAGTACCAGTAAATATATTATAAATGTTTTATTTTTAAGTCAGTGTTAGAGGTTAATTTCCATGAAGAAAACTTATAGTTGAGAATATGGGCATTTAGTATGTTTTCCATAATAAAAATAGGTATCATGTCCTTTACTGTGGCCAAGGAAGGAAATAAGCAAAAAGGGACTTAACTCCTAAATAATAAATGGCCATTAAAAAGGCTTCAAATCACCACATTAGTCATGTTAAATTTCCATGAAAAAAACTTATATTTGAGAATATGAGCATTTAATATGTTTTCCATAATAAAGAAAGGTATCATGGCCTTTACTATGGCCAAGGAAGGAAATAAGAAAAAAGGGAATTAACTTTAAATAATCAATGGCCATTAAAAAGGCTTCAAATCACCACATTAACTATATTGTCCAAGGGAAAATTTTTGGCATCTATGAGGGTTGTGTCTTCCATTCACAGGTTTTGCACACCACAATTGGGTCTTGGAGCCTCATCATTGAACCTTAATTAATATTCTACATAGATGGTTTTAGAGACCCCTTTGTCTCTAAATTTTAACACTACAGATGGATTCAGAGACCCATGTAGTGAAATGTACACTTCGATATCAAAATTGAAATTTTCCATTTCCGGTGTGGCACAATTAAAAATTACTAACATAAATGACTAATTCATATACTTGTTGTACTTGTTATTTTGTCATATTTTTATTATTGGACTATAATAGTCATTTACATTAATCATTATTAATTTTGTCACTTTATATAGTCATATATTTTACTCCTAGACTAAATTATTCATTTAAGTTAGTCACTTTTAGTTTATTCACTTATTATCTAGTTGTATATTTTATCCATAGACTAAATTAGTGGTTTAAGTTAGTCATTTTTAGTTCGGTCGCTTAAAATTGCTCAAATTTAGTAGTAATTCACTTGAAATAATTGCAGTGACTAATGTTTTTAGTTACCTAGTCACTAATTTCATCATTTTCTACTAGTGGATGTTGGTCTTTGAAAATTTTTGGGGATTCCATGATTAAATTAAATTTGTTCAAGGAGGTTATGACATGTCACAAAAATATCTTAATTCCTATCACTAAAGAAATACTCCATGTCAAACTTGTTTTTTTATCAAGTTTCATGTTTCCCCGTCTATAGGGAGCTAAGCATAATAACATACTTTCTAAAGAGGCGAATTTTAGAATAATGGAGTTCGAGAATTCATTGAATAGATAGGCTACAACATTTGGACATACTACCATTGTCCCTTCATAGAAATTACACACAAGAAAAACAACTAATATAATATGAGAATATATTTATGCCTATTGTTTTTATTATGACCAAGGAGGTTTCACACATATTTTCTATATACATTTATAAGATTATAATATAATGTTTACTATTATGGAATATATGTAAATGTTCATAGGAAATACAAATGGTATCTATCCATAGACAAGACTATCACAATTCACGTAGTTGCATAAGGAAAATGTAATGTTTTCATTTTAGTAATGAAAATTAATATTTTTTTGGAAGTAAAAAGAAACCATTTATAGGTTTGAATCCATACATGATCATTATGAGCATCAATATCATAATTATCCTCAACAATTTTATCACACTCATATGAAAAAACATGAACTTTCATCAGGTGTTTCCAACATGCATTAATTATGTCCTTAATAAGAAGTATCATTTAGGAACTCATATATTGTACAATAATTATGATAATTATCTATTCAAATAACTATTAATATTCCTTTTGTCATTTTTTTCTTGAACTATTCATCATTAATTATGTCCTTAACAAGAATTATGATTTAGCACCTCATATATTGTACAATAATTATGATAATTATCTATTCAAATAACTATTAATATTCCTTTTGTCATTTTTTTCTTGAACTATTCATCGTTGATCTCTACAAGAATTTTACTAGTTGAACATCAAGCTACAAACTCTCATCACATCACATTGCAAAATATAGATTATTACCATCCATTACATTAGAAAATAACTCCACTTTTAACAACTTACAATCCTAGAAAACCCAATGAGAACACTAGCAGAGGAGGCATCAACAAAGGTTTAAATTCAACTACATAAATAAGAAATAGTTATCATCAACATAAATATGATTGTAGTGGAAAACATATAGAGGAATTATGGAATTTTTAGTTTTCAACGGTATTCATTACTCCAGCTAACCAATTATATCAATCATTACAACCAACGCCATGCCTTCAAATTCATAAAATGATAAAATACAACCAGCATGCATTTCACATTTTCCATAAAATTCCATTCATTTTCAATTTATATGTCTTCCCAATTATTTTATAGGTGAACCAGCATATAAATCCATATTTCATTTCCATAATAATGAATATAATAAAGACCCAAGTTTTTCACTATAAAATATATCCAATGTAGCTATATAAATTTATAAGAAAATAATATTTTTTTTTAAATTATATAAGAAGGTACAAGAAAAGTTGTGTGAATTTAGTATAGGAAATAGAAAATAAGGAAGCGAGAGGAACACATCCTCTAAATAGAAGTTTTTATTTCTTTGTGAAATGTTATGCAAGAAGCTCACAAAATAAAATAAAAGATAGACCACGACCTAGAAATCAGTCTGTTCGAGGGGAAACCTCCATTACATTACATAAATGAATAATTATTGGATGATACAAAAGATAAAACCTACCTTCTATGTATAGGATCTATGGGGTCACAATATAACAATATGGGGACCATGTGGGCACAACAATAATGGTACTACACCTATGGGGCACAATAATAACAATATGGGAACTACATGGGTACAACAATAACAATAATGGGGCTACACTAATATTATGGGGACCTAGCAAACCCCTATCCTTCAAACAAGTGTTTTCTTCATTTCTTGAGTAGTTATAGATGGTTTTGTATAAAATTCTCATCCTCCCATGTTAAATCTTTAATGGGTAAGTTCTTCCACTTGATGAAATATTCTGAAATTGACCAATTTCATAGCTATCGAGTTCTTGTTTCCATGAATACTTCAGGTTCCAATATCATTTGTCCTTCCTCATTAAGTTCTGACAATATTTTTTGAACTGCGAGCTTATCACCTATAAACTTCTTTAATCATGAAACATTTAAAAATTGTTGCACTTGGGAAGATGTAGGAAGATCCAATTTTTATGCCATAGTACCAATATTTTCCAACACCTTGTAAGGATCATAATACTTTGGTAATAATTTATTATCCTTCTTAGCTTGCTTGCGGGAAATTTTTTTGTATGGTTGTAGCCGTAAAAATATCGAGTCACCTACATCAAATCCTATTCCTTTGTGATGTTGATATGCATGATGTTTCACTCGATTTTGTACAAAAGTGAGGTTATGCTTTAAGAGTTAGAGAACTTGTTGTTGATGCTCGATGTGTTATTCCACTGTTTGAACCTTAGAATTGTCCCTTAAATATTATGTGATGGAGAGTGAATGATATCCATCAAGTTCCATAAATGGGGTCATTTTTTCTGCAGTATAGAAGGAAGCGTGGTACCACCATTCAACGAAAGGTAAATACTTGACCCATTTTGTTTGTTTATCACATATAAAGAAATGGATATAACCTTCCAAAAATTTGTGCACTATCTTAGTTTTACCATCAGACTGAGGATGATATGATGAGCTATGAGCTATATGCACGATGTTTCACTCGATTTTGTACAAAAGTGAGGTTATGCTTTAAGAGTTAGAGAACTTGTTGTTGATGCTCGATGTGTTATTCCACTGCTTGAACCTTAGAATTTTCCCTTAAATATTATGTCATGGACAGTGAATGATATCCATAAACTACCATAAATGGGGTTATTTTTTCTACAATATAGAAGGAAGTGTTATACCACCATTCAATGAGAGTTAAATACTTGACCCATTTTGTTTGTTTATCACATACAAAGAAATGGAGATAACCTTCCAAAAATTTGTGCACTATCTCAGTGTTCCCATAAGATTGAGGATGATATGATGAGCTATGAGTTGATTGAGTACATAAACAAGAAAATAATTCCATCCGAAAATTTCATGTAAAAATGGGATCTCTGTCGCTTACAATAATATTTAGGTTTCCATGTATCTTTTGAATTGTTTCCATAAATGTAGTGAAAATTGTACTGGCTTTAAATGGATGAGATAATGCACAAAAGTATACTTGGTGATTCTATATACTACCACCATGTTGACATTATTTCCTTTTGACTTGGGTAAACATGTGATAAAATCCAATGAACCTCCTCCCAACGTTGACTTGGAACGGATAAAGGTTGTAAGAAAATCAGGGTGTTAAATATCTCAACTTTATTTTGTTGTAAAACCAAAAATTCTGCCGCAAAATTTTGAATATCAGATTTAAGGCCATCCAAAAAAAAAATTCCTTCTTGACCCTATGGTAAGTTTTTAAAAATACTGAGTGCCCTCCTAAGGGAGAGGTGTGCAATTCCAAAAGAATATTTTGTTTTTATTTGGGAATTATTACAAAGATATAAGTGGTATTTGTACCATAATGAATCATTTTTCCAGCTAAATGTTTCAGATATACTAAGATCTTGCTGCAAATTTTGAATGAGTGTCCACAAATCCTCATCATTATTCCGTTCATCCCTTGCTTCATTTATCCACTCAGGTTAGATAATAGAAATGGCACAAAGAAATGCTTCCACATCCTCATCCTTTCTTGAGAGTGCATCTGGAAAAACAATTTTCTTCCCTTTTTTGTAGATGATTACAAAGTCATAACCCAACATCTTTGTGACCAATTTTTGCTTCTCTTCTAAGATAACTTTTGTTCCAAAAATTATTTAAGACTATCATGATGTGTTTTTACCTTTAAGTGTATTCCCATTAGGTAAGGTTGACATTATTGTAGTGCATGTAGTATACTAAGATCTTGCTGCAAATTTTGAATGACTATCCACAAATCCTCATCTTTATTCCATTCATCTATTGCTTCAGTTATCCACTCAGGTTAGATAATAGAAATGGCACAAATCAATGCTTCCACATCCTCATCCTTTCTTGAGAGTGCATCTGCAAAAACATGTTTCTCCCCATTTTTGCAGATGATTTCAAAGTCTTAACCCAACATCGTGATGTGTTTTTACCTTTAAGTGTATTCCCATTAGGTAAGGATGCCATTTCTTTAGTTCATGTAGTATTGCCAACATTTCCTTCTGATAAATAAATTTATGTAAATACTTTCCTTTTATTGGATGAATTTCAAAAGAAATGAGTCCTCCTTCTTGCATTAAAACTGCACCAATTTCATTTCCTAAGGCAACACATTCCATAATAAAAAAAATTGTGAAGTTTGGCATAGCTAAGACCAGTGCTTGGCACATTTCCTCTTTAAGATGTTCAAAGGCCTTAGTTGCTTGTGGAGTCTAAGAAAATGCATATTCATTCGTTAATGATGTTATAGGTGTTGATATTATCCCATAATTCTTAAAAAACTTTCAATAATACCACGTTAATCCCAGAAATCCTCGAAGATGCTTTATGGTTATGGGGATTTTACATTCCTTAATGGATTTAATTTTGGTAGGGTATACCTTAAGTGTTAGGTACCTATAATACTAGTGTATCCCCTTATTTTTATTGTTAGTATAGCCCCCTTATTGTTATTGTTGTGCACATGTAGTTCCCATATTGTTATTATTGTGCCCCATAGAAGCCCACCATTTTTATTATTGTTCCCTTAAATTCTTATTCTTATGTTATCTCGGATTATATTGTGACCCATTGGACTCTTATATATAAAAAGGAGGGTTTTTCATATGAATCATCGAATAATTGTTCATTTATGTAATGTAAAGGAGGTTTCCCCTTGAAGTGGCTGATTTCTAAGGCGTTGCTCGATATTTTATTCTATTTTTGGAGCTCGTCTCATAACATTTGGTCTGAGGGCTTGGGATTCTATGGTTTCACTACTTAAAACAATTCATCATACAATTTTCACTATATATTTTTTTTCTATGAAGGTTCAAAAGCTAAAAAAAATACGCATTTGTGAATAAATCCTGATGAACGTCAGGTAAAAATTTCAGATCTTGGTTCGCAATATTTTCAGAGATATGATATGTGGAATCTAGGGTTTTTGGAGGCTCCCAAATTCCATCTCAAAGTGGCGACGTTGGGAAATTCCTCATAACTGTCTCTCTCAGTATCGGATTGGAATTCTGTAAAATGTGGTCGAAATTACACGGACTATAGTTTATTGTTTATTAATTTCAGATCCTACGGAGGAAATAGTGACATGTGGCCCATTGTACAAGTTCGCTCTACTGAATGACTCCATAATTAGGTCATTGCAGGATATTGGGCATAGCTTTGTCTTGAAGAATAAAAATCAAGTCAGACATGTGGCATTGGAAAGAAGACTTAGAGGGCTACCATAGGACCAAAGTTCAGAGCTTAGAGATCCTAAATTACATATTTAAAATCGTTTCAATATCGAGCTCCTAAAAGAAAGGAAAATGTGTATTTTTTTTTTCAAATTGCATAAATATTGTTTGAAAAAATAGTTTGAAGTGATTCCAAGGGCATATTGAAGCATAGATATCAGTGTTGGGTTCTAAAATTTCCCCTAAAAATAATTCCACCCCATTAAGCCCTCGGAAAATTCTACTATGACGCATGAAGAGGAAGAGTCGCAATATGATATATCAAAATTATGGTACCAATTGAAACAAATTTTGATCTCTTAAAGAGAAAAAAAAGATGACATAGATGGTTTAAAATCATACATGGAGGCTAACGTGGATGGCTTGAAGAATGGAATGGAAGCTAAGATCGAGGGTATAGAAGAAAAACTGAAAGGCAACATGGAAGACATGAAGAATGATCTAAAATTAGACATGGAAGGTTTGAAGGAATGTTTGACAAAGTTACTACAAGAAATGATTCCTAATAGCGAAAATATGGAGCAAGTCCTAGTTCAAACAATATTTCAATAACTTGATGAGGAAGGAAAAATAACAATGGAACCTGAAGAAATCACAGAAACAAGAACAATACAACTACGAAATCTATCAATTTCAAAGTATCTCATCAAGTGGAAGAACTTTCCTGCTGAAGATTCCACATTGGAGGGTTTTACAAAAGCATCCAGAAATAATCAAGTGTTGGGTACAACACTCGTTTGAAGGATAGGGGCATGTTATGTCCCTATAATACTAGTGTATCTCCTTATTTTTATTGTTAGTATAGCCCCCTTATTGTTATTTTTGTGTCCATTTAGTCCCCATATTGTTATTATTGTGCCCCATAGAATCCCACTATTGTTATTATTGTGCCCTTACAGTGTTATTCTTATGTTGGCTGGGATTATATTGTGACCCATTGGACTCCAATATATAGAAAGGAGGTTTTTTCATTTGTATCATCCAAGAATTTTTCATTTATGTAATGTAAAGGAAGTTTCCCCCTTGAAGTGGATGATTTCTAAGGCGTTGATCTCTCTTTTATTTTATTTTTAGAGTTGGTCTCATAAAATTAAGACCCTCATGAGATAAAATATGACCCAAATATTCCACCTCCCGTACTCCAAAGGAACATTCGGAGGTTTTTGCATATAATTGTTTCTCCTCCAATAGTTTGAACACCCAGTAAACATGTTGAACATGTCTTTCTAGGACTTATTGTAGATTAGTATATCATTAAAAAATACTAAAAAAACATTCCAAGGAAGGGTTTAAAAATGGAATTCATCAAACATTGAAATGTGGAAGGTGCATTAGTAAGGAAAAAATGCATGACCAAAAATTCATAATGACCCTCATTGGTTATTTATGTTATTTTTGAAATTTCTTTGGTCTTAATTATAATTTGATGATATCGAGAATTAATATCGAGCTTGGTGAATTAAATTGATCCATGTAATTCATCGAATAATTCATCAATGATGGGGATGGGAAATATATATTTAATAGTGAACTTGTTGAGCTTCCTATAACACAAAAACATATGCCATGATCCATATTTCTTTTGCACTAATACTACTGGAGCATAGAAATAATTTTGGCTAGGTTGAATTATACAAGCCTCTAACATTTATGCAACCATACATTAAATCTCACTCTTTTGAGCATAAGGATATCTGTAAGACTTGATGTTTGGAGGAAAAATTATTAGAATGAAATGAATAACATGACCATGATCACAAATAGGTGAGAGTCCTTTGGGAGTCTCAAAAAACTTGAAATGATTGTCGAATAATTTTTGGAGATCTAGAGAAATAGATGATTTTGATGTTTGAACCTCTAGTAAGCATAATTGTGCATTTCCACCTCGTTTTTCTTTCTTCAGAATTTTTTTCATAATATTAGAGTTTATTGTGTTTCATGGCTTCCCTGTGATACCCCATAATTCAACTTCCTTTCAATCTAAAAAAATTCAAATAAAATTTATTGAAAATTAAAAGCTATTGTTCCCAAATATTGTAACCATTGTACTCCTAGTACAACATTTGACACCTCCCATTGAAATGGAAACCATTGGACTATTCAATACATATTATCACATGGTTAACATGATATTATGGCACTTTCTAGAGAAATTTATATTTCCTCCACTTTCAACCATCACTTGACACTCTCGTGTTCGATATAGGAAGTAATTAAATTCCTTGGATAGCTTACAGTGAATAAAATTATCGGCACTACCTGAATCAATCAACACTATTGCATTTTTATCCTTGATATGTCCTTCTATATTGAGAGTTTGAGGAAATGTAATTCCTATCAATGCATTATAGGATATGGTCAGATTCATTTCTTCTTCCTCTAGGTTAGTTGCTCGTGTATATCCTCATATTTTTAATTTTGTTGTTCCTTTTCTTCCTCCTCTTCACAATCTATGTAAAATAATTTATTCTCATCACACATATGACTTTTAGTGTATATGCTATCACAACTATGACAAAGACATTTTTCTCTTTTTTCTTCCAATTTTTGTTGTGTCAACCTTGTAGGTTGTGGAAGTCTAGGAGTAGCAACACTTCCATATTTATACTTGTGAGTGGTAGGCTTCCTTGTTGCCATAATTTTTCTTTTTATTTTTCTTTCCAACCTGAATTCCTTCTCCAATGAATGAGGTTCCCAAAGTTGAACCTCATGTTGAATGTTATCCTTTAAATTACCTATGAATACATCAATCATGTGCTCCTCTGGAATATCATTTACCCTTATATTCAATTTTTGGAAGTCATCAATGTGCTCCATCATTGAACCCTTTTGTTAGAGATTTATCAATTGGCTAAAGAAGGTTTCACTCTTTGTATCATCATAATGTGCTATAATTTCCTTTGAAAAAATTGACCCAGTGAAAATTTATTTACAAGACAAAAGCAATCAATACCATACAAATGTATTGGGCTCTAGATATAAATTTGCAATGCATACCTTTTGTGTGTTTTTCACATTATGGAGATCAAACTCTTGCTCCATCTGTAATATATATGTTACGGGATCCTTGCCATAAAAATTCCTCATATCGATATTTTGAATATAGTGGGTCTTCAATAAAACATTACAATCTATTAAATCATGATTAACATTTATTTTGTTCTCTCCATGATCTTCCTCTACTACCTTTTCCCCATTAGCAAGCTTTTCTTGTAGCAAATTTGTAAAACCCTACTTCAAACCTTCCATGTATTTCTTCAAATATCCCATGTTGCCTTCTATACCACCAGCATTAGTTTTCATGTCATTCATTCCATCCTTAAAACAATCCATCTTAGCTTCTAGTTAATTTTTGGGTTTTCTATGAGAGACCGAAATTTTTTGCACTTGATCCTATAATGTTGAGATATCATGTAGAAATTATTCCTCTTCATGTGTCATAGTATAGATTTATGAGGGCTTAATTGGTATGGAAATATTTTTAGAGGTATTTTAGAATTAAATATTGATATATATACTTCAATATGCCCTTTGAATCACTTCAAACTGATTTTTCAAACAAAATTTATGCAATTTGTTTTAAAAAAATACACATGTTTTTCTTGATTTTATGAGCTTGATCTTGAAATGATTTTAAATCTATAATTTTAGATCTCCAACATCTGAACTTTTATCCTGCAATAGCCCTCTAAGTCTTCTTTCAAATTCCATAGTCCAGACCTAATTTAGATTCTTCAAGGTAAATGTATGCCCAATCTCCCACAATGACCTAATTATGGGCACGTTCAGTAAAAAAAAAATTACAACATGCCACGTGTCACTGTTTTGACCTTAGGCTGTGAAATTGATACAAAGGAAACTAACATCTATGCACTTATAGACACTTTTTACATAATTCCAATACGATGTATGAAACAAAATTTATGACAATATTCCCTTGACCACATGTTTGAGATAAAATTCTAGAGCATCCAAATCCCCTAACTTCCTCAGATCATATATCCAAAAATATAGTGAGAAAAGATCTGAAATTTTTACATGACGTTCCTCAAGATTTATGCTTCTCGTGGTAAAAAAATATTCTTGGAAAACTTCGTAGAAAGAAATTGTAACAAAAATTCCAATATGACCTGTTTGGAGTAGTGAAACCCTAGAATCCAAAGCTCTCATACCAAATTTTATGAAACCAACTTACAAAATAGAAGAAAATATAGATCATGACCTAAAAATCCACCTCTTTGAGGGGGAAACCTTATTTAAATTACATAAATGAACAATTCTTGTATGATAAAAAATATAAAACCTACCTTTTATATATATGAGTCTAAGAGGTCACAATATAAAAATATGTGGACAACATGGACACAACAGTAATGGGGATACACCTATGGGCCACAATCATAACAATATAGGGACTACATGTATGAAAAAATAACAATAATGGGGCTACACTAACAATAATAAGGTGTTGGAAATATTTTCACTGATGGAAAAGGAGCACAAAGGAGCAGCACCATGACAAGGGAACAGATCGGATTTATATGAAATTGTTGCAGAGAAAGAAAGTAAAGTGGTAGAGGCTACAAGAGGAGGGTTTAGATAGGAAGAAGTTTTTTTGAATAGTCAGGGTTTTGTTTTTTTTATCTGTGTATGCTTGGAAATTTCCTGGAGGGTTTCACCTCTCCGAAATCCATTTGATTATACACTCTATGTAGAATTTTGAGTATATTTACTTCTGTGTAAAGATTCGAGGAATTTAGAGAATTCTGGTTTGTTCGCTTGAGATCGAGCAGTGTTAATTTAATTATGGTTATTGAGTTACGTAGTAGAAAGGAGGGTTTTATCCCTTTGAAAAATCATTGATTTATGGTTTTCTATGTAGCATCGAGAGTTATTAACCTCTGTAATAAGGGTTTGGAAGAAAATTAGAAATCTAGTTCTTTGGTTGAGAGCAGAGATAATCAGTATCTGTTTATTGAGTTATGCAATGAAAAGGAGGTTTTCATGAGAAATTGAAGTTAAATGAAGAAATGATGAAAATCCACGTTTGAACATGATTTAAAACAAAGTTTGCAAGTTAAGCAGTTTTCAAAGAAAACTAGATACTGTTGTCACACAACGTTTGAGTTGTGTGTAGTTTTTCCCATTTCGAACGTGATCGAATGATATTGCGACACATCATGAGTGAAATACCACCCATTTCACATCACTTTCGGTTGATAAAATAGGAAGGTGGAATGAATGTGACTTCCATCCAATTAGATCTATGGAAGATCTGACGGAGTTCACGTTGAAAGCTGTGTGGGAGTTAAAATAAGGTATGGACTTTACGTTGTATGCAATGTAGTTCTATTAAGGGTTTGAAGTCTGGAATTATTTCCAAAGGTCTAAATATTTTTAAGGATTTTTAATATTTCCGAAGGTGTAATGATATTTCAATGGAGGTTTATTAAAGTGAGTAATATTGTTCCAAAGGTTAAAAAGGGGATTTTTCTTCTGAATACTATAAAAGTGGAGTATAATATTTTGAAAGGGAAAAGGGGAGATTTAGCCTCCGTGGTGCATTTTTATTAAATAAGTCAATTTGAAGTGGGAAGATGATGTGGACCTGGCCTGCATATCGCAAATCGTAAGTTTGGAGGGGTGAAGATTGTAAGATCACAGTTGGGATGTGAAGGAAAGAAGCGATGTTATGTGCCGATGAGAAGGGACACGTGGCAGCACAATGCTACATCACGCATTGGCGATGAAAATTACATCGCAGACTAAAAAATGGCGAGGTGATGAGATGCGAAGGAAAGAAATGATGCGATGTGCCGATGAGACGGGACATGTGGCAGCACAATGCTACATCGCACATCGGTGATGTTTATGTGATAAGAATTTTCAAGATATAAAAGTTGCGACGTGAAGTAGCGATAGAGTCAAGTGGGACCCATCGCATATCGCATATTGCAATTGGTGATGTTTATGTTATAAGAATGATCAAGATATAAAAGTGGCAATGCGAAGTAGAAATAGATTAAAGTGGGACCCGTTACATGTCACATATCACAATCGACGATGTTTATGTAATAAGATTTCGTAAGTTAAGTTGCGATGCGAAGTAGTGATACAACCGTGTGGGACCCAAGTGTATTTATATGATGGCATTGTGGTACATTTAAACCTAAGTATGGAAGGGTAATAAACCCTGAGATTTTCAATATGATGAAGACCATCGAATTGTGAACAGGATCAACAGTAGTCGTTCTAATCGGGGATGCAGCATCGGTATATGTACAAGAATGGAGGAAAGATAAACCATTGCAAAATTCTTATATATTAAATGTCTTATGATTAAAAAGTGGATTGCAGGGTTTTAATATATTTGGTTTTGATGGGTCTTAACCAAAGTCATAGTTTATGTGCATATGGATACGTATAATTAAATTTATATGAAAATCATGGGTGAACGCAGCACAAAAGGCACAGATAATGAAAGAAAGAGGGTAATTATGCAGTAGAGCTAGAATATAAATCATAGAATCTGAAAAGACAGTGACAACAACAAAAAGACAAATACACAGCGAGCTAAGAGCTGAAAGGGTTAAGCGATACATATTTGTTGTAAATTTCAATGTAAATGAATTGATTATTTTTATTGTATGTGATGCAAACGCAGGTTTCCATAGGAAAAACAAAACTCCACTATAATACATTATGTTATATTATTCTGAATATGCTAGACAAGAAAATAAGAAGGGGGAAGGCAAAGAGTCATACCTTTTCATTTCGAATTCCCTGCGGAATGAAAACAATCATGAGGTGATCCCTATAAATAATGTTACGAGCATATGCATAAAGAGGTTGAGAAAATTAATAAATGAGTGAGACAGTGTAAGAAGAAGAAGGAACAGAGAGAGGAGTTGTGAAGATCCATAGATGATTTAAAGAAAATTTGAAGGTTGGAAGAACAACAATAAAGAAGGGGAAAAACAGAACTGATATCTAGGTAAATCAACATATGATTTTATTGTACAATGAGGAATTTGGTGCTTCCATGTCAAGTTGTAGCTTCATAGAAGTCCAGTTGTAGCTGGCTGAGGTAGGAGCCTCCTGTAGGTTGTAGCCTGCAGAAAATCAATGGGAGTTGGAGCTTCCTTGCAAGTTGTAGCTTGTAGAATTGAGGTAGTAGCCTCCTGTAGGTTGGAGCCTATAGAAAATCAGTGGTCAGAAGGAGTTGGAGCTTGCCTTTGCATCACAACAATTATAATATGTGGTTTTCTCCCTTATGGGTTTCCACTTATATCTATTGTCTTAGTGCATGATGATTATTTGTTGACATTCTGTATTTAATCTGCTTAATACCTCTTGCTCACTTTTAAGATTGTTGTTCCATTATATATTAAGTTGATCATGAAATGAAGATGTAAATAAGTATTAAAGAAAGTTTACAAGACCATAACTGCATTAAACTAATTCACCGCCCCTCTCAGTTTAACCAAGGGTCCAACAATTGGTATCAAAGCGGGTTCCTTCTGTATCAGTTTAATAATTGGAAGGAGATCCTAGGTCCCCAAGATGGCTAGTCTAGAAGGATGCTCAACAAATAAAGCCCCTTTTTTCACTATTACAAAGTATGCCTTCTGGAAAATTGAAATGAGGACGTACCTAATGTCTCTAGGAATAGAATTTTTGGCTACTGTGTAATTGGGATATGCCCCAAAGGAGTCTAACTTAGAGAAAGATGCCAAACTAGATTTTTTAGCTAATGCAAAAGACATGAATGCTCCCTTAAGTGGTTTGTGTGAGGTATAATTTATCAAATTAATGCACAAAAAGACTGCCAAAGAAATATGGGATACATTAGAAAGTATCCATGAGGGAGATAAAAAGGTGAAGGCTGCTGAGCTACAAGTCTATAGAGCTCAATTTGAAAATATAAAAATGAATGAAGAAGAGGATGTTGCCAGCTTATTCTTACGGGTTGCAAAAATTGTAAATAACATGAAAGATCTAGGAGAAACCATTAGAGAATGTGTAATCGTACAAAAGATATTGATATCTTTACCATCTAAGTTCAACCGCAAGGTTTATACCATAGAAGAAATAGTTGATTGGGAAACATTGACCATGAACCAATTACTTGGAAACTTAACAACCTATAAGATGAGACTTCCACAGAGGAATTCAAATGTGAGGGAGGCATCCTTTAAGATAGAGAAGAGCAAAGAAGAAAAAGAAGATACATGTTCCTGCTCTAATGAAGAAGAGGCCAAATTTGTCAAAAAATTGGATAGAGGCTCAGGAAAGTATAAAGGTAAACTTCCATTTAAATTCCTTAACTGTGGAAGAGTTGGGCACTATGGATCTAAGTGTCCTCTTAAGAAAACAAAGAATCAAACTCAAGAGATAGATAAAACCAAAACAAATAACTGGAAGAAAGGGAAGAGATTCAATAGAAGATCGTTTTATGCTCAGCAAGATAGTAATGCATCTGAAAACTCAGATGAATCCTCAAATGAAGAAGGATCCTCTAAATTTGTGTTGATGGCCAAGGAAGAGTCAGAAGGATTCCTTCTAGAAGATGAGGAAGAAGGTGAGGTAGATCTTGAGGGGGAGCTAAGAAGTGCCCTAGAGGAAACAGATAGACTTAAACTCAAGTGCAGAAAATAGAAAGACATTCTCCTCAAATGTGTAAAAGAGGTACCAAATTCAGAAGACCTCATTCAATTAAAAGTAGAACTTGAAGAAGCTAAGAAGGTGGAAGACATTCTGCTAAGGAAAATTAAAGATAAACATCAGGATAAAGAGAAATTGGAAGAAGAAGTGGTATGGCTAATAAAGAATCTAGAAAAAACCCAAAGGGAATTATCAATGAACACTCCTCGAACGACAAGCACTCAACAATTGGACAATATTCTTAATGCTCAAAGGTCTCCTCTCATAAAGGCTGGGATAGGATATGAAGGAGAAACTAGTAAGTCCAAGGTAGAAGATAACAAGAATATCATTTTTGTAAAAGATATAAAGGATAATGAAGCAGCTCAAAAAGGAACTACATAAGCAAAAGCCAGGAAGAACTTGATGTGTGATGAAACAAATGGAAACAAGTATCAACATCAAGAGACAAAAAATGAAATGAAGAAACAATCAGCGGAAAAGGGCTCTTAGAATCCTAAATATGAACTGAATAAATTCGGAAGCTATCAAAAGAGATTATTTCCTCCGATGAGAAATATCACTTGTTTTGTCTGCCACAAGATGGGACATATTGCTACATACTATCAGATAAATATAATCATTTTCAACCAGCAAAAATTGAAGAAATTGAAAAGACTACCTCAAGAAAACAAATGGAGAGGACAACCCTTCACCAGGTACACTAATCGTTTCCATGGATATTGTTTTTATTGTAAGGGGGTCGACCATAAATCCATGGACTGTAGAACGTATGAACAAAGACCAATGTTCAAAACCCCAAGGAGATTTATGAACAATAGAGAGTTCACTCGTACACATAATCCATTTCAAAATATAATCAAATGCTTTGTATGCAATAAAACCGGACTCATGTCTTCCAAATGTCCTCTCAAATAATGTGGTCCATCTTCTCAGAAAAGGTGCCAAACCAATAGCCGCCTGTAGTGGAAAAATAATTTGAATAAGTGTAACCTAGCTCTAATAGCCCAAGATCAGAAAATCCAATGGTATTTGGACAGTGGATGCTCAAAGCATATGACTGGAGATAGAAGCAAGTTTGTAACAAGTGATGAAAATAAATTTGGAAATGTAACATTCGGCAATGATAAAGCAGGGAAAATAAAAGGAAAAGGCTCAGTCAGTCTAAATAATGGAAGAGGAAAGGCTCAAGATGAACTATTTGTGGATGGGTTGAAAACCAATTTGCTAAGTGTTAGTCAAATGTGTGATAAAGGTTGCGAGGTCCTTTTCAGAGCCCAAGATTGTGAGGTAAGATCAAGCACCACAGGAAAGACCTTGATCAAAGGTGTTAGAATAGAAATTAATGTTATAGTGGAAGAAGAGAATGAAGAATTCCACATAAGCAAACCTTATGAATCATGGTTATGACATAGAAGATTGGGAAACCTAAACTTTGACCACATCATCAGTCCGAGCAAGAAGAATTAAGTGAGAGATATACCAACAATAAATAAGCCTTCAAATACCATATGTAAACCCTGCCAATTGGGAAAACAAACCCGCACATATTTCAAGACCAAAGATGAACTATCAACAAGTAGGCCACTTCAGCTTGTACACATGGACCTGTGTGGACCTTCAAGAACTAAAGCACCAAGAGGAGAATCTTATTTAATGCTAATTATAGATGATTATTCTAGAATGACGTGGGTAGCATTTCTCAAATATAAATCTGAAGTACTTGAGAAGTTCAATATATTCAAGGCATTGGCAGAAAATCAAACAGGGTGCAAGCTAAAGTGCATTAGATCAGATAGAGGAGGTGAATTCACAGACTATGATTTTGCAGACTTATGCAATGAGCATGGGATAAAACAACGGTTTACTATTGCAGGTACACCTCAACAAGATGGAGTGGTAGAGAGGCAAAACAGGTCAGTACAATAGATTTCCAAAGCTATGATGCAAGAAAGGAACATTCCCCAAACCTACTGGGCAGAAGCAGTACACATAGCTGTTCATATTCTCAACAAAGCTCATCTAAGACAAAATTGTGATAAGACTCCTTACGAATTATGGCATGGTAAACAAACATCAATCAAGCACTTTAGAGTATTTGGAAGCAAGTGTTTCATAAAAAGTAATGATGAAAAACTAGGGAAGTTTGATGTAAGAGATGATGAAGGAATATTTTTAGGATATGCATCCAAGAGTAAGGGTTACAGGTGCTACAACAAAAGACTGCACAAAATTGTGGAAAGCATTGATGTAAGATTTGATGAAGATCTACCAAATGGTACAAGAAGCACAAGATGCAGCAATCCTATAGATGATCATGAAGATGAGAACCAAGATAATGATGAACTGAGAAAAACAACAAAATATACTGAATTAAACTCAAAAGGTCCCTCAAGACACACTCAAAAGAACCATCCAAAAGATCAAATCATTGGGGACAGGAGTGTCGGAGTCCAGACAAGAAGAAAACTTGCTGAAGAGACAAAAGAAGTATATCTAGCTATGCTATCTCAAATAGATCCAAAGAAGTTCGAAGAATCCAGCAAAGACAAAAAATGGGTAAATGCGATGAATGAAGAACTAGACCAAATTGAGAAGAACAATACCTGGGAATTAATTCCAAGACCCACTGGGAAAAAAATCATTGGCACTAAATGGATATTCAAGAATAAGATGAATGAACAAGGGCAGGTAATCAGAAATAAATCCAGACTTGTATGCAAAGGATATTCACAAATTGAAGGTCTTGATTATGATGAAACCTTTGCCCCTGTAGCCAGAATGGAAGCAATAAGAATGTTTTTGTACATTGCATGCTATCATTATTTAAAAGTATATCAAATGGATGTGAAGTTTGACTTCTTGAATGGAGATCGAGAGGAAGAATTCTACATTGAACAACCTAAAGGATTCTCATTAACAGATAAACATGACTATGTGTGCAAATTAAAGAAAGTGTTATATGGCCTGAAACAAGCTCCTCATGCATGGTATTCAAGGCTATACAAATACTTGCAAAAACAAGGGTTCAAGAAAGGAGGAGTAGACAACAATTTGTACATAAAGGCTAATGATAATGAACTCTTGATTGTAGTAGTGTATGTAGATGACATCATGTTTGGTAGTAACAAAGATGAGTTAGCAAAAGAATTTGCTGAATAAATGAAATTAGAATTTGAGATGTCTATGACTGGAGAGCTCACCTTCTATTTAGGACTTCAAATTCAATAAAAGAACACAAGATCTTGGGAGAAGACTGCAAACCTGTGTCAACTCCCATGATCATTGGATGCAAACTATGTGCTAATGATGGATCAACAGATGTAGATCGAAAGCTTTACAAATCCATGATAGGAAGTCTTCTATACCTAACAGCTTCTAGACTAGACATTATGTTGGCAGTAGGACTTGTGGCAAGATATCAAGCACCAGCAAAAAAAAATCATTTAATTTCAATCAAGAGAATATTCAGATATCTTCAAGGAACTTCACATTATGGTCTATGGTATCCAAAAGGAAAAAGCTTCACATTGACAGCATACACAGATATAGATTGGGCCAGCTGTGTGGATGACAGGAAAAGCACAAGTGGAGGGGCATTATATTTGGGAAATTTTTTGGTGGAATGGCTAAGAAAGAAGTAAGCTTCCATCCCTCTATCTACATTAGAAGTAGAATACATAGCAGTAGCAGCATGTTTCACCTAAGTAATGTGGATGAAACAAACTCTCCAAGACATGAAGGTAAGCATTGATGAACCTATTTCTATCAAATGTGACAATACAAGTGCAATAAGTATATCAAAAAATCCTGTACTTCATTCAAAAACAAAGCACATCCCAATAAAATACCACTTCCTCAGATAACAAGTAGCACATAAATTATTGAAGTTGGAATATGTACCAACTAAGGAACAAATAGAAGACATATTCAGAAAACCTCTTGCTAAAGAACCATTCGAATATCTAAGAGACAAACTTGGGGTAGTGTCTGCAAATGTTACTCTCTAACATGATCAAAAATTGGAAATAAAAAAAGAGGGGGGGTGCATACAAGAAACATGATCAATGCAGAAGACAAGAGATAGTCAATATTAGATAAGAAAGTATCATTCCAGGGGGAGAGCAGTCAATAAATTGCCACAAAAGAGCCAGAGCAATGGAGCAGTGCATGGAACATGTCCTCAAGATCAAAGTATTATGAAAAGATAGAAACCACACTGGGAAAAGTGCAACCCTTTGCCATTGATGTCAGAAGGGGGAGGAAAAGTAAGAAAAAGAAGAAAGGGTCTTCTAAAAGGCAAGCAGAGGAAGTCCTAGAGGAAGCACTGGGGTATTGCCATCAATGCCAAAGGGGGAGACTGTTGGAAATATTGTCATTGATGGAAAATGACCACAAATGAGCAGCACCATGACAAGGGAACAAATCAGATTCAGATGAAATTGTTGCAGAGAAAGAAAGTAAAGTGGCAGAGGGTAGAAGAGGAGGGTTTAGACAAGAATATGTTTTTTTGAACAGTCAGGGTTTTGTTTTGTTTATCTGTGTATGCTTCGCAATTTCCAGGAGGGTTTCACCTCTCCAAAATCCATTTGATTATACAATTTTTGTAGAATATTGAGTATACTTCTGTATAAATATTCGGAGGAATCTAGAGAATTCTGGTTCGTTTGCTTGAGATCGGGCAGTGTTAATTTACTTATGGTTATTGAGTTATGTAGTAGAAAGGAGGGTTTTATCCCTTTGAAAAATCATTGATTTATGGTTTTCTGTGTAGCATCGAGAGTTATTAACCTCTATAATAAGGGTTTGGAAGAAAATTAGAACTTTGGTTCTTTGGTTGAGAGCACAGTGATAATCAGTCTCTGTTTATTGAGTTATGCATTGAAAAGGAGTTTTTCATGAGAAATTGAAGTTAGACGAAGAAATGGTGAAAATTCGTGTTTGAATGTGATTTAAAACAAATTTTGCAAGTTTAGTAGTTTTCAAAGAAAACCGGACACTATTGTTGCACGGCCTTTGAGTTGTGGGTGGTTTTTCCCATTTCAAACATGATCGAATGATATTGCGACATGTCACGAGTGCAATACCACCCATTTTGAGTCACTTTTGGTTGATAAACTACGGAGGTGGAATGAACACGACTGTCATCCAATTAGATATGTGGAAGATCTGACGGAGTTCGTGTTGAAAGCTGCGTGGGAATTAAAATAAGGTATGGACCCAACGCTTTATGCAATGAAGTTCTATTAAGGGTTTGAAGTCTGAATTATTTCCGAAGGTCTAAAGATTCTGAAGGTTTTTTAATATTTCCTAAGGTGTAATGATATTTCAATTAAGGTTTATTAAAGTGAGTTATATTGTTCCAAAGGTTAAAAAGGGGATTTTTCTTCCGAATAATATAAAAGTGGAGTATAATGCTTTGAAAGGGAAAGAGGGACTTTTAGTCTTTGTGGTGAATTTTTATTAAATAAATCAAGTTGACTTGGGAATATGATGTGGACCTGGCCCGCATATCGTAAAATGCAATTTCAGAGGGGTGAAGATCATAAGATCAAAGTCATGATGCGAAGGAAAGAAGCAATGTGATGTGCCGATGAGAAGGGACACGTGGTGGCACAGCACTACATCACGCATTGGCGCTGCAAAGTACATCATAGACCACAAAATGGTGAGGCAATGCAATGCGAAGGAAAGAAGCGATGCAATGTGCCGATGAGAAGGGACACATGGAAACACAGTGCTACATCGCGCATCGACAATGTTTATGTGATAAGAACTCTCAAGATGTAAAAGTTGTGATGCGATTCAAGTGGGACCCATCGCATATCGCATATCGCAATCGGCGATGTTTATGTGATAATAATTCTCAAGATATAAAAGTTGCGATGCGATCTAGTGATAGAGTGAAGTGGGACCTGTCACATGTCACATATTACAATCGGCGATGTTTATGTAATAATATTTTTTAGGTTAAGTTGCGATGTGAAGTAGCGATACAACCATGTGGGACCTGAGTGTATTTATATGATGGCACTATGGTACATTTAAAACTAAGTATGGAAGGGTAATAAACCTTGAGATTTGCAATATGATGAAAACCATCGGATTGCGAACAGGATCAATGGCATTCGTTCTAATCGGGGATGTGGCATCGGTATATTTACAAGACTGGCGGAAAGATAAACCATTGCAAAAGTCTTATATATTAAAGGTCTTATGATTAAAAATAAAATTGCAGGGTTTTAATATATTTGGTTTTGATGGGTCTTAAGTGAAGTCAAATTTTATGTGCATATGGATACGTATAATTAAAATTATATGTAATGCATGGGTGAACGCAACACAAAAGGCACAGATAATAGAAGAAACAGGGTAATTATGCAGCAGAGCTAGAATATAAATCGCAGAATCTGAGAAGACAGTGACAGCAGCAAAAATACAAATGCACAGCAAGCCAAGAGCTGAAAGGGTTAAGCGAGACATATTTGTTGTAAATGTGAAGGTAAATGAACTGATTATTTTTATTGTATGTGATGCAAAGGCAGGTCTCCATAGGCAAAACAAAAATCCACTGTAATACATTCTTTTATATTATTTTGAATATGCTAGACAAGAAAATAAGAAGGGGGAAGGCAAAAAGTCATACCTGTTCATTTCTAATTCCCTAGGGAATTGAAACAGTCATGAGGTGTTCCCTATAAATAATGTTACCATCATATGCATAAAGAGGTTGAGAGAATGAAGAAATGAGTGAGATAGTGTAAGAATAAGAAGGAGCAAAGAGAGGATTTGTGAAGATCTATAGATGATTTAAAAAAAATTTGAGGGCTGGAAGGACAACAGTAAAGAAGGATACAAACAGAGTTGATATCCAGGTAAATCAGCATATGATTTTATTGTACAGTGAGGAAGTTGGTGCTTCCATGTCAAGTTGTAGCTTGATAGAATTCCTGTTGTAGCTGGCTAAGGTAGGAGCCTCCTGTAGGTTGTAGCCTGCAGAAAATCGATGGGAGTTGGAGCTTCCTTGCAAGTTGTAGCTTGCAGAATTGAGGTAGTAGCTTCTTTTAGGTTGGAGCCTACAGAAAATCAGTGGTGAGAAGGAGTTGGAGCTTTCCTTTCCATCGCAACAATTATAAGATGTGGTTTTCTCCCTTATGGGTTTCCACTTATATCTATTGTCTCAGTGCATGATGATTATGTGTTGATATTCTGTATTTAATCTGCTTAATACCTGTTTCTCACTTTCAATATTGTTGTTCCATTGTATATTAAGTTGATCATGAAATGAAGATGTAAATAATTATAAAAGAAAGTTTACAAGACCATAACTACATTAAACTAATTCACCCCCCTCTTAGTTTAACTAAGGGTCCAACATAAGGGACTACACTAGTATTATGGGTACCTAAGAGGAAACATGATATACAAGATTTAAAAAATATCTTATACACATGAATCAACCATTTCTAGCCATTGCAATCCATTGTATACCAACAAATCAATTCCTATAATATTTTGTAGTTCATATAGGAAGCTACAATATCATATGAAATTCCATGTTTTAAACTCAAAACATCAAACTCTAAGACATAGAAACTTCTTCTATTCAATCACTTCATGAAAATGAATCAACAATCTATATCAATGCATATCAATCTAAAAAAAATGAGTGGTATCACTAAATCAATTTTTGGTTAATTTTCTATAAATATCCAACCCAAATCACTTCATGAAAATGAATCAAGAACTTATATCAATGCATATCAATCTAAAAAAAATGAGTGGTATCACTAAATCAATGTTTGGTTAATTTTCTTTAAATATCCAACCCAAATCACTTCATGAAAATGAATCAACAACATATATCAATGCATATCAATCTAAAAAAAATGAGTGGTATCACTAAATCAATGTTTGGTTAATTTTCTTTAAATATCCAACCCAAATCCTAGTAATTTAATCATCTTAATTACAAAAAAATCATATCATCTAGTGAAGCATGCCTAAATTTGCTAAACTTATGAACGAATTAGTGGTTAGGGTTGGGCAACAAAATTTGAGTAGGCAACAAAATTGTTGTATGGATTGGTAAAATAATTAGTGGTAGTGATTGATGAAGTTAAGTCAAAATTCACAACAAAAGTATGGAATAAAATATGGTATAATTTTGAAATTACTAGAATAAAATTTTCAATGAAATTGGAATCATCATCACGAGGAAATGAATGCACACTAAAACATTTAAAACACCCTTCAAGTTACCAAATGAAACTCTATGAAACCGTGAATTTTTTAGTGATTCCAAAAGGTTTGAAAGAATAAATATTGTGCTACATAGTTGGTTATGAGATATAAAATAATGTATTGTAGAGGATACAGAGACATTAAGAATAGTTCATGGTTTCATAAGAGTGATACTTGATATATGAGTATGGGTTGAAAGGAAAATATGAAGGAAATGGGGCCAACCCCAAACAATCATTATTTATCTTTCCCGTTCATCTTGAATATCCTTCTTCCCTATCACTTATAATACTCCTAGAATGCTTCTTTAAAAAATATTTTTATAATTAAAATTATCATATAAAGATATAATCAAGATTCATAAAAACCCAACCCACACTAAATATATTATATATAGCCTAATCAAATACTAAAATTTTATTTATCCTCAAAACTATTTACTTTTTGGAAACACATCATTAGAGTCTCCCATTGCAAATTGAAACATTCCAACTAATACATGAGTGCATTGAAACATGCTATGAAATATAGTTTAATATTTCAAATTATAATTTTAGTATATCAATATATGTCAAAAACAAAAAATTTAACTCAATATTTACAATCATACTGAAAATTGCATTTATAAGGATAGTAGTATCGATACTAATGAATATGAGTACACCTAATATTTCAAATTTTAATTTTAATATATCAATATATGTGAAGAACACAAAATTTAACTCAATATTTACAATCATACTAAAAATTTCATTTATAAGGATAGTAGTATCGACTATTAGCACCTGAAAATGAACTGTCAATTTTGCATTTTCGTGGGAGTTTTGTTTTGTCCAAACTAAGAGAAAGTTTAGGAAAGTATTTCGGAGGTATGGATGGAGATACTTCTTACTACATTCAAGGAGGAAAGGAGGAGCCCAAAGTTGCATGGGAATCTAATAACTAAGAGAAAGTTTAGGAAAGTATTTCGGAGGTATGGATGGAGATACTTCTTACTACGTTCAAGGAGGAAAGGAGGAGCCCAAAGTTGCATGGGAAGCTAATAGGAGCAAGAATAAACCTATAAAAAAAAATCTTTATCATATTATTAGTTAAAATCTACATATAACATTTCTAGAATTAAATATTAAAACAAACAATATTTTCAACAAATCATAAAGAGAAAACTAAACCTGGTAAATCAATTGTATCGACAGGATGGAGTATAAACAGTATCAATCATACCCACTCATACAACAACAGTTAGTGGAGCTACAAGGAGAATATCTGTGGCACACTCCAAACGAGAAGTAGTAGGTGGAGCAGAAAGGAGTGTATCTATGGCACACTCTGAATTAGAAGAGGCAGGTGGAGCATAATCAGTATTGGTAGGATCCTGTGAGAGAGAAAAAAACCAGTATTGATGGGACACTCTGAGAGAGGAGAAACTGGAGGTACATCAACATAATTGGTGGAATTATTTGAGAGAACAACAAAGGGTACATCAGCATCAGTGTGACCAAATGGGAGAAAACATTGGGAAGAGATGTGTTGAAATTCTCTGCAAGATGTGTCATATTGAATCCATTAGATGTGCCACCACTGAAAAGAGTGGTGGATGTCTGTTGTCCCACCCACATCTCGAGATGAAGATTAAAGGAAGACATGTTAAATTGGAAGATTAAAAATATGTATGTCATGTTTTGTGGCCTAATGTAATGTGGTTAATGTGGAGGAAAAAAATAAAGGAATGCATATTTAATTGGAAGATTAAAACATGTATGTCATGCTTTGTAGCCTAATGTGGTTAATGTGCAGGAAAAAAAGAAGTTTTTAGTACATTTATGATGTAGCCGAATGTTGGAAGCATCTAGAGGAAGTGTAGGAGGCTCTTTCTTTGAATTTCCTCTCCTTTTACTTGAAGGGATCATTAGAAACACTCATCATTACTCATCTACAACAAGTCTACTACCAGTCAATGAGCTCGAGTTAATGAGAGAATATAAGGAAGCTAGATATAATTTTTTTGAATTTTTGGAGGAAGGAGTCCTATTTTCAAGGAGGTTCCCATCAATCTTATTTTTATAGTGAAAGAGGCCTAAGGGCTCCTTAGGATTTACATTTTTGGAGAAGGTACGTACTATCAAGAGCTAGGAGTTTGATTGTGTCATTGCATGATTTATTTGAACTCTATTTTATATTAATGAAATGTATGTCATTTCTTCACATCTATATTTTTTGCATAGGGCTGAGTCCCCTTGGGTTAGAGAAAAACTGAGAGAAAATAGTCCCTCTTTGTGTATCATGTTTTTCCATTATTTTAGTGGAAAAATTCCCTTAGTTATTTGAGTAAAAGTTTATTTTCTAGAAAATTATGTTTGTAGGCTTTATTACAACCTCCCTTGTGGGAAATGTGGTTTAGGATTCTACAATAGTAAGCCAAAAATATGTGATTATTTCCCTTTACAATTTGCTAGGATTTAGTTCATTATAATCACTCACATACTTTGTTTATGCAATCTAGGATTTAAAATCATGTTTTTTAAGTTTTATTGTATGTAGGTTGGATGGATGTTGTGAGGAGAGTTAGTTCTTAATGACATAAATTCCTTTTTTTTTAATTTCATGAAATTCATCTCGTCCTTCCTTGCTTAGGTTATTTTGCTACAATTTTATTATAATTTTGAGTAAGAAAAGAAAAGAAAAAAATTGTTGGTAATCATGCTATCAATGGCTTGCAGGGTTGGAATACTCATCCTACATTCCCCTTATCATCATCAACCCCTTCCTTGTCATCCCATACTACCCTCAAAATTCTGCCAGGGAGACCATATTTTTGGGTTATTTAAGGGACGCCATGTGCTTTTTTTTGGTACAATATCATCCTGTAAGACGAACTAGGCTTGAAAAATGCCTCATAGAGCCCCAATATATTGTTACCTACCCTTTCCCACCTTAAAACCACCTTTCTCGCCCTCAAGATACCCACAAGAATAAATAGTGAAGCAAAATAGGGCAATCTTATAGCATCCTGTAGTCCCTAAACTTGAGCAGATTTGCCCCAAAAACTTGGTTTTTGTGCCTAAGCCCTGAATAATGACCCCTAGAATTTGAATCCATAGTTAAGGGGGGCCAAATACTACTTTGAACCTGCCTTCTTCTAAGTGCAAGAACAATTTTGAAACTATGATTAAATGACAAATTTCTAAATTGAATGATAATGATGATTTTCTCATGAAATGCATACGAGTTATTTTCTTCGAGCCAAGTCCATTTGAAATCAATGATTAAAAGGTTTATTTTTCAATCTAGATTAGATTAGAATTATTTCTTGAATACATTCTATTAGGCTTTCAATTAAAAAAGTGATGTTCTTGTGTAGGTTTAGCTTCTTTTCAAAGAAAATTTTCACATAGTGAAAATAGACTAATGATTCACATTCCTACAAGTAGCACAAGGTTTAGATTATGTAAATAGATAAGTACTTTTCATTCCTTCAATTAGAATATCCTTTAAATTCCTACCAATAAGGTATAATTTACATTTAATGAATGAAATTTTCCATTTCCACAAGTAGAACAATTGCTTTCATTCATGCAATTAGTCTATAAATTTATTTTTCATGCAATTCCATTCCTTGAGCTAGTTAAAAAAGTGTTCTTTGCATGCCTTGACATGGTCCATTGTTTGAACATTGCATGAGTAAAACTTGACCCACAAAATTGACCTGCTTAATTTTGTATGAACCCAAGTTTTATAATTAAATTTGGTAGCCTTCGGAGTCTCAACAATCTTGTTGTGATATTGTAGCTCATTACTTTTTGGCATTGTTGTCACAGAGGTATACAAGTAGATATTGTTTTTACTTAGGTTAAATTTCTTCCTTTTTCCATCATATGTTCTTCACTAGAATTTATGATCTAAAAAAGTGAAAAAAAAAAGAAAAATACACAAAAAGAAAGCTAGTTATTTCATGCCTCTGGATAATTAAGGGAAATTTCTATTAAAAAAACCCTCTATCAAGGAGTAAACCATCCTTCTTATTTGTTGGCCGTGAGCTTCCATCTCTCACTACAAGGGAGTGGGAAAATCATGTAGGTGAACAAAATCAATTTTTTTAGGAACCCATAGGGGTGGAAGATCTCATATCAACCACCCAAATCATGGTTGAAAACAACAAAACAGATTTATTTCCTATCCGAGAGACCAATGGGAAGGATGGGATAAAGAATATAATCCCTACCACCCTTACACGTTTTCATTACTTATCCTTTGAGGATCCTCAGACATTTATGTTTCAGTTTGCTATAGTTTGAAGGACCTATGATTGTGCCTCTTTGGAACAAAAGATGAAATTGTTTCCCTCTGCCCTTAAGGATGCAACCTTGCGTTAGTTTATGAGTCTACATGGAGGCACTGCCACCTGGGAAAAAATGTATCAAGCCTTTAATGAGAAGTACATGGACTATTGTATGCCAAAGGAGACAAAATAAGAAATCTTTCGAATGACCTTAAGGCAAGATCAGTCCTTAGAAGACTGAGGAAATGTTTCAAATCAATTATCATAGGGATAATTGTACGCTTGATCACGAATCACTTAATATTGTACTTCTATGAGGGATTAAGAAGGATGTAATAGAGACCCTAAATATGTTTTCTAGAGGGGATATTTACCGGCTCACCTATGATGACTTTAAGACAATATTCAAGAACCATTCTATGGTTGCTAGGAAAAATGATAGGTCAAGTCAAGGCCTAGTCAACTCTTCTCCCTCTACATCAACTATCAAACATGAGATAGGGAGTACATTGGAAGACTTTAAGAGTGAAAATTTTCATAAATTTTCCTTAATATGTAGATCAAAATGAAGCATCATGAAGAAAAAATGGAACTACACTTCTTTTTCCGTAGATTTACTAAGAGGCACCCCAGAAATGACTCGCCATTGAACACAATCGAGGTATTATCTATATGTGAGGAGAACCATGCAACAAAAAAATACCCATCTCTTCCAAACCTAACGAGAGTGTACCAAGGGGCTTAGAATGGCCTAGATTAGTTTTTTTTCATCAGCAAGAGGAGGCTGCAAGGTCTTCAACCTTATTAACAAGGCATGTCACACACACAATATCATTCTTACAATTCAATATAGAATGCACCTTTCCAGTTTTTGTACCCTCAAACTCATCCATATTATTCCAATCCCTCTCCTTCGTATTATGCTCCTCAGTATTCTCTCCATCCTTTCAACCCACCTTTCCAGCCATATAATTCTCAGTCTCCTTAATGTGGCAACTCCTCACAAGGATGGAGGCCTCAAGTATCCAAAACTCTTTCCTTAATTCATCCTCCTCAACCTCAACAATAACTCCATCACCACAACCCACCTAAGGAACTCAAATTCTCACCCAACACAATCTGAACCTGAACAGTAAGAAAGCACAATTGCTTTATAGTTGGGAGACATCCTATATTTGTTATGTTTTGGAAATAGAAGAGATAAACCTTTGGTCCTGGAAGGTACTTCCAGATGTTCATGCACCTTCTCCACCTGAAGATATTTAAGAAGAGAAGGAATATTATATCCCTTGGGCTAGTGCACCCCCTTATCCTAAGAGGTTAGTCAAAACGCAAATAAAACACCTGATATGAGGCTAAAATTCTAGTAGAATTGATTAACTTGTGTGTTAAAATACCCCTTCTCCATGGCATCAAAGATGTCCCAATTTACAAAAATCTTATCAAGGTAGAATGTTTCAAAAGGCATGGAAGAAGGAGAATGGATGGCCCCTCTATCAATGTTGTTGGGAAATTGTATGATCTAATTCTTGGGAGGTTGATCTCGTTAAAGTGCTTAGATCCTCGTAGCTGACTAGTGGATGTGCAGTGTGCACGTTAGAACATTATGGTCCCCAATAGCTTTATTTCCCTTTGGTCTTCAATAAATTTTATGACAAAAGAGACCATGCTCATGTTTAGCCTCTAAGGAGCTTTGAGGAAAACCACCACAGTACTATACCTTGCAAATATGTCCATAGTGTCCCCCAAAGGAGTTATTTATGATGTGATGGTATCTATTGATTTCTAGGGGTATCCCACAAATTTCCTTGTCCTATAGCCGAAACCTGAGTTTAATAGTTACCCTATCATCCTAGGGAGACCATTGTTGGCCAATACTAATTCCTACATTAGTTGCAGGACTAGGAACATGACCATCAAGAATGGTCATCTCTGAAAGAAACTCATACTTCCTACTCAACCTTCTATTTATCATTAATTACCCTTATGGATCCAATATGGGGAAGAATAAGACTTTTATCATACATCCCTCTACCCATTTTGTAAACTATACGTTGTTGTAGGTGGTCGAAAATTTGATGAAGATGACCTTATTGACCATCTATTACAGTATCAACCTCCCACTTCGATTCCAATTGACGAACTCATGGATGAATCCTTGGAAAAGTATGAGGGTAATCCATGGAATGATATTTGCTCTCTTGACCTTGACCTGCATCATGCCAAGGTTGTGGAAATAAGCCCATCAAAAACTTTGAAGATGAACCCTCTCCCATCCAAACAAGAAGATAAATTATGCCCTTTATTTAGGCAACATATTAATGCTTTTGCTTGGGACTATAAGGAAATTAAAGGTGTAAATCCATCAATTTATTCTCATCATATATACATCAAGGAAGCATGCAAACATGAAATTCAGAGGAGGGTGAATCCCTTGCTTAAGGACATCTAAAAAGAAGAATTGAAAAATTTGTTGGATGAAGGGTTCATATACCCCATTTGGGATAGTTAATGGGTGTTCCCTCCTGTCATATTCACAAAGAATAATGAAGTGGAGGATTTTTTTATTATTATTATATATAACTTAACAAGGCTACAAATAAGGACCATTTCCTTTTTCCTTTCATTGACCTTGTCCTATATGGCCTTGTAGAGAAGAGATTATTTTCCTTCCTAGATGGATTTAGTGGGTACAACCAAATATAGATTATCCCTAAGGACCAAGGCGAGACCACATTCACATGTCTTTGGGGAACCCTTTTTTATAGATTCCTTCCATTCGGTTTATGCAATGCCCCTAATACCTTCCATAGGGAAGTTCTACGTATATTTGCTCACCTTTTTCATGACACTGTTCAGATATTCTTGATGACTTCATTCCTTATGGATGTGGCTTCCACGAATCTCTTTCTCGTCTATGTAAAGTCTTAAAGAAATGCATTGAGGTGAATCTTTCATTAATTCCTAAGAAATTTGAGTTTTTAATGAATGCATGAATTGTCTCACGCCATTCTATATCTAAGGAAGTGATAAAGGTTGACCTCAAAAAAGTTTCCATCATTAAAAGTGTCCCCACCCTTTAAAAAAAAAGGGGATATCAGAAGCTTCCTTAGATTAGATGGGTATTATAGAAGTTTATTTAAGTAATTTAGTAAACTGGCTTCACCCTTCTTTTGATTACTAGAAAAATATTTAGACTTTCATTGGACACAAAAATTTCAAGAGGCATTTGAAGTACTGAAGGAGAATTTGACCACTGCACCCATCCTTAGGGATCCTAATTAGGCATTTCCTTTCCATGTCCACACAAATTCATCAAATAAAGTTGTAGGAGTATCCTTAGCAGAAGTGGAAGATAAACTACCCTATGTTATATGTTTCATTAATAAGAACTTTTCTAAGGCTGAACTTAACTATACAGTCACTGAAAACGAACTCCTGGATTTGGTGCACTCTTTCAATAAGTTTAGGCAGTATATCACTTGATATCAAACTTTTTTTTCACACTAATCATGTAGCCTTTATTTAAATATTAAATAAACCTTATTTCAATGCTAGAATTGTTAGATGGTTGTTAATCTTACAGCAAGTTGATTTAACTATTGCTGAAAAATGAGGGAAAGAGAATGTGGTTGCATATTTTGTTTCAAGACTAACCTTCCTTGTAGATGAGGAGATGGTAGATTAAAAACTTGTATATGAACAATTATTTTCTATTTCAATTGATATGAACTTGGTTTTTGGGAGATTCCCTCCTAATCTATCCTCCATGGTGAAGAGAAAGAACATCTCGAAGAGTGTTCCTTTCACTCGGATTGGGAGAAACCTCTTCAAGTTAAGCGAAATAAAATTTTGAGGAGATGTGCAAGTAATGATTTATTTTACATCCTCTCAACCTACCATAATGGACTGTTTGGGGGTGGTTTTTCTCATATAAGGACAATCGTCAAGGTCTTACAAGCTGACTACTATTGTCCTACTCTACACCAATATGAAAACGGGTACACTTCCATATGTGATGAGTTCCAAATGATGCGAAATCCTACACCCGATTATTAAATGGCCCTACAACCTCACATGACTTTGGAGAAATTTCAGAAATGGGGCATGGACTTCATTGGGCCTATTGATCTAAAGGGAAGAGTAGGTACATCATTGTGTGCACTCATTACTTGAAAAAATGGGGTGAAGCAAAGGTAATGAAGGAAACAACTCACTGAGAAGTGGTTAAATTTTTTAGGGACAACATATTCTACAAGTTTGGTTATCCAAGGGATTTGGTCACTGATAAAGGGGCATATTTCACCTTAAATTTGATTGAAGACATTATGAAGCAACACCATATCAAGCACATGAAATCCAATACCTATAATCCTTTGGAAAATGGGAACATGGAAGTCACAAATAGAGCCTTGGGGGAAATTTTGACCAAGGTTTTCAATAGTAGTAGAAGGGATTGGGTAGAAAGACTTATACGGGAAACTTGGAACTACAATACCACCTCAAAAAACACTACTGGATTCACCCCATTTGAGTTGATCTATGGAAAGAAATCCTTGTATTCCACTAAATTCAAGTAAAATACCTTGAGGATGTAAACACACTTATATTTGGAACTCCCTACAACACAACAAGAAAGGCTGTTAAGCTGAAGCTCAATGGCTTGAATGAGTTCAGATTGCAAGGTCTCCTACAAAATCAAGTAGTCTAGATATAGAGGAAGATCTAGCATGATAAATATATTAGGGAGAGAGATTATCAGGAGGGTGGTTGGGCCATATTGTAAGATTCAATGTTCAAGGATTTCAAAGGGAAGTTAATGACAAGGTAGTTGGGACCCTATCTAGTGAAAAAATGTTATGAGAATGTATCTCTCCAGCTAAGAACAATTGGTGAGGAATTCATTCCCTTGTTGGTTAATGATTACCAATCAAAGTTATACAAAATGCCTATATCAAAAGAGAAGCTTACTAGTTCAATAAGCAAGTAGCCAAATTTAATTTGGGGTGTCAAGTTCACCCAAACTCTAATTATTAAAAGAATAATAGAAAAAAATTAAAATAAAGGGCCTAGGTGAATAAAGGGCCTAGGTTGAAAACCTCAATGAACCAGCCAACGCTATAGTTGAAAACCACCATGAGGCAGCCTAAGAGAAAAAATAAATAAGAAAAAAATATATATAACAGGAAAATACCTCCAAGTGAAAACCCCCTCTAAGTTTCCTATGGAAAGCATGTAGATTCAAAACCTATTTAGAGGAAACATGCATGTCTCAAAAAGAAAAAGAAAAAAAAAGAGAAAAAAAAGAGAGAAAATGAAACAAAAGGAGGAAGGAGAGAGAGGTAAGGGATCCCTTACACTAGTTCTGGTAATGATCTTCTTTTGCATGGTTACAACCACAATCAAGGGAATAATGACCAAAAAAATGATTCCACATTCCATTTCACCAAGAGCATTGATCCCACTACCACAAAAGGAAATAAAATGATATTCCTTAATTCAAATACTCATTCCCAAAACCATTAGAAAGGCCCAATAAGGCATTGAAGGTTGAGCTAGATATAACCAGAGGTTCCATAGGGTGCTACAGGGGAGCTACAGAGCCGATTCGTAGGTGCTACAGCATAGGGAGTATGTGTTATATAGTAAGGCACACTTGTTAGAGGATTACCAAAATTTCTACAGGATTGTAGAGGAGGTGCTATAGGATTAGTCCGAGAAGTGAAATAGGGCTTAAATCAACAACAATATTCCTCCAAATCCCCATAATCATAAGTAATAATCCAAGAAGGGGTACCTACAAACACCAAAATAATCCAACAACATCCCCCTGTCATAGATATCTTCCTAACCCACTATTGGATGGGTTCTTTGAAAACTTGAAAGGGTATGATCATGAGACAACCCAAGAATTTTCCATGTCCCTTCAGTCTCAAGAAGAAGATATTTCCACCACTATTGTGAGGGGGATTTCCATCCATTTGAATGAAAATATCATTAGTAGAGTGACCAAGATCCTTATAAGAGTGAAATGGGGCAAGGAAGATAGAACAAAATCCATCACAACCAAGATAAATTTATTCCTCCCTAAAGAGAAATTGTTGAAGAGAAAAATGGAGTAACAAGTGAGAGCCTCCCTTTTTATATTTTTTTGATGATTCACACACATAATAACAAGTAACAAAGCTAATAAGTAAAATGAATTCACAATAAGTTATCAAGTGAGATATATCATTTTAATAACTACACTATAAATTTCTTAACATGGTTTGAGTGCTAAGGTTGGCAAAGGGAATTATAAAGATCTCAATTACATTGAAAGGGTTCCTAAAGAAGAGTTCAAAGGTAGCAATACATCTCAAGAAAGGCATCAAGGAAGCATGGAATCTTCTACTTACTACAAAGAAGGAAATAATAAAGACTAGGAAATATTCATTTCAAAATCCATCCAAATCTAAGTTCTATAGTAGATGCAATCCATGACTTGAAATAAGATCATGAAGGAGTATGTAAGGGATGTGCATTAGGTAACAATACCAAGAGACCATTTGGAAGCACTGCTTCATAGTCAAAATAAATATTACATATTATTCATTATGATGTATGTGGCCTTATTACTCCTAAATCACGGAGGTTATTTATATTATGTAACTTTTATAGATTATCGTTCGATAAAGACTTGGGTTTACTTATGAAATCCAAGGACTAAGTATCTACAAAATTTCAGGAATTCAAAGCTAAAGTAGAGAACCTTAAAAAAAATATATATATACTAGGATCCAATAATGGAGAAGAGTATACATACAAGGACATTATAGTCTTCTGTAAAGAGTATGGGATTAAAAAGTAGTTCATAGTCCCATACAATCAAGAAAAAAATGGATTTGTAGAACGAAATAATTCATCCATTGAATAAAGTGTACAAGAAATGTTGCATGATCAAGATCTACCAAAATTTTCATGGGGAGAAGCCACATAGAATGAAAGAATTGATCCATTGAATAAAGTGTAAAAGAAATGTTATGTAAAAGAAATATTTCATGATTAATATCTACCAATATTTGTGGGGACGGGCCACAAATAGAGTTATATATATTCAATATGGAAGTCCCCACAAGTCACTAGATAAAAAGACTCCCAATGAAGTAATCACTAGGAAGAAACCAAGTATAGACCATCTCTCACTCTTTGGCTGTCACACACACACACACACAGATATATATATATATATATATATACACACACACACACTAAAGAAAAGAAGAAAAAAGTTGGATCTGTGAGGAATGAGAGGAACATTTATTGGCTACAAAAATCCTCTAATTCCTATAGAATCTAAATAAAGGAAGGTTACCATATACAACCACAATACTAGAATCTCTTAACATTGAGAAACATTTCTATGTAATTTTTTCAACACAAAATCACCTACAAAACCAACAACTTACATCCTCCTACATTTTTCATATTAAATAGGCTATCCGCAAGACTTCCTGTAGCCTCTTAATACCATCTTCCTCTCATTTCTCCTACTTGTTGAAATATAATTTATTTCTTCATTAAAATTTCATTTATCCCATGTAATTTTGATTCTCACTTTCCCCATGGTTAATTTAATTATTTTGCATGCTCCCAATAACTATGTGATGTGATTTTTATCACCAAAAAAGAATAAAGAACATGCATACAAAGGTTCTAGGGATGTTACAAAAGGGAATATAATTTTTATATAAAAATTATAATATACGTTATTTTTTCATTAAAATTCCATTTATCTTATTTAATTTTGATTCTCACTTTTCCCATGCTCCCAATAACTATGTGATGTGAATGTGATGTGATTTTTATCAACAAAATATAGAATATGCATTCAAAGGTTCTAAGAGTTCCAGGGATATTAAAACATTAGAGGAAATTTCAACCTAAAAGTAGTCTCCGAAGGAAAATTGTTAAAATAATAGTTAAAATAATAAAATAATAGTTAAAAATTTTGGAGTGAAAAAAAAACACTACATTTTTTAATTGCGTTTTTTTTCTTATATCCTTATATGTTTACTCAAATATGATGTGTAGTAGACACTGGTTGGATGCATAATTAAATTCCACATCCAACTGTTGTGCATAATTACATTCCACATCCAGCTATTGACCATTGTGTTAAAAATTGAATATACCATAGTCTTCTCAAAAGTACTCATAATTGATAGTTGTTGTATGTGGAGTTTAATTCTTCATACATCCAGCTGTTGACCATTATGTTAAAAATTGAATATACCATATTCTTCTCAAAATTATTCATAATTGGTAGTTGTTGTAAGTGGAATTTAATTCTTCATCCAACTAGTGTCTACAGATGAAATTTGAGATTCGTTAACATATTATGACAAAGAAATTACATGGGCACTTTTAGGCTAAAATTTCCTCTTTTTATGAATATTAAAAGAGCGAATACAATTTTTATAAAAAAATAATCTAGAAATGTTTCTTTTGATTGATATAAAAATTTAATTACCTTTTCTACATATATTTTCCCCTCTTCTAGAAAACTAGACCCTATTACTTTGTACTTACTTCTAAGTAATTTTCAATGGATTTTATTTTTATTATTTGTATAAATGTGCATCATTTTTATACTATACAATCATATCATTATTAGTGCAACTTATGTATTAAAAACTGTCTTGGTATATGATAAAAAAAAATCCTAGATAAGTGACTCATCTATCTCTTTTGTGATAGTGAATTGGCTTCACCCTTTGTTACTTCATAAGAGAAAATGGAAAATGGACTATATCTATGTATGTATAGTTGCTAAGCACAATTGTACAATATTGGGATGGTGGGGTACTCAAAATTTATTTCCACTAACTGTCTTATTTTCCTATGATAAGACATTGTTTAGTTATACATATAATATTAGGTTCTTTAATATGCTATTATTTTGTGAATTTTTATTAACAAATTAATGTATTCGATATCAAAAATATGGCATATATCAATTATATCTGAATATTTTTTTTTTTTTTTCTTATCATTTAAATACATAAGATAGAAAAGATTAAGCCAACATGGAAATAATAAATGGCCTCAATAATATTTAGTAAATGAATACACAATTTAGTTATATATGTGAAAATGTCATCCAACATCCACTTAATATTTCTGCAATAGGCCACCCATGGGCAAGGGTAATGAGGGCATAATAATGAATTTGATAGCCCAATTTCCCAAGAAAATCATATTATTTTCACTTATGTATCAATCCAAATGCACTCTTTTTCTCTTTAACTTGCACAAACGAATGATTGGGTGCCCTTGGGTTATCCTAATTTCCACTAGGGCTCTAGCATTGACTAGCCAAAAAACCTCTTTAATATAGGTCCCTAGAATTATCAACTACTATTAGATTTTTAATAACAATACTTACTTAGGCATATGGGAAACTCTTCTTGCTTGATTCACATAATAAACATAACCATATTAATAGTATAGTAGTACCTTATGTTCATCCTAAAATATCTTCATAGAGTATTTGGAAAAGCACCACTAATGATATAATATAACCAAAAACATTGGAATATGCATGCATTCTCACAAGCATATCATCTGAGGTAACTAATACAAAGGTTGATATGGCTTAGGATATCATTTAATCAAAAACCTAGGATTATAATAAAATACTATTATTTTTTCTTAGACCCTTTGAGCCAACTAAAATTTCTCTCATTCATTTCTTATATAACATTACCTCCATATTATTGTCCTTATTTCTATATAACTATAAATGTACTTTTATTACTAAAACTCAATGCAAATTTTTTACATATTATGTGGATTGACTATATTTCATTCAACATGACATATTTAATAATTTATAATCCTAGAACAAAGTAGTATACATATTATGGAGAATTCAACAAACACACAAGGAAACACAAATTCATCTTATCTCTCATGAACAACTTGTAGGGCTCATTCATGAATAAGACAATGTTTTCTTGTCCATGTGGAGCATTCTCCTATAAGGACCTTCTCTTTTCCCTTTGCAAGGCTTCTACAACTTTCCAAAGAGCTACAATAAACATAGAATCAAACCTTATTAAGAATAATATATGATTATACATGGATTATTTTAAACCTTCTGGAATTCTCTTCTAAAAATACTAACAAATATTGAAAACTTTGTAACAAGGAGAGAAGATATGGACCTATAAATTAGAAATGAATTATGAAACAGACACATAACTTAAGGTGTTTTCGTCCATCACCATATATCTGCATTCATCAAATACATTTCAAGATACGAAACAAATAAATATTTAAATACATTTTCTATGATAGAGGAAAAGATTTATAAAAAACAACAACAAACTAGCATCCCCTTTGTTCACATTTCTGTCCATGGATAATAAATTCTATATGACATTAAAATTATTATTCAAAGATAAGGATTATATCATTCCCTCTATTACAAGGACCTATTTAGTACATTCCCTTCCATATTGAAATTGATGCATGTGGCAAGGAACCTTACAAAATTAGTTAACCATATATATATATATATATATAGTAAGAATATCAAATTTTATTTTTAATATAATATATCAACAAATTTTATTTAGTGTAGGGTTGAATTCTATGGTTAAGAAAAAATTAGTTGTAATTTATGCATTTAACACTTTAACAATATGTCATTTGATATTGAGTTTTTGTGCATACAATTAATTCATCCATAAAGTATTTAATAAACTAAAATAATATTTTTCAAACAATAAGTAGACTAATTTTCTTGTTGCAAGAAATTGAACTAAAAATACTTTAGAAGCATGGATCATAGGTTTTATTCACATAATTTTACTAAGACGTACCAATAATGTAGATAATGAAGTAGTACACGATAATTTTCATAAGGAGCATCTCTTTTGAAATATTAGTAAAGCATCTCTAGTTTTTTGGCACATCTAATTAGTTAAGTATATTGAGGCTTCCTCAACATTTATATTATACATAATGCTACAAAATTATTAGGAGGATGGAATACATGGAATCCTTTATCCATTTCATGATAAGCCGACTGGAAGTCATCATGGTACAATGATAATAGCCTGCAAAATATTGTATGATGGATATGATGGATACCATTAGCCTGCTATAAAATAAGATGATGAGAAATGTATATTTCATAATCAAGAGTGACAAAGAATAGGAAAATACGAAAAGGATTAAATTCAATTTAAACCCTTAGTTTTGTTGCAAATTTTTAACTGGTGGGGCATGGACTTTGTAAGGCATATTGAAGTTCCTATAAATCAGAAGAAATATTTTCAAACATTCATGGATTAATTGCAAAAATTGGTAATTATTATTGAAGGAAATGATTAATGGAATTTCTACATGAAAATACATTTTTCAAATTTTGAGTGCGTGATAGTCACACACTAATGCGCCTAGTTCACCTAAAGTCTCATTAAATATCTCATGCTATTCAATTATAATAGTAGAGAATTGGAAATAAATGGGTTAACAAGCACACTAAATATTAGGAAACTAAATTTATTGAAGTTATGTGGCAATGCAATACAACTTACAATACCATGAAAAGCTTCATTCTTTATGAGTTTCTCTATAATAATAATGTTATGTTATCTATTCAATTTCAGACAACCATGTTAACAATATCCTCCATGAGAAATATCGTGAACTCAATAAAATATATATTACAATAGCTAAATATATTTGATAAATACAAGAAACAAGACCCATTCCACATAGATTTAGTGCAATATAACATAAAAAATATGCCATGAAAGGGTCATCGGGCCTATTTTTCAGAAAAGGGGAATATGCCATCCCTAATATTTTAGTATTTAGCAATTTCATAGATATTTTGAATACTAAAAGGTTGTGGCCTTACATAATAGATACATGTGGCTAAAATGTATCAATGAAAATTAGAGAGCAATAGATGAGGAAAAAAATAACTTTCCTTGTTAATAGACATCATTGTCAATCTAACAATTGATAACCACAATGAAAAGGAAGAAATTCAATATGATTAACAATACCAATTTCCTCAACCCATTGTGAAAAAGAAAGATAACGACAATGAAAAGGAAGAAATTCAATATGATTAACAATACCAATTTCCTCAACCCATTGTGAAAAAGAAAGAATACAATCATAATAAAAGTTACCTTGTAACAACCTCATAAAGGCGGATAAGGTCTAGTGGAAACAATCCTAGGAGGCATCATCTGATATATAATGAAGTAATACCGATCATGAAAACCCTATCAAGAATCATGGGGTATACAAATTATGAAATTCATTAATTGTAATAGCATCTCACAACCATTAAAATAAAATTAAAAATGACAAAAATAATAAATTTAGGAAAATAAAGTACATAACAAAGAGCTAAACTTACTCAAAATCTACAAGCTAAAATTCAAGAACTGGAAATATCCTACTACAAATATAAGCTACATTACGAAAGAGAAAATTAATATACACTCATGTTATTTCATCTTTGAATCCATACAATATCATCATTAGAATAACTATCATCATCAGAATCTTCAACCATTTCATCAAACTCACATAAGAAACCTTCACTTTGACATCTATAAACAAGATAAAGTTAGAGATTTCATCAATCATATATAACTTGCATCAATTATTTCCTTAATAAGAAGTACAGTTTAGAACCTAATATATTGTACAATAATATCATAATGATGTATTCAAATACCTTACAATAATCCTTTTTGTTAAATTTTGGCCTTTAACTTGAACATCCATCTACAAACACTTATCATATCACTCTACAAAATACAGATTAGTACCATGGATTACTTAAGCAAAGGACTCCACTTTGAACATCTTACAAGCCTAGAAAGTGTATTAAAATGCTAGGAGAGGAAGCATCAATACCGATGTAAATTCAGCCATATAAAAAAAACAAAAATTAACATCAACATAAACATTACAACAATTGAGGACATATTTTAGCATTATGGCATTCTTAGTTTTCCAAGGATAAATAAAAAATAAAAAATTTAAGCACAAATTGAGCTTCTTCATTACTCCAATAAACCAATTCTAAGATCATTTATACCACCATCATACCTCCAAATGAATAAAACAATAAAATACATTGAACAAGAACTTCACCTTTTCCATTCCAGTCCATTAATTTTCACTTCTAAAGATTTCCAAGTATTGATTTTATAGGCCAACCCCAATATGAGTCCACCATTTTCCATTTCCATAGTAATGAAGATTAAAAAAAAAAACCCAATATTTGGAATATAAATGATATCCACATGTAGTTATATGAAGTTGTAAGAAATAAATATTTTTTACTTCTATATGAAGGTACAAGAAAAGTTGTGTGCATTTAATCTCCTGAAGAGAAAATAATGAAGCTACATTAAGCCATCCTAAAACAAATGTTTTTCAATTCTTTAAGGAAACATTATGTCTAAGAATAAAATTGGTTAGTTCTAGATAGTATCAATTTGAGTTTGAGGAATTTTACTAGATTAGAATGAGAATAGTATTTGTTAAGAAGATAAAAAATGTATGTTTGTTGCAACCAAAGCTTGGATACTAATTTTACAAATTATCATTACTAAAATTAACAAAACATTGATACTTATTAAATTGAATGCATGCTATGATAAAGCATATATGGATGTAACAAAAATTTTGAAATTTGATAAATATAACACATTAACATAAAGACAAGCATATAAAGCGTTCAAAGTATAAAGTAAAATTCCTAACAATCTAATTAATCCTTTAAGGTAAAGAAAAGTTATGAAATAATACACGTATATTTTTAGCAACCCAAAACAAGATGCAAAGAGAGGATGTTCCATCACACCATAGATTTCATGCTTCATTATATCAATTATTAGTGATCCCTTAGTTTACACTACTAATCCACAAGAAAATGTCACCTCTAGAGATGAATATTATTCCCCAAAAATAAGTTAATTCCTATAGCCAGTCCAATCCATAAACGCAAAGAGTCGGATTCCATTCTTTGGAAGTTAGTGGCTCAAGCTATATTAGTTCCCTCCCTCTTTGGAAGGTAGCCATTCAAGCTATATTAGTTCTCTATAAAGCTGCAACAAAATTAATTCCATGAATTTAGAACCACAATACTAGAATCTCTCAACATTGAGAAACATTTCTAGGTAATTTTTTCAAATAAAATCACCTACAAAACTAACATATTACATCCTCCTACATTTTCCATATTAAATAGGCTATCCTTAAGACTTTATCTAGCCTATTAATACCATCTTCCTCTCATTTATCCTACTTATTGAAATATACGTTATTTCTTCATCAAAATTTCATTTATCCCATGTAATTTTGATTCTCACTTTCGCCATGGTTAATTTTATTATTGCCCATGCTCCCAATTACAATGTGACGTGATTTTTCTCACCAATCAAGAATATATAACATGCATCCAAAGGTTATAGGGACATTACAACAACATGCATTCAATGATTATATTTTAAGGATATTAAAATAGGGAATATAATTTTTATACAAAAATAATAATATACTTTATTTTTTCAATAAAATTCCATTTATCCCTTTTAATTTTGATTCTAAATTTTCCCATGCTCCGAATAACTATGTGATGTTACTTTTCTCACCAATCAGAACATGCATTCAAAGGTTCTACTGGTTCTAGGGATATTAAAACATTAGAGGAAATTCAGCCTAAAAGTACCCTCATAAGGAAAATTATTAAAATAATAGTTAAAAATTTTGAAAGGAAAAGAAAAACACACATTTTTTAATTGGATTTTTGGCTTATATCCTTATATGTTTACTCAAATATCATGTGTAGTAGACACTAGTTGGATGAAGAATTAAATTCCACATCCAGATATTACCCATTATGCATAATTTTCAGAAGATCACATTGATAAAAATTGAATATACCATATCAATATGGGTCTTCTTAAAAGTATTCATAATGGGTAATTATTGTATGTGGAATTTAATTCTTCATCAAACTAGTGTCTACACATGACGTTTTAGTAAAGATGATTGGTTAACATATTATGGCATGGATATGACATGGGCACTTTTAGGATAACATTTCCTCTAATACAACATGCATGAATATTAAAACAAAATACAATTTTTATACAAAAATAATATAGAAATTTTTCTTTTGATTGATATACATCTTTTAATAACTCTTTCTACTTATGTTTTCAGCTCTTGTAGAAAACTAGAACCTATTACTTTGTACTTACTTCTATGTAATTGTCAATGATTTTTCTTTTTCTTTTATATTATACAACCATATCATTATTATTGCAACTTATGGATTAAAAACTCTCTTGGTATATGAGAAAAAAAAATCCTAGATAAGCGACTCATCTATCCCTTTTGTGATAGTGAATTTGTTAGGTCCCTATATCACTAGTATAGTCCCTTACTATTGTTAGTGTAACCCCCTTATTGTTATTATTGAACCCTTGTAACCCCCATTTTATTATTATTGTGCCCTTAAATTAGTATTATTAGGTCGGCTAGGATTACATTGTGGCCCACTAGGATTACATTATGGCCCCATGGACGCTTATATATAGAAAGGAGGTTTTGTTCATTTGTATCATCCAAGAATTGTTCATTTATGTAATGTATTGGAGGTTTCCCCCTCGAAATGGCTCATTTCTAAGGCGTTGATATCTCTTTTCTTCTCTTTTTGGAGCTGGTTACACAACATTTGGTATCAGAGGTTTGGATTCTAGGGTTTCGCTACTCCAAACAGGTCATCGAGGAATTTTCGCTATAACATTTTTTCTACGAAGCTTCAAAAGCTGAAATTTTTAGGGTGTGAAGCTGAAATCTTGAGGAAGTTTTTCTAAAAACTTCAGAGCTTGGTTCGCAATATTTTCGAAGATATGATCTATGGAAGTTAGGTTTTTTTTCAGGATCCTAAACAGGTCATCGTGGCATTTTCGCTATAAAAAATTTTCTACGAAGGTTCAGAATCTGAAATTCATATGGTGCGAAGCTGAAACCCTGAGGAAAATTTTCAAAAGATTTCAAAGCTTGGTTCGCAAATTTTTTGGAGATATGATCTGTGGAAGGTAGTGCTTTTTCAGGCTCCTGAATTTCATCTCAAAGAGGTGATCGTGGGAAAAGTTCAATAACTCTCTCTCTGGGCATTGGATTGGAGTGCCGTAAAAATTGAATACAATTAAAAACGGTAGTTTTCTTGTTATCAATTTCGAGGAGACAAAGGATGAAAACAGTGACACGTGGCTAGTCGTACAAGTTCGCTCTACTGAACCAGTCCATAATTAGGTCATTGTGGGAGATTGGACACAACTTTGTCTTGGAGAATGAAAATCAGGTCAGACCTGTGGCATTCAAAAGAGAATTCAAAGGGTTACTTCAGTGCTGAATTTCAGATATTGAAGAGCTGCAATCACAGAGCTAATACAATTTAAATATCGAGCTCCTCAAAGCAAGTAAAAGGTGTGTATTTTTTTTCCGAATTGCGTAAGTCTTGTTTGAAGAATCAAGTTGAATTGATTCCAAGGGCATATTGTAGAATAGATATCAGTATTGGTTTCTAAAATTGCCCCTAAAAAGAATTCAACACTCATTAAGCCTTTAGAAGGCTCTACTATGACTCATGAAGACAAAGAGTGGCAACATGACATATCAAAATTACAAGAGCAAGTGCAACAAATTTCTCTCTCGCAAAGAACAACAAAAAATGAAATGGAAGTTTTGAAGAAGGGCATGGAAACTAAGATGGATGGTTTGAAGAAAGGCGTGGAAGCTAAGATTAATGGTTTGGAAGCTAAGATTGATGGCATGGAAGTGGGCATGGAAGCTAAGATTGATGAAAAAATGAAAGACAACATGGAAAACATGAAGAAAGATCTAAAAGTAGACATCGAAAGTTTGGGAAAGTTGATACAAGAAATTTTTCCTAGTGGTGAAAAGATAGTAGAGGAAACTCATGATGAGAACAAAATAAATGTTAATCGTGATTTCATAACCTCTAATGTTGGCAGGAAGAACCACCATATTCCAAAAATGGATATGAGGAAGTTTGATGGAAAGGATCTGTTAACATACATGAATCTACTGAGATGGAGCAATATTTTGATCTCCATAATGTACCATACACAAAAGGTATGCATTGCAGAAAACTTTACATTTAGAACAAAATACATTGTGGTATCTTTGGCTTCTTTACTTAGTAAAAAAATTGTCACTTGGTCAATTTTTACGGAGGAAATCATAGCACATTATGAGGATACAAAGAGCAACACCTTCTTTACCCGATTGATAAATCTCAAACAAAAGGGTTTAGTGGGGGAGCACATTGAGGACTTCCAAAAAATGAATATAAGGGTAACTGATATTCCAAAGGAACACAGGATTGATCTCTTCATAGGCACTTTAAAGGATAACATCCAACATGAAGTTCACGTTTTGGAACCTGATTCATTGGAGAAGGCATTCAGGTTGGCAAGAAAAATTGAAGGTAAAATTATGGCAACAAGGAAGCCTACCACTCACTTCTATAAATAAGGAAGTGTTGCTACGCCTATATTTACACAACCTACAAGGTTGACACCACAAAAATTGGAAGAAAAAAGAGCAAAAGGACTTTGCTACAGTTGTGATAGAAAATACACTAAAGGTCATAAGTGTGCTGAGAAGAAATTATTTTACATAGTGTTTCGGGGAATTAACACCACAAGTTTGGATTGGGATACCAGCACTCCACGGAAGCGGGGGCGGCCTGTAACGAGAGACTCACACAACCATGCATGTTCGAGAAAAACTAAATAGAGCGAGGAATGAGAGGTTTACCGGGTGGTCCTACGTTTGAAGTAGATCCCGTGAGTCCAAACCCCGACAATCTCCCTTCCTTCTTAACCTGAAATACAAGAAGAAACCAGCACAAAGGACAGGTTGTACAGCATATATCTACTCTAAATGTCAGTGAGATTCATATAAAACATTAAATAAATCATAATGAATGCTTGTATAAAAAATATTCTCATACATAAAAGAATACACTAACACGTTTATTTCGGGAATAGCATGATACTTCTGTATTATAAATAGTACGTAAAAAAGTAATCAAGTGGAGAGATCACCTGATCCTTCCAAGGCCTTCGCAGACCGTCGTCCGGATCCGTCCAGCCCTTTCCTCGCTAAGACTCCTTCCAAACTGGTGCATACGAGATAACATATAAAGGGATGTGTATCTCAAGGAAACAAGGGTTTCCTACAATGAACTGGGAAAGTGCAGGAGGCACGGGGAATCGGACTTGGATAGGGAATACCAACAGAGTATAATATCAATAATTCTCTCTCTCCCTTAGGCCATACACATGAGGGCTTTTTATAGTCCCTCCAAGTAGTTTCAGCAGTTGGAAACAGTTGGCCACAGGCTGGGGTGGTTGAACTACCTGAGTAACCATCAACCCAGTGCGAAATTAGGGATTTTTTATATATTTTTTAATCATTTTAATGGCATACGCGGAAAAGTATGGGCATAGTCGCGTATGGGGAATTTTACACTGTTTTTAAGTGAATTTGTCCAAGTCTGTAGGAATGGGTGCCCAAAAGCCATAAAGCAATCATGAATCATAAAAAGGTGAGAAATGATGCTATAACACATAGATTGTGAAGAGGAAGAAGAAAATGAAAAAGAAGAGGATATACACCAGGAACCAACCCTAGAAGAGGAAGAAATGAATCCGACCATATCGTGTAATGCACTGGCAGGAATTACCACTCCTTAAACTCTCAAGATACAAGGACAAATCAAGAAGAAAAAGGTAATAGTGTTGATTGATTCAGGTAGCACCCATAATTTTATTCATTGTAAGGTAGCCAAGGAATTAAATTGTTTCCTATACCCAGCACCAGAATGTCAAGTGATGATTGCAAATGGAGGAACTATAAATTGCTCTGGAAAATGCCATAATATTAAGCTAACCATGGGGGAATATGTATTGACTAGTCCAATGCTTTCCATTCCTATGGGAGGTGCTGATGTTGTACTAGGAGTACAATGGTTACAATCTTTGGGGACGGTAGCTTTTAATTTTCAAGAACTTTTCTGGAATTTTTTTTCAGAAGGAAAGGAAGTCGAATTACGGGGTATTGAAGGGAAGCCAGGAAGGATAATAAGCTCTAATGTCATGACAAAGCTTCTAAAGAAAGAACAACGAGGCGTAATTGCACAATTATGCTCACTAGAAGTTCCGACATCAAAATCATCTATTTCTGCGGATCTCCAACAAGTCTTGGACAATCATTCCAAGGTGTTTGAAACTCCCAAAGGACTCCCACCTATTCGTGATCATGATCATGCTATTCATTTGATTCCAGGAAATGTTCCTCCAAACATCGAGCCTTATAGATATCCTTCTGTCCAAAAGAGCGAAATTGAACGTATGATTGCAGAAATGTTAGAGGCAGGTATAATTCAACCTAGTCAAAGTTCTTTCTCTGCTCCTGTAGTATTGGTACACAAGAAGGATGGATCATGGCGAATGTGTCCGGATTATAGGGATCTCAATAAGCTCACCATTAAAGATAAATTTCCCATTCCTGTGATTGATGAATTATTGGATGAATTACATGGAGCAATTTATTTTACCAAGTTGGATCTTCGTTGAGGATATCATCAAATTAGAATGAAGACTGAAGATATTCCAAAAACAGCATTTCGAACTCATGAGGGTCATTATGAATTTTTGGTCATGCCTTTTGGTCTTACCAATGCACCTTCTACATTTCAAGCGTTGATGAATTCCATTTTCAAACCCTTCCTTAGAAAATTTGTGCTAGTATTTTTTGATGATATACTAATCTACAGCAGGTCTTGGAAGGATCATGTTGAACATGTTGACAGGGTGCTCAAACTATTGCGGGAGAAATAATTATATGCAAAAAAATCCAAATGTTTCTTTGGAGTACAAGAGGTGGAATATCTGGGTCATATTGTATCTCACGAGGGTTTTAAAGTAGACCCTAACAAAATTAAAGCCATTAAGGAATGGAAAGTTCCCACAACCATAAAGAAGTTAAGAGGATTTCTCGGGTTAATAGGGTATTATCGCAAGTTTGTTAAGAATTATGGGAGAATAGCAGCACCTCTAACAACATTATTGAAGAAAGATGCATTTTCATGGACTTCTGAAGCAACTAAGGCCTTTGAACGTCTTAAAGAGGCAATGTGCCTAGCACCGGTCTTAGCTACGCCAGACTTCACGAAAACCTTTATTGTGGAATGTGATGCCTCAGGAAATGGAATTGGTGCAGTTTTAATGCAAGAAGGAAGACCCATTTCTTTTGAAAGTAGTCCAATCAAAGGAAAGTATTTACAGAAACCTATTTATGAGAAGGAAATGTTAGCAATACTGCATGCACTAAAGAAATGGCGAACTTACCTAATGGGAAGAAACTTCAAGGTAAAAACTGATCATGATAGTCTTAAACACTTTTGGAACAAAGACTATCTTCAGAAGAGCAGCAAAAATGGGTCACAAAGATGTTGGGTTATGACTTTGAAATAATCTACAAAAAAGGAAAGCTTAATGTTGTTGCAGATGCACTCTCAAGAAAGAGTGAAGAGGTGGAAGCATTTCTTTGTGCCATTTCTATTATCCAACCAGATTGGATAACTGAAGCAAGAGATGAATGGAAGAAGCACAAAGATGTATGGACACTCATTCAAAAGTTGCAGCAAGATCCTAGTACATCTGATACATTTAGTTGGAAAAATGATTCCTTATGGTACAAAGATCGCTTATATCTTTGTAATAATTCCCAACTAACACAAAATATTCTTCTGGAATTGCACACTTCTCCTTTGGGAGGACACTCGAGATTTTTAAAAACTTACCAGAGGGTGAAGAAAGAATTTTTTTGGGATGGCCTTAAATACGATATTCAAAATTTTGTGGCGGAATGTTTGGTTTGCCAACAGAATAAAGTTGAGACAATTAAGACCCCGGGACTTCTACAACCTTTATCCATTCCAAGTCAACGTTGGGAGGAGATTTCAATGGATTTTATCACAGGTTTACCTAAGTCCGAAGGAAAGAGTGTCATCATGATGGTAGTTGATAGACTTACCAAGTATGCACACTTTTGTGCATTATCTCATCCATTTAAAGCAAGTACAGTTGCTACTACATTTATGGATAGAATTCAAAAACTACATGGAAGCCCAAGGGTTATTGTGAGCGACAGAGATCCCATTTTTACTGGAAATTTTTGGACGGAGTTATTTTCTTGTTTGGGTACTCAATTCGCTCATAGCTCATCTTATCATCCTCAATCTGATGGTCAAACTGAGATAGTAAATAAATGTTTGGAAGGATATCTTCGTTGTTTTGTATCTGATAAACAAACACAATGGGTCAAGTGGTTACCTCTCATTGAATGGTGGTATAACACTTCCTTCCATACTGCAGCAAAAATGACCCCATTTATGGCACTTTATGGATATCATCCACCATCCATCACATCATCTTTAAGGGAAAATTCGAAGGTTCAAGCATTGGAAGATCACATCGAGCATCAGCAAGAAGTTCTCCAACTCTTAAAGGATAACCTGAATTTGGCACAAAATCGAATGAAACAACAGGCAGATCAACATCGCAGCGAGAGAAGTTTTGATGTAGGAGATTGGGTATTTTTACGGCTACAACCATACAAACAAATGTCCCTAAAGCAAGCTAAGAAGGATAATAAATTATCACCAAAGTACTATGGTCCTTACAAGGTGTTGCAAAAGATTGGTTCTATGGCATACAAATTGGAGCTTCCTGCTTCTTCGCGAGTGCATCCAGTTTTCCATGTTTCATGCTTAAAGAAGGTTATAAGTGAAAATCTTCTAGTTCAAACAATATTGCCAGAACTTGATGAGAAAGGAAAAATAATATTGGAACCTGAAGTGGTCATGGAAACAAGAACTCAACAGCTACGGAATCGATCAATTTCAGAGTATCTCATAAAGTGGAAGAACTTACCCACTGAAGATTCTACATGGGAGGATGAGAATTTTATACCGAAGCACCCGGAGCTACTCAAGCGTTGAGGACAACACTTTTTTGAGGGAGAGGGGCATGTTAGGTCCCTATATCACTAGTATAGTCCCTTATTATTGTTAGTGTAACCCCCTTATTGTAATTATTGAACCCTTGTAACCCCCATTTTATTATTATTGTGCCCTTAAATTAGTATTGTTAGGTCAGCTAGGATTACATTGTGGCCCACTAGGATTACATTATGTCCCCATGGACTCCTATATATAGAAAGGAGGTTTTGTTCATTTGTATCATCCAAGAATTGTTCATTTATGTAATGTATTGGAGGTTGCCCCCTCGAAGTGGCTCATTTCTAAGGCGTTGATATCTCTTTTCTTCTCTTTTTGGAGCTGGTTACACAACAGAATTGGCTTCACTTACTTCCTAATAAAAAAGGGAAAACAGACTATATCTATGTATGTATAGTTACTAACCACAATTGTACAATATTGGGATGGTGGGGTAGTCTAAATTTCTTTCCAGTAACTCGTTATTTTCCTATGATAAGACTTTGTTTAGTTATGCATATTAAATTAGGTTCTCTAATATGTTATTCTTTTGTGCATTTCTATTAATAAATTAATGTATTCAATACAAAAAATATGGCACATATAAATTATATTTATAGTATTTTTTTTCAATTTCTTAGCATTTAAATACAAATGATACACAACATTAAGTCAACCTTGAAATAAAAAATGGTCACAATAATATTTAGTAAATGAATACAGAATTTAGTTATATATGTGAAAATTTCCTCCAACATGCACTTAATATTTCTGCAATAGACCACCCATGGGCAAGGGTAATGAGGGCATAATAATGAATTTGATAGCCCAATTTCCCAACAAAATCATATTATTTTCACTTATGTATCAATACAAACACACTCTTTTTCTTTTTAGCTTGCCAAAACCAATGATTAGGTGCCCTTGGTTTATCCTAATTTCCTCTAAGTCTCTAGCGTTGACTAGCTAAAAAACCTCTTTAATGTAGGTCTCTAGAATTATTAACTAGTATTAGTTTGTTAATAATAATGGTTACTGATGCACATGAGAAAATTTCGTCAGTTTATTCTCATAATAAACATAACCATCATTATGTTATAGTGGTAACCTATGTTCATCCTAAAAGATCCTCATAGAGTGTTTGGAAAAGCACCACTAACGATATAATATAACCAAAAACATTGGAATATGCCTGCATTCTCACAACTCACCACATGAATCCCTAATAATCCCACATAACATCTGAGGTAACTAATCCAAAGGTTGATATGGCTTAGGATATCATTTACTCAAAAACCTATTATTATAATTAAATACTATTATTTTTTCTTAGACCCTTTAAGACATCTAAACTCTCTCTCATTCCTTTCTTATAGAACATTACTTCCATATTATTGTCCTTGTTTCTCTACAACTAGAAATGTACTCTTTTTTTTTTTAACTCAATGCACAATTTTTACATATTATATGGATTGACTAGATTTCATTCAACATGACATATTTAAGAGTTTACAATCCTAAAACAAAGTAGTCTATAGATTATGGGGAATTCAACAAACACACAACTAAATACAAATGGGGGATTCAAAAAACACACACCAAAATACAAATTCCCCTTACCTCTCATGAATAACTTGTAGGGGTCTTTCATGAATAAGACTAATTTTTCTTGGCGATGTAGAAAATTTTCCTATAAAGACCCGCTTCTACAACTTTCCAAAGAGCTACAATGAACATAGAATCAAACCTTATTAAGAAAACTATATATTGAAAACTTTCAAACAAGGAGAGAAGATATGGACCTATGAATTAGAAATGAAATATGAAATAGACAAATAACTTAAGGTATTGTTATGAGTCACCATATATCTTCCACTTAAACTAAAATTCATCAAATACTTTCCTAGATACCAAACAAATAAATATTTAAATACATTTTCTTCTTTATGCAATATGATAGAGGAGCATATTTATAAAAAACAACAAAAAAATAGCATCCCCTTCATTCACCTTTCTATCCATGGATAACGAATTCTACATGATATTAAAATTAATATTCAAATAGAAGGATCATATCATCCCCTCTATTAGAAGGCCCTATTTAATACATTCCCTTCCATATTCAAATTGATGCATGTGGCAAGGAACCATACAAAATTATATATATATATATATATATATATATATATATACATATATATTAAGAATATCAAATTTTATTTTCAATATAGTGTATCAACAAATTTTATTTAGTGTAGGGTTGAATTCTATGGTCACAGAGTAGGAAAAAATTAGTTGTAATTTATGCATTTAAAACTTTAGGTGTCATTTGATATTGAGTTTTTTTTTATTTATCTATAAAGCATTTAATAAAAAAAATAACATTTGTGGAAGGATAAGTAGACTAATTTTCTTGTTGTAAGAAACTGATATAACAATACTTTAGAAGCATGGAGAATAGGTTATATTCACATAATTTTACCAATATATACAAATAATGTAGATAATGAAGTAGTACAGTAGTACATGATCATTTTTATAGGGAGCATCTCTTTTGAAATATTAGTACAACCTCTCTAGTTTTTTGGCACATCTAATGAGTAAGTATATTGAGGTTTCCTCAACATTTATCTTATACATAATTATGCTACAAAATTATTAGGAGAATGGAATACATGGAATCTTTTATCCATTTCATGATAAGCCTAGTGGACGTCATTATGGTACAAATATAATAGCCAATAAAATATTGTCTGTGTTGGAAATGTTGTCATTGATGGAACAATAGATGGCAAAGAAGGAACACCGGAGGCAGAAAGAAGGCGAAGAAAGCAGCAAAGCAGTAAGATGTAGAGAGGGTTGAGCAGTAGAGACAGGTTCATTTAAAGAAGCAGAGGCAACAAAAGGAGAATTAAGGAGTAGCATCAGTCAAGGAGTAGATGAAATAAAAGAGAGAGCGTAAGACAAATAGCAATAGAAACATAGTTGTTATCAAGGCAATGAAGATAGCAAAGAAGCAAATGAAGGAAATAAAGGAGACATGCAGAGGCAGAGGAAGCGAATATAATAAGAGATAGAATTGTTATCAAAGGCAGAGGCAGAGGCAGAATGACAGAAGCAATAGAGGCAGTGCCAAGGCAGAGCCGTTATAAAAAATTCCAAGCCGAACGTTATTTATATATATATATATATATAAGCAAATTCTGTGAACTGTGTTGATGGTTGGTGATAATACAGTGAAGTTATCCATAACACTAATGGAGCGAAAACGCAACAATGTTAAACTAAATAGAGGTGGAACCAGAGTTAAATGTGCAGTGGTAATGGAGGTGTGTGTTATACATATCGTAGGGCCACTTATAAAAGACCGGAATCTGGAGTAAAAGTGTTGGACTGGAACCTGTAGTGGAGAACAGAACCTTGTGAGAGGAACAGTGATGTGGTTGAGAGTGCACAGTAAAGGCCGTAAGTATAATTCATCGCACCGCCTATCGACCATAAGTGGTTTTGCTCGGAGGAGGAGCGATTCCATACAGGATTTGACACGTGGCCTGTGGACCCATTCTAAAACCGCTTGTTAAACTGCGCCTTCGCACGTTAACGTTTTGCGTTGGAAGCAATGCGAAATGTACAAGAGCCGTTGATTTGGAAACGGGCCATCGGACGGCGATCACGCGTTGCACATGCCTGAAGTTTAATGAAGGTGTGCGGAGCTTAGCGAAGTTACAATTCAACTGTGTTGACCCCACGTTGGCAATGTGTTCTGGGTGTGTGGGCCCAAATCTAATATATATCAAGGTTTATGAATTAATAAGGACGAAGGTGTGACCATATATTGATATATATTAAGGTTGCGAGTTAATAAAAGAACGCCGAGTACTGTTGGACTCGGGTATAATGTTTCCGGAAATTAAAGAACGCTAAATATATGCGTTGACATAGAGCATCTATATATATATGGGGGCGCATATGTATACTGAATAGACAGTCAGGTTATGACTATAGAATAATGTTGAATTAATTAAACCAAAGGGTCTGCAGTAGAAAACTATACAAAGGTGATTCAAATCTGAAGACTTTGGAATATGTGGGTCCAGATATATATATATATATATATATAGTCCCGTGTGGGATACTGTAATAATTGAAATATGAATGAATTCATATGTATGGTTTTATAACCATGGAAAATGAAGTTTCTGGATTAATTCAAGCTTGCCCAGATTTAAAATCAACTATTGTATAACTACAATGAACAGGGAACTGCATACAGGAGAAAATGAAAAAGAGAGTAAGGTTGGATGAATGTGTAAGGAAAAGAAAAGAAGAGGAGAGCATGCAGAGATGAAAATTCGTGAACAAGAAAAATACAGGGATTCAGAAGAGTAGTGAACAAGCGAAATGTACCGATGACAGTAAATAAAGAAGATGCAGAATAGTTTCTTAACAGCAGTAGAAAAAGACAAAATCCAGTAAATCCAAAGTTCAGAAGAGGAGCTGAGTGATACTAAAATATGTAATTAAGAATGTGAATGTAAATGATGTAATTATTTTTTATTGTTTGTGATGCAAAGGCAAGTATCCTAAGGAAAAGACAAAATTCCACTGTAGCTTGGAAATTTGTACATTTTGTAGTAATTCTAGAAAGGAGTTGGAAAAAAAGAAATAAGAAGATAAAAGCCAAAGAGTCATGACTGTTCACTTCGGATTTCTTATGAAATACAAACAGTCATGTGAGAATTTCTATATATAATATCAATTTGATAAGCTCAATGGAGAGGGAGAGAGAGAAAATATAGAGAATGCAGAATATAGAAGAATAAAGCAGAGGAGATTAAGAGAAGAAGAGCAGATACAGAACGGAGCTGATATCTGGAGTAAATTAGCAAACATTCATTTTTTTAAATTGAGGAAGTTGGAGCTTCCCTATCAAGTTGCAGCTTGGTAGCTATCAGTTGTAGCTCACTGAGGTTGAAGCCTCCTGTAGGTTGGTGCCTGTAGAAAACTAATGGGAGTTGGAGCTTCCTTGCAAGTTGTAGCTTGTAGAATTGAGGTAGGAGCCTCCTGTAGGTTGGTGCCTACATAAAATCAGTGGTGAGAGGGATTTGGAGCTTGCCTTTGCATCACAACAATAATAAGATGTGGTTTTCTCCCTTCATGGGTTTCCACTTATATCTGGTGTTTCTGTGCATGATGTCTATGTGTTGATGTGGTTTATCTAATCTGCTTAATTCTTGTTCCTCACATTCTAATACTGCTTTTACATTAACAAATCTGTTTGATACTTGCTTCTTACAAATAAAGATTTCTCACATATTAAGTTGGTCATGAAGTGAAGGTGTAAATAAGTTTTAAGAGAAAAGTTTTAAAAGTCCATGTATGTGTTAAACTGATTCACCCCCCCCTCTCAGTTTAACTAAGGGTTCAAAAATTGGTATCAAAGCCAAGTTCCTTTTATATCAGTCTAACAACTGAAAGGAGATCCTAGGCTCTCAAGATGGCTAGTCAAGAAGGAAGCTCAACCAATAAAGCCACTTTCTTTACAGGTGCAAATTATGCCATTTGGAAAATCAGAATGAAAGCATATATAATGTCTTTAGGATTAGAAGTTTGGGATGCTGTGGAATTTGGATATGTCACAAAGTCAACTGATTCAGAGACAGAAGCTAAACAAAGCTTTGTAGCTAATGTAAAAGCAATGAATGCAATCTTAAATGGAATATGTGAAGTTGAGTTTATCAAAATAATGCACAGTAAGATTCCCAAAGATATGTGGGACACTCTGGAGAATATCCATGAGGGAAATAAAAAGGTAAAGACTGCCAAACTTCAAGTATATAGAGCCGAGTTTGAAAATTTAAAAATTAATGATGATGAAGAGATTGGCAACAACTTCTTAAAAGTTGCAGAAATTGTTAATAATATGAAAGCTCTTAGAGAAACCATGCCAGAAAGTATAATTGTGCAAAATATTCTAAGATCACTTCCATCCAGATTCAATCCCAAGGTGTCTGCAATAGAAGAAACAGGAGACCTTGACCATGAACCATCTACTTGGAAATCTAACAGCATATGAGATGAGGCTCCCACAGAATAAGCCAAGTACGATGGAGGCGGCCTTTAAAACTGAAAAGAAGAAAGAAGAAGAAGAAGACATATGCTCTTGCTCGGATGATGAAGAGACAAAGTTTGTCAAGAAATTGGATAGAGGCTCAGGTAAATACAAAGTTAAACTTCCCTTCAAGTGCTTTAACTGTGGAAGATTTGGACACTATGCTGCTAAGTGTCCTCACAAGAAAGTAAGAAATCAGGCTCAAGAATCAGAGAAAAACACATCAAAGAACTGGCAGAAAGGAAATAAATTCAGTAGAAAATCCTTCTATACTCAACAAGATAGCAGTTCATCTGGAGACTCAGATGAATCCTCAGGAGAAGAAGGAACCTCTAAATTTTTACTGATGGCCATAGAAGATCTTGAAGGTCTCTTGCTAGAAGATGAGGAAGAAGGGGAAGTCGACCTTGAGGGGGAGCTAAGAAGCTCTCTGGAGGAGATTGATAGAATCAAACTAAAATGAAGAAAACAAAAAGAGATTCTCCTCAAATATGTGAAAGAAGAACAAAATTCAGAAGTCTTCATGCAGTTGAAGGTAAATCTTGAAGAAGCCAAGAAGATAGAAGACATGTTACTTCTGCAAATCAAGAATAAAAATCGAGAACAAGAGCAGCTGGAAGAAGAATTTGTAAGTCTAAGGAAGAAATTAGAAAATGCTCAAAAGAAAGTGTATATAAACTATTCTCAAACAACAAGCTCTGGTAAGTTGGATGAAACTTTGGATGCTCAAAGATCTCCCTTGATAAAAATTGGAATAGGCTATGAAGGAGAATCAAGTAAAAGAAAAGAAAAGGAAAACAAACAAATTATTTTTGTAAAAGCAAAGAAGGATGAAGAACCTCAAATAATTCCTACAAAAGAAGAAGCATGTAAGGAGGGAGACAAAGCCCAGAAGAATCCTCGAACAACAAAAAATGAAAGAAATACTCATTCAACAGAAAAAGATTCATATACTCCTGAGTTTTTCAAATTCGCAAGCCATCAAAGGAGATTCTTCCCTCCTATGAAGAATGCCACCTGCTATGTCTGCCACAAGCTGGGACACATTTCTGCATATTTTCATACAAGGAGGAGTAATTAAAACCTGCAAAATATGCAAACAGTGAAGAGACTGCCTCAAACAAGCAACTGGAGAAGACAACCTCACATCAGGTATGGAAACAATTTCTATGGTTACTGTTTTTATTGTAAAGAATTTGGCCATAAAATAATTGAATGTAGAAAGTATGGACAAAGATTGTTTTTCAACACTTCAAGGACGTTTATGAATCAAAGAAATTTTGTTCATACTCACAATTCTGCAAAAAATATGGTCAAATGCTTTATATGAAATCAAGCTGGACATAAGCCTTTCAAATGTCCTTTGAAAGAGAGTGATTCATCATCTCACAAAAGATATAAAACAAAAGGATGCCTCCAATGGAAAAAGAAGGAGAATAAGTGTGACCTAGCTCTAACTGCTCAAGACTTGAAAAGCGAGTGGTATTTGGACAGTGGCTGCTCTAAACACATGACTGGAGACAGAAGCAAGTTTATAACTCTTGATGAAAAGAAATCTGGCAATGTTACTTTTGGCAATGATAAATCAAGAAAGATCAAGGGAAAAGGCTCAGTCAGCATAGACACTGGCAGAGGAAAGGTCCAAGATGTACTATTTGTGGATGGACTGAAAGAAAATTTACTGAGTGTGAGTCAGATGTGTGACAAAGGGTGTGAAGTTATTTTTAGATCACAAGATTGTGTAGTCAGGTCAAGTACAACAGGAAAGACTCTGCTCGAAGGTATTCAAACAGAGAGTAATGTGTACATAGTGAAAGAGAAAGATGAAGCCTGCCACCTTAGCAAACATGAGGAGTCATGGTTATGGCATATGAGATTGGGACACCTCAGTTTCGACCATATCATCAGACTGAGAAGAAGAAAGCTGTCAGAGATATGCCAGAAATAAAAAGACCTTCAAATACCATATGAAAATCTTGTTAATTGGGGAAACAGACTCTCACATCCTTTAAATCTAAAGATTATCTATCAACAAGAAGACCACTCCAGCTTGTGCACATGGACCTGTGTGGACCTGCTAGAACCAAGACACCAAGTGGAGAATCCTATTTCATGCTGATAATAGATGATTTCTCCAGAATGACATGTGTTTCTTTTCTCAAGAACAAATCAGAAGCACTGGAAAAATTTAAGATATTCAAAGCATTAGCAGAAAATCAAATTGGATGCAAGCTAAAATGTATCAGATCAGACAAAGGAGGAGAATTCACAGATTATGAGTTTGCAGACCTATGCAATGAACATGGAATAAAGCAACAATTTACCATTTCAGGGACACCTCAGCAGAATGGAGTAGCAGAGAGACAAAACAGGTCTATACAGCAAATGGCCAGAGCTATGATGCAAGAGAATAACATTACTCAAACCTTTTGGTCAGAAGCTGTACACACAACAGTACATATTCTAAACAAAGCTCATTTAAGACCTAACAGTGACAAGACACCTTATGAGCTATGGCATGGTAAACCTGCATCAATCAAGCACTTTAGAGTCTTTGGCAGCAAGTGATACATAAAGAACAATGATGAAAATCTGGGGAAATTTGATGCAAGAGCAGATGAAGGAATACTCTTAGGATATGCATCCAAGAGTAAAGGATATAGATGCTACAAAAAGACTATTCAAAAAATTGTAGAAAGTGTTGATGTAAGTTTCGATGAAGAACTCCCAAACAAGACAAGAGATACAGACTGCAGCAGCTATTCAGAAAATCATGAAGAAGAGGACCAAGATGATGAAGAAACAAGAAAAACATCATAAAATGCTAAGCTGAACTCAAAAACCCCTCAAGATACACTCAAAAGAACCATCCAGAAGATCAAATCATAGGAGACAAGAGTGTAGGAGTGCAAACAAGAAGGCATCTAACTGAACAAACATAAGAGGTATACATAGCCATGCTATCACAAATAGAGCCAAAGAAATTTGAAGAAGCCAGCAAGGACAAGTCTTGGGTGAATGCAATGAATGAAGAATTGGACCAAATTGAGAAGAACAATACCTGGGAACTAGTTCCTAGACCTGCTGAGAAGAATGTCATAGGCTCAAAATGGGTATTCAAAAATAAAATGAATGAGGAAGGACAAGTAATCAGGAATAAAGCCAGACTTGTCTACAAAGGATACTCACAAATTGAAGGACTTGATTACGATGAAACATTTGACCCTGTAGCCAGAATGGAAGCTATCAGAATGTTCCTGGCATTTGCATGCTATCAAAACTTCAAAGTATATCAAATGGATGTAAAATCTGCATTTCTGAATGGAGACTTAGAAGAAGAAGTCTACATGGAACAACCAGAAGGCTTATCATTGACAAAAAAATAAGACTATGTGTGTAGACTGAAGAAGGCCTTATATGGACTGAAACAGGCTCCACGTGCTTGGTATTCAAGACTGGATAAATATTTGCAAAAACAAGGCTTTAAGAGAGGTGGAGTACACAACAATCTATACATAAAAGTCCATGAAAATGAACTCCTGATTGTTGTAGTGTATGTTGTTGACATTATGTTTGGAAGCAACAAAGAGGAACTAGCAAAAGGGTTTGCTGATGAGATGAAAACAGAGTTTGAAATGTCTATGATTGGAGAGCTCAGTTTCTACTTGGGACTGAAAATTCAACAAAAGAACACAAGCACCTTCATCTCTCAGGAAAAATACTTAAAAGAAATGCTGAAAAAATTCAAAATGGAGGACTGCAAACCTGTGTCAACTCCAATACCGCAGGTTGCAAGCTATGTGCTGATGATGGGTCTGCTGATATAGATAAAAAACTCTACAGATCCATGATTGGAAGTCTATTGTATTTGACTGCATCAAGACCAAACATCATTCTAGCAGTAGGACTAGTGGCTAGATATCAAGCAGCACCTAAACAAAATCACCTTCTTGCAGTGAAAAGAATATTTAGATATCTACAAGGAACAACATAGTATGGACTTTGGTATCCTAAAGGCAAAAGCTTCACTTTGAAAACATACACAGATGCAGATTGGGCTAGCTGTGTGGATGACAGGAAAAGCACAAGTGGAGGTGCATTATATCTAGGAGAAAGTCTGGTGGCAAGCATGGTTTAAAAAACGAAAAACAAGCATCACCATCCTAAATACCCAATTTTAGACGAGAATATATGATAAGCAATGACATATTTTAAGTCATGTGGATGAAGCAAACTCTTCAAGACATGAAGGTAAGCATTGATGAATCTATCTCAATCAAATGTGATAATACGAGTGCTATAAGTATATCTAAAAATCCTGTACTTCACTCAAAAACTAAACACATTCCAATCAAGTATAATTTCCTCCGAGAACAACTGGCTTAGAAGATAGTAAAGCTGGAATATGTACCAACAAAAGAACAAACATCAGATATATTTACCAAACCTCTTGCTAGAGAACCATTTCAATATTTGAGAGATAAACTAGGAGTAGTATCTGCAGATGCTACTCTCTGAGATAAAGAGAAAGCACAATTTCAGGGGGAGAACAAAAAACGAAAACATCATTTCAGGGGGAGAACAACCAGCAAGGAAAGCATGAATCAGGTCCTCAGGATAAAATGATTAAGGCAAAAGAACACCAAGTTATTATCCTAAATTTATCTACATTATTCAAGCATCAAAAGGTCAATTACAGAGCAAAATGATCAGTATTGTGTTCTGAAACATTATATTAAGAATCTGAAACACAAAAGACGAGTAGTGATTATCATTTGAAGCCTCTCAGCATTTTAGTTGTTGAAACCAATCATACATCTCTGACTAGATAAAGCTGATACAATGCATTCTATGAAGTATCATTATTCTCACTTAGAGCTCTATACAAGTGAAAGAACTGTATCAATTTACAGTGTATATTCAAATTCGATAATCCTCAAAGTGTTCTCTTAACAAGTCTTATACATCACTATGGAGCAGCATGGTACAAAGTCAGCAGAAGAGGGCCTAAGCATAACTCAGAGAAAGGAAATGCAAAAAGCAACCCTTTTCCATTGATGTCAAAGGGGGAGGAAGAGAAAACAATAGGAGGAAGAGCAGGCAAACAGGAAGAGCAAGAAACAGGAGAAAGAGCAGGCAAACAGAGAAAATGTATTGCCATCAATGCCAAAGGGGGAGACTGTTGGAAATGTTGTCATTGATGGCAAAAGAGATGGCAAAGAAGGAACACCTGAGGTAGCAACAAGGCAAAGAAAGCAACAAAGCAGTAAGATGTAGAGAGGGTAGAGCAGTAGAGACAGGTTCATTTAAAGAAGCAGAGGGAACAAAAGGAGAACTAAGGAGTAGCATCAGTCAAGGAGCAGATGAAATAAAAGATAGAGCGTAAGACAAATAGTGACAGAAACAGAGTTGTTATCATGGCAATGAAGATAGCAAAGAAGCAAATGAAGGAAATAAAGGAGACATGCAGAGGTAGAGGAAGTGAATATAATAAGAGACAGAACCGTTATCAGAGGCAGAGGCAGAGGCAGAATGACAGAAACAGTAGAGGCAGTGCTAGGGCAGAGCCGTTATAAAAAATTCCAAGCTGAACGTTATTTATATATATAAAAACAAAGTCTGTGAACTATGTTGATGGTTGGCGATAATACAGTGAAGTTATCCATAACACTAACGGAGAAAAATCAGGACGATGTTAAACTAAATAGAGGTGGAACCAGAGTTAAATGTGCAGTGGTAATGGAGCTGTGTGTTATACATATCGTAGGGCCACTTATAAAAGACCAAAATCCAGAGTAAAAGTGTTGGACCAGAACCTAGAGTGGAGAAAGAAACCTTGCGAGAGGAACAATGACGTGGTTTAGAGTGAACAGTAAAGGCCGTAAGTATAATTCATCGCACCGCCTATCGACCATAAATTGTTTTGCCCGGAGGAGGAGCAATTCCATACAGGAATCAACACATGGCTTGTGGCCTTCGCGCGTTAACGTTCTACGTTGGAAGCCACGTGAAATGGACAGGAGCCATTGATTTGGAAATGAGCCATCAGACGGCGATCGCGCGTTGAACATGCGTGGAGTTTAATGAAGGTGTGCGGAGGTTAGTGAAGGTACGATTCGACCATGTTGACCCCACGTTGGCAATGTGTTGTGGGTGTGTGGGCCCAAATCTAATATATATTAAGGTTTATGAATTAATAAGGACGAAGGTGTGACCATATATTGATATATATTAAGGTTGCGAGTTAATAAAAGAACGCCGAGTACTGTTGGACTCTGGTATAACATTTCCGGCAATTAAAGAATGTTGAATATATGCGTTGACATAGAGCATCTATATATATATGGAGGCGCATATGTATACTAAATAGACAGTCGGGTTATAACTATAAAAGAATGTTGAATTAATTAAACCAAAGGGTCCCAGTAGAAAACTATTCAAAGGTGATTCAAATCTGAAGACTTTTGAATATGTGGGTCCATATATATATATATATATATATATATATATATATATATATATATATATATATATATATATAGTCCCGTGTGGGATACTGTAATAATTGAAATATGAATGAATTCATATTTATGGTTTTATAACCATGGAAAATGAAGTTTCTGGATTAATTCAAGCTTGCCCAGATTTAAAATCAACTATTGTATAACTACAATGAACAGGGAACTGCATATAAGAGAAAATGAAAAAGAGAGTAAGGTTGGATGAATGTGTAAGGAAAAGAAAAGAAGAGGAGAGCATGCAGAGATGAAAGTTCCTGAACAAGAAAAATACAAGGATTCAGAAGAGCAGTGAACAGGTGAAATGTACAGATGACAGTAAATAAAGAAGATACAGAACAGTTTCTTAATAGCAGTAGAAAAAGACAAAATCCAGTAAAGCCAAAGTTCAGAAGAGGAGCTGAGTGATATCGAAATATGTAATTAAGAATGTGAATGTAAATGATGTAATTAATTTTTATTTTTTGTGATGCAAAGGCAAGTATCCTAAGGAAAAGACAAAATCCCATTGGAGCTTGGAAATTTGTACATATTGTAGTAATTCTAAAAAGGAGTTGGAAAAAAAGGAATAAGAAGACAGAAGCTAAAGAGTCATGACTCTTCACTTCAGATTTCTTATGAAATACAAACAGTCATGTGAGACTTTCTATATATAATATCAATTTGATAAGCTCAATGGAGAGGGAGAGAGAGAAAATATAGATAATGCAGAATATAGAAGAATAAAGCAGAGAAGATTAAGAGAAGAAGAGTAGATACAGAACAGAGCTGATATCTGGAGTAAATCAGCAAACATTTAGTTTGTTAAATTGAGGAAGTTGAAGCTTCCCTATCAAGTTGCAGCTTGGTAGCTATCAGTTGTAGCTGACTAAGGTTGAAGCCTCCTGTAGGTTGGTGCCTGCAGAAAACTAATGGGAGTTGGAGCTTCCTTGCAAGTTTTAGCTTACAGAATTGAGGTAGGAGCCTCTTGTAGGTTGGTGCCTACAGAAAATCAGTGGTGAGAGGGAGTTGGAGCTTGCCTTTGCATCACAACAATAATAAGATGTGGTTTTCTCCCTTCATGGGTTTCCACTTATATCTGGTGTTTCTGTGCATGATGTCTATGTGTTGATGTGGTTTATCTAATTTGCTTAATTCTTGTTGCTCACATATTAAGACTGCTGTTACATTAAAAAATCTGTTTGATACTTGCTTCTCACTAATAAATATTGCTTAGATATTAAGTTGGTCATGAAGTGAAGGTGTAAAGAATTTTTAAGAGAAAAGTTTTAAAAGTCCATGTATGTGTTAAACTGATTCACCCCCCCCTCTCAGTTTAACTAAGGGTTCAATAGTCTAATGGGTACCATTGGCCTGCTATAGAAGAAGATGATGAGCAATATATCTTTCATAATCATAAGTGATAAATAATAGGAAAATACCAAAAGTATTAAATCAAATTGAAACGCTTAGTTTTGTTGCAAATTTTTAACTCATGGGGGCATGGAATTTGTAGGGCACATTGAAGTTCCTATAAAACAAAAGAAACATATTCTAGTATGCATGGATTAATTTCAGAAATTGGTAGTTATTATTGAAGGAAATGAGTAATGGAGTTCAAGAGAAATTATGACAATTGCTACATGAAAATACATTTTTCTTGTTTTGAGTGCCAAGAGTGAGAGTCATAGACTAATGCACCTAATTCACCTAAGTATCATTAAATATGTCATGCTATTCAATTAGATTAGTTGGGAATTGGAAATAAATGGTGTTAGCAATCACAATAAAGATTAGGAAACTAGATTTATTGATGTTATGTAGCAATGCAAAATAACTTACAATACCATGAAAAGCTTCATCCCTTATGACTTTCTCTGTAATAATAATGTTATGTTAGCTATTGAGTTTTATAAAACCATGTTAATAGTATACTCCATGAGAAATATAATGAACTCAATAAAAATATATTACAATAGCTAAATGTATTTGAAAAATACAAGAAACAAGACTCATTCCACATAGATTTAGTGCAATATAAAATAAAAAAATATGGCATGAAAGGGTCACTAGGCCTTGAGTTTTCAAAAAAGGGGAATATGCCATCCATAATATTTTAGTATTTAATGATTTCATAGATATGTTGAATATTAGATGGTTGTGGACTTACATAATAGATACATGTGGCTAAAATGTATCAATGAAAATTAGAGATGAGGAAAAAAATAACTTTCCTTGTTAATAGACATAGCCTCAGATCTAAAAAATATAATTTCCAATATAACAATTGATAACCATAATCAAAAGGAGTATATTAAATGTGATTAACAATACTAATTTCCTCAACCCATTTCAGTTCCTCTGAAAAAGAAAAGAGAATACAATCATAATAAAAGGTACCTTGTAACAACCTCATAAAGCCACCAAGAATAAGTTCTAGTGGAAATAATCCTAGGAGACATCATTGGATATATAATAAAATAATACCCATCATGAAATCCCTATCAAGAATCACGGGGTATAGAAATAGTGAAATTCATTAATTGTGATAGCATCCCACAACCATGAAAAGAAAATTAAAAAATGCAAAATGAAAAAAATTATAAATTTAGGAAAATAAAGTACAGAAGAAAGAGTTAAACATACTCAAAAGCTACAAGCTAAAATTCAAGAATTGGAAATATTGCACTACAAATATACCCTACATTAGAAAAGGGGAAGATAATTCATAGAACCTCATGCTATTTCATCTTTGAATCCATACAATATCATCATTACAATAACTACCATCATCATAATGATGTATTCAAATACCTAACAATAATCCTTTTGTTAAAATTTGGCCTTTAATTTGAACATCAATATACAAAATTTTATCATATCACTCTATAAAATCTAGGTTAGTACCATGGATTAATTAAGCAAAGGACTCCACTTTGAACATCTTACAAGCCTAGAAAGTGCATTAAAATGCTAGGAGAGGAGGCATCAATACAGGTGCAAATTCAACCATATAAAAAAAACAAAACAAAAATTTAACATCAACATAACCATTACTACAATTGAGGACATATAGTAGCATTATGGTATTCTTAGTTTTCCAAGGAAAACAAAAGATTTTTTTTAAGAAAAAATTGAGCTTCTTTATTACTCCAATAAAGCAATTCTATGATAATTTCTAACACCATCATACCTCCAAATGAATAAAATGATAAACTACATTCAACAAGAACTTCGCCTTTTTTATCCAACTCCAATCATTTTCACTTCCTAAGTCTTCCAAGTATTCATTTTATAGACCAAACCCAATATAAGTCCACCATTTTCCATTTCCATACTAATGAAGATAAAAACCCCCAATATTTGGAATACAAACTATATTGAGATGTAGTTATATGAAGTTGTAAGAAAGAAATATTTTTTACTTCTATAGGAAGGTACAATAAAAGTTGTGTTCATTTACTCTCCTAAAGAGAAAATAAGGAAGATACATTAAGCCATGCTATAACAAATTTTTTTCAATTCTTTAAGGAAAAATTATGTCTAAGAATTAAAAAAACTCTTATACACATGAATCAACCACCCTTATCCATTACAAACTACTATAAACCAACAAATCAATTGCTATAATATTTTGAGTTTCATATGAAATTCCATGTTTTCACCTCAAAACATCAAACATTGAGACATCAAAATTTCTATAATTAAACAACACTTCACCAAAATCAATTCACAAACTATAGGAATTCATATCAATCCAATAAAATCAAAGGTATCATTAAATCAATATTTGGTTAATTTTCTTTCAATAGCCAATCAAAATCTTATTAGATATCTGAATTAAAACATAACAACTACATTATCTAGTGAAGTGGTCCTTATATCTTCATGTAGGGGATATAAATGCCTAAAGTTTCTAAATTTAAGATTGATGTAATGAGTAGTTGGCAATGAAAATAATTGTTCTATGCAGTTGAAAAAATAACTAAGGCTTGATGAAGTTATGTCAAAAGCCACACCAAAATTATGCAATGGATAATTGAAGATGTGTTATCTTTTTGAGATAATAACAAGAATATTCTCAATGACAATAGGATTACTATCATGAGGAAAGTAATGCACAAGAAAACATCCAAAAGACCCTTGAAAATACAAAATGAAAAACACCCTTGAAGTTACAAAATGCAACCATATGAGTGAAAATTTCATTGATCACAAAAGGTTTGAAAAAAATAGATAGTTTACTACATAGTTGATTATGTCTTGTAAAATCATGTTTGGTAGAAGGGACATAGACCATGATACTACTTGATGGTTTCCCAAGGGTGATACTTGTTCTATGAGTATTATTTGAAAGGTGAGTCTCAATTGCATACTAGAACCCAAAAAAATCATCACTTCTCTAGAATTCCTCTTGAAGATCCTTAACTACCTTCATCCTACATTAAATATGCATTTCACCTTTTTCATCCAACTCCATTAATTTTCACTTCATATGTTTTTGAAGTATTCATTTTATGTGCCAAACGCCATATAATTTTACCTCTTGTATTTCCATAACAATGACTAAAAATAAAGACCTAAGCTTTTCACTAATAAATATATTCACATGTATTTATATTAATATATAATAAATTAGAAAATTTTCACTTCTATACAAAGTTACAAGAAAAGTTATGCGCATTTACTATAATAAATAAACAATAAGAAAGATACATGAAGTCCTCTTATAACACATTGTTTTCAATTATGTGAGGAAAAATGATATGTGAGACTCAAACAATTTCTTATACACATGAATATACTATCCTTAGATAATGCAATCCATTTTACATAAACAAATAAATTTCCATAAGATGTGATTCACTATAGAAAACTAAAATATCTTATGATATTCCATGTTTTCACCTCAAAAGATCAAACTCTTAGACATATCAACTTCAACACTTGAACACCACTTCCAAAAATGATTTAAAAACCTATATGAATGAATATTTATGGAGAAAATGGGAAGGTATAAGTAAATCAATGTTTGGTTAATTTAATTTAGTAAATAGCCAATCAAAATCCTAAGAAATTAATGTACACTAAAACATCCAAAACACCCTTCATGTTTCGCAATGGAACTATATGAAGCTATGAAAATTTAGTGATAAAAAAAGGTTTGAAAGAATAGATAGTGTGTTGCATAGTTGATTATGCTATAAAACAGTGTTTCATAGAGAAGACATACACCTTAAGACTATTTCATGGTTTCATGAGGGTGATGTTATATGAGCATGGTTTGAATAGTCAATCTTAAGGACATACCCTAACAAAAAAAAAATATATTTCCCATTCCTCTTGAAGGTTCCTATTGTATATGATTTAAGATGAAAAACATAATTCCCTTTCCAATTAAATCCCCTTCCTAAATAATGGTCCCTTTAGTATATGATATGATAAAGCATCCTTAATTCCCCTCCATAAATAATTGTCCCTTTAGTATATGATAAGATAAAGCATCCTTAATTCCCTTCCCAAATGATGGTCCCTTTAGTATATGATTTAGGAAAAAATGGTTAGGTCATTTCATCCATTATTCAACATTAATTTCACCTTTTTAATCTAACTACACTAATTTTCCCTTCATATATATTCCAAGTATTCATTTTATAGGCCAACCACCATATATATACACCATCTTCCATTTCCATACTAATGAAGATAAAAAAGCCCCAAGCTTTGCATTATAAAATATATCCATAAGTAGTTATATGAAGTTATGAGAAAGCATACTTGTGCTGAGTTCTATACTAAAATTTGTGTTCATTTACTATATGAATAAACAATAAGCAAGCTAAAAGAAGCCACCATATGACATACTGTGCTGAATTATTTCAGGATAAATTATATCTAAGAACCAAACAAGATCTTAGACACATGAGCCAAGAATCCTTACCCATTGAAATCATTTGTACATGAAAAAATAATTTTTTATAATATGTTGTGCTTCCCTATTAGGAACTACAATATCCTATGAAATTCCATATTTCTACCTCAAAACATCAAACTTTAAGACATTGAAATTGCTACAATTCAACAACTCTTCATCAAAACTAATCCAAAACCTATATGAATGCATATCAATACAACAAAATGAAAGCTATAATTAATCAATATTTAGTTAATTTTCATTAAATATTCAATCAAAAACCTAATAATATGTTCATATTTATTACACTAGAACTATCACAATAGCTAGTGAGGTGGGACTCACATCTATTGCACGAAAGCCTACAAATGCCTAGCATTTACAAATTTATGATTGAAGTAATTAGTCGATCGCAAGGGGAAAACATTTTTCTACTCAATTGGTAAAGTAATAGTGGTTTATGAATTTTTATTGTGTTATCCTTTTCAAATTATGAGAATAATATGCTAAAAGAGACTAGGTTCATCAATCGGATCAAATGAATGCATACTAAAATATCCAAAAGGCCCTTCATGTTACCAAATGCAACCATATGATATGGTAAAAAAATTAGTGATCACAAATGGTTTAAAATAATAAATAGTGTGCTACAAAGTTTATTATGCCCTAAAAAATAACGTTTGGAAAAGAATAAATAGTTTAATACTAGTTCATCGTTTCCCAATGGTAATATTTTCTATATGAGCATGGTTTGAAAGGTAAATCTCAAGGGCATACCTCTTGAAGCTCCCTCTAGTATATGATTTAGGGAAACATCCATAAGTCCTTTCCCAATTATATCGTACATTATGAAACAAGCACATAAGCTATTGAATCCATACTATATCATCATTAGCATCACTATCATCATCATCTTCAATCATTTTGTTAGCCTCATATTGAAATTTTCACTTTGACATTTGTTATGATATGGAAACTGCACACTCATCTCTATGCATTAAGAGACACTCAAATTTAGTGGTAAACAAATATATGGGTGAAATTTCCATATCAAAAAACCATGTGCACTTAAAAAAAAAAACAATTTCCTAAGGTAAGTTAAAAAATTGAACCACGCGGGTGCACCATTACCATAAATTAGCAGTAGCACGATTGTTTCTTCGATAGCCACGTGGTCATGGGAATTTTGAGTCAACACCTCAAGCTATGAAATTTCTTGACCAAAACTTCAAATATTGACATGATGGGATGAAAAATTCAAGCCTTGAGCCCCAAGAAGCCTTAAAGGCAAGGAATTAGTAGCGATCATCTCATTTATGAGACAAGATGTGGCTTCTACATGCCTCTGAACTCTGTTACAATGAGGCTCAAAGGACATTTTATTATTCAAAAATATGGGAAGACCCTAAAAAACCAAAAACCTAACCCCAAGATATGGAACACAAATATTTTGTGTCTCTTTGGGGTTAGTTGCACAACCAACTCTAAGGGTCTTAAATTTGTCATATTATCTCTATTTCCCATGTATGATACCTCATTGTAAAGATATCTCCAGGAATAAAAAATTATCATCAAGCACTTACCTATGGATATGTGTCTACATTTTTATGTCTACGGGTCTCCTACGAACCTCAAGAAAAGACCATTTGGGGAGTCAAAACTACTCCGGAAGTTCTAGACTTGAAAAAAACTACTAAAAATAGTAATTTTTTCTCTAAATAATGGAACTGATGAAACTGAATATAGCTCTGGGTGGAATATTCAAGTGGCCACCAATATCCACCTAGATGAGTCATTCCTCCTTAGGAAGAAATGGTCCCCATTTCATAGAGAGCCCCCATGAGGTGAGGAATTTTTTGTTGAACCTCATCCCTCGTGAACGACTTGTCATGGTGAACAGTTTGGCCTTCTTTGACAACACAATATATTTGGATCCTCTATTGGTGGGTGTTCTTATTTTTCATGTCCATTATCCGATCATTTCTAGCCTATTCCATTCAATCTTAGTTTAACTCTATTAGTGTTAGTTGTTTTTCAATGTCAGATGTGTCAAGTAGTGGTGGAAACTATGGCTGAAGGCGGTCCACATTGAACACTGGGTCCATACTAAGGAATGATGGAATGCTAATCTCGAATGTATTGTCCCATATATCCTTGGTGATGGTGTAATATTGATATCATAGTAGATGAAGTTTTCGATGGGGCCTAGCGAGGTGCTCCTTCTGTAAATGTAGCCAAACTTTGTCTCCGACCTATAACTTGTGTCGCACATGATGTTGTTCATGTTTCTTCTTGTACTTAGAATTAGTTTTATTCAATATTTCATGGACCTGCTAGGAGATGTTTTGAATGTGCTCAATGAAATTGTTGACCGTGTCAGTTTCATACTAGATATAAGCCGAATATTTGTAAGTAGTTGCAAATGGTATGGCCACATCAATGGCTCATAGTGGATGGAATCCTATCACCACTTGAAAGAGGCTATGGAGAGTTAAGCTATGGAGACCTTTATTTTAGTTGTGATGGAAAGAGTGGAAGCTTTCATCCCATGTGCATGGATGCTTCAAGTTGTAAACGCATAGAATGTGTACTATCATCCTGTTGACGACCTTTATTTGACCATCAAATTGGGAGTGGAAATTTGAAGACATAGTGAGCTTTGTATCTAGCATCGACCATATATTTGAAAAAGAATTACTTAGGAACCAGATGTATTGATCTAAGATAGTGGACTGTAGAATCCCAAAGTGTACCCACACATGTCCAAAGAAGAGATTTGGAGTGAATTATATTGTGATACTCTTCTTGTAGGGCACCATAATTTCCATCTTAGAGAAAATGTCGATGAAACAAAAATGCAGTTGTTTCCATGCTTGGTAGGAGGAAGGTCAAATATGGAATTCATGGAGATGGATTCCCAATCTCAACTAGGAGTAGGATCATAGTATATATGCCTTTTTTCTTGATGTTCGGTTGGAAAAGGATTAGGAAGTGGAGGATTTGATGTACTTCTCAACATCCTATCAAAGGTTTGGCCAATAGAAATACTTCTATAGCACTGCCACTACTTTCTCTACCCCAAAATTTTGAGTGACCCAACTGTATTAGTCTTCCAAAAATATCTTAGCATGCTTGCTTGAAGGAGCACAAAGGTGTCCCAAGTGGCATAAAAGTGCATCCTCGAGGTGAAAATTTGGAACTTTCTTGCCTTTTGGGAGCTTCTCGTATGTGTTGTCCAATTCTAGTTAGCTCTTGTAAATATGTGGCCAACCCAAAGTCTCATGACCACAACACTCAGGAACAATGGTCAGTGCCATAATGGGTGGTCGACTGAGGTAGTTTGCAACATTATTGGTGTTACCTTTCTTGTACTTAATGTTAAAATGGAACTACTGCAATTATGTGGACCATATCTGATGACGATCATTATGAAACTTCTCTTGTGTTTGTATGAACTATAGGTGTTAGTGATCTATGTGGATGACCATTTCCTTACCCAAAATGCAATGCTTTCCTTTTTGGTAGACCTACGTAATGGAATACATCTCTTTGTCACAACTGGGATACTTTTAGGCTGTGTTTGAAGGTGTCTCACTGTGATATGCCACTGGATTCCCTCGTTGAGTAAGAACTACACCAATAGCACAGTTAGAGTCATCTGTCTCAATCTCAAATGATTGATGTTGTGAATAGGAGCCTGGTGTAGAGGTTGTGGCCACAATATTCTTCTTTACTTAAGGGTGAATCATAAGGAAAAAAAAAATCATAGGTTGGGAAATTATCTTACTACATTGCTTCATAGTGATAAAAGAGATGCCGATAGGCGATGCTACCTGTGGTATCCTTTAGAACTTATTTCCAAAAGTAATAATGACAATGTAAGGTATAGACTCATACACAACATGTTTCTTCCACAAGTATGGTTAGCCTAATAATACATCACAAACTTCAAGAGGAGAAACATCACACACTACCTCTTCTATGAAGGGCTTGATGTTTTAGGGGTGGCGACACTTCTCAATGACGAGGATATATCATCCTTGGTGAATCCACCCGATGGCGTACCATTGCAGATGTGCTATGACCGATAGGCCCAACTTCTTCATGACATCTTCTGAAATGAAGTTCTTTTGGATCATTTTGTAGATAATGAACTGCAATGGATAACCCTTCACCCACATATATGAGTGGAAGAGATGCTCCCCCTCCTTTAGATATTTGGGCTCATCTTTCTAGATCTTGGTGGTTGCAATGGTTGCACTAGGCTCCAGACTCATAGTCTTCTTCCATTTTTCATTCCCCTTTTTGGTTTCAGACTCAAATTCAGAACCTGCATCTGATTTAGAAGGCTTTTTCTCGGCTACTACTCACCACTTTGATTGACACTCAATCGTGTTGTGAGTGGGGCTCTTATGTAACTCGAACCACATTTCCATGTCCTTATTTTTCTTCGTGGTGTTCTATTTTCTTGCAGCTTCGACTGGTTTTCCTGGGTACCCTCACCTTTTCTTTCTCCTTTGTTTTGTGGCTTGGGGGTCCCTTTCCATTGCTTTGGATTCACCGATCCATAGTCTCTCTTCTTTTGTTGAAACTTTTGGTTAATCTTGGCAGCATATCCATAAGTGACACCATGCTAGGATATGTTCAAGAACTCCATTTGATCGTAGATGTACTTATGTAAACAACCATGGTACTGGAGTACCAAATATCACTCATAATCCTTCATACCCAACTTCGTGTGAAAGGCATGAAAACCATTTGTGAACTCTGGAAAATCTTTTTCCCTTCTTTGTCATAGCGGGGTCCACTTTATGTATCTATCTTCATATCTCCAAAAATGGTAATATTTTTCCTTGAAGGTGTCTTGGAAATAATTCCAAGTGGATATGGCTCAAAACAATGAGGATTCCCTCTTATCGTTTCTCTCACACTAGGTTTATGAGGAGTCCTTGACATGTGAGGCAGATTTGAGGAGTGAAAAACTAATATTTTCCCGATTGGAAAAGTCATGAATCAAAAAATATCCTTCCAATATATATAATAATTTATCAACGACATCTACATATATCTTTCCTTAAAATATGGGAATGTCAAAATTAAAGTATACCTTAAAAGGAGTGAGATCTCTAGCTTGGTTGTTAGAGGAAGATGCATCGTCTGTGGGTAGTCATCGAAGGATCTGAGAAATGTTATCCATCATCGCATTCCTTTGTTTCTTGAGGGCCTCCCCAAGAGATATTTTAAAAGGATCTCCTACTCCCCCTTATTACTTTTCTTTATCCATGGGAGGCCATCAGGGTTTGTGAGAATGATCTTGCAAAGGTTCAACCAGTTCGAGCCCTAAATCCTTATATTGTAACCTCATTGGGGAAATTCAAAGAAAAATAGAGAAAAATCATATCGCTCTGATACCACTGATCTAGACTTATGGAGGAATGCAATATAATATAGATATAAACATAAATACATAGGTGCAAAGGAAAAATTCATTTCATTCATATCAAAGAATTGAAATATGCTTACATACAAAATGGAAATAAACTAGCTTAGGATATGGTAGCTTATATCTTAAAAGAGATGTGGTGGCTACATGCCTCTGAAATGTGTTACAATGATGCTAAACGTCCTTTTTATTATTCAAAAACAAGATGAAACCATAAAAAACCAAAACACTAACCCTAGGAGATGGAACCCAAGATGCTTTGGGCCCCATTAGTGTTTGTTGGGCATCCAAATTCCCCCGGTCATAATTTGGTCATATTATCTATGTTTGGTGAGTACAATACCGTTTTGGAAATGTATCTCTCAGTACTACAAGATTTTTTTCAATTCCCACCTATGCATATAGGCTTGCGGGAGACCTAAAAAAGCTTCATTTAGGAGGCCAAAATTGTTCCAAAATTTCATCACCCAAAAAACTGGTAAAAATAGTAAATGTTGCAACAAACAAGGAAACTGATGAAAGTGATTATATTTCTAAGTGGAATAGGTGTGTGGCCACAAATATACACCTAGATCATTGCTCTATCCTTAGTAAGCAATGGTCCCCATTTTTTGTAGAGCCTCCATGAGGTGGGGAAATTTTTGTTGAGCGTGGTCCCTCATGAACAAGTTTCCCTAGTGAAGGAGTTGGCCTACTTTGACAACTCTGTTGGCATTATGATAAAGATGTTTCCTTTATGACAACCCAATTGTAACAGAGTTCACAGATCAGTTCAGAGCTGACAGTGTGATGGAACATAATGATAGAATGATGGGATAGAGGTTTGCACATCATAATCATAAGATTATTAAAGGAAAATATTTGAAGATCTATACACGTGTTTGTCACGGAAAAATCATGTATACACACGATTATGAAGAAAAAAAGTCGCGTATGTGGTGGGGCAGTAATTTAATAATACCAGGGGCCTTTACCATCATATTATCCCATAATATTGAGTGAAATAAGATTATTTCATCCCGTTGAAGAATACCATCGACACTTTTGTGGTTTTGGCTCATGATATTAGCTAAGGCTCAAACTATATAAGGAGGTGAATATCAAAGTGATAAGGGTGTATGAGTAAGGGTTAATGAATGAATACTTCTATCTTAACTATATTTTCATGGTATGGGCTATAGTTGATTGGTTGATTTGAAATAATGATGCACTCATGAATACAATAATGTATTAGGATCATTATACCTGAAATGACAATGTATTTGCATGATCTATTTATAATTTGTTTAGATCTGTGGTCTGGCAGATGTTTTTTGTAGTGAAGGGTATGATCTGAATAAGTTAGAAGCTCTGAATTATTATGAAGTCTTGAATTATATATGAATATCTATACGTGTTTTTCATATGAGGAAGGCGCATATACATTCAAGTTTGGTTCTACAGAGTAGTGTATATGTTCAGTAATATGTTTAGACCTATACGTTAGTTGGTTTCGGGATAAGCGTGTACATACGCGAATAAGTCTACTGGAAGGTTTGTATGAAGGCGAGGGTTTTTATAAAGAATGCATAAGATGTTGGTGTTGAGGGTTGGACCCTTCAGTGAGAAATTTGAAGCTTCCTGCCAATAGGAGCTAGTGATCAGATCAGGGGATTGTATCGCCCTTCTAGTAGTGGTCGGTAAATGAGTGAAGGGGGTCGAAGCTCCCTTCCAGTTGCGGCTAGTAAACGAGATCATGGGGTTGGAGCTCCCTTCAAGTAGCAGCTAGAGAATGAGTGAAGTTATCATCCTTCTGCAGGTGGGTTCTTATGTCCTCGTATGAGTCTGTGCCAGTGCAAGATAGTAAGCAGTTTTCTATATAATAAATATTGAAGACAGAAATGACAACATCAGTGATTTTATCCCACACTGGGTTTCCATTTGAAAGCCTAGTGTTCATGTGTGTTTCTTATGTGTAATGATTTATTTTTTTCTTACTGCATATGTTTATTTCTTACTAAATTACTGATGAATCATTTATGCACTTGCCTAAGTAATGTTACTGAAAATTTATTTGAATTATAAGTTCACTAGTCATATGATATTTTCTTGAATGAAAGTTTTGTACATATGATAGTTGGATTAAGTACAATCACGTATATATTTCATTAAATAAAAGTAAAAGTGTGTGTGAGTTTTAAATTCTTATTCAACCCCCCCCCCGGGAATATTTTTCCCAATTATATCAGAGAAGGATGTCTTTCAGAAGAAGCTTGATCACTTGAAGGAAGATCTAACAAGATGAGAAATCAATATTGAAAAACATCTAATAGACCACCACTCTTCAATGGAAATAATTTAATCTTCTAGAATACAAGAAAAATATCCTATCTTCAGTCTCTTGGAATAGATGTTTTGGAAATTGCGGAAGGATTTTACCAATATCCAGTCACAGTTCCCATAGATGCAACAACAAAGAAGACATATGAAACCAATTCTAAAGTTTTCAATGAATTATTGGGAAGCTTGACCGAATAAGAATTTTTCAAATTTTAGTTAAATACAACAAAGGAAATATTGGACAAAATCATCCTAAACTATGGAGGATATGACAAGGTAAAAAGTGCTAAACTCTAAACTCTCAGAATTCAATATGAAAATCTAATAATGCATAATGATGAAAGTATTGGTAGTTTCTTTCTACTTCTAGATGATATCGTAAATTGCATGATAAATCTTGGTGAAGACATAAAATACAAAGCTTGAGTAGAGAAAATAGTAAGATATCTGACTCCTAATTTGTCATTGAAGAAAAGTGGGATCTATGGACTCTTACTATTACTCAACTTCATGGGATCTTCACTGATTTTGAAATGAGAAAATGAGTTCCATCAGAAGTCAGAAAATCTGCACTTAAAGCAATTTAAAAAGGAAAATAAAATGAATATCACAAGGAATCAGGGTATGTATCATAAGAATATGAGTTAAATTTTGTAAAGAAACTCCAACTTGGCACCAAAAGGTTTAGAGGTAAGCTTCCCTTCAAATGTTTTCTTGTGGTATATTTTGTCATTATGATGCTAAATGTCCTCATAAATATAATCATGACAAGGGGAAGGATATGAAAAAATGTAATAGGAGACAATTTGGAAATAAGATAATTTATTATACTCATGAATATAGTGATGGCTTGTTAAATAATGAAGAAGGAGAATTTGGTCAAGATATTAAATTACTGATGGCATTTCAGAAAAACACTAATGATTCTAATGATAACTTTATGGATGCTTTAAAAGAAAAATATTTTTTTGAAGAAATTACTCAACTCAAAATATGCTTGGAAGAAAACAAAGTAGCCATATATACATTAAAGAATCAACTCATAGAAAAGGAGAAGCATAATGAGAAGTTAGAATGTGAAATAGTAAGTTTAAGAAAGGAACTTGAGAAAAAAAAGAAACTCTAAATATTAGATTTGCAAAAGGATATGAAACCTTAGATGAAATTATCAAGGTTCAATGCTCTCCTCTTATGAAGAGGGGCCTTGGATACATTGGTGCACATTGGTGAATCATCAAAAACAGGAAAATTCTCTTCCACAACCAAAATCTATCTAAATGCAGCAAAATCCAGTCAGCAAAGTTTCAACCTTCAGCAGAACAAAAAATACACTTTGTAGGTAAATCATGTTTACTCTAATTGAAGGATGAACAATAACAGAAGCATGAGTGAAAATTTAAACAACACTAGAATGTTCTAAAATCACATAAATTTCTTCCTTAATGGATAATGTTTCACATTTCATAATTTTTGTCACAAATTTTCTCGATGTGTTGCATAGAAAACTACCATGACTAGAGAACAAAGAAAATAAAGTAATGAGACAAGAATCAAGAAGAATACTTATAATAGTTTCTCTCCTCTTAAATATGAAATTGAATTTTTATTTTTCAATAACTTCGGACATGAGGAATCTTAATGCAGGAGAAAATTACAGCCAAAGGAGAAAATATCAACAAATGTTAAGGTATGGGAAAAGAAGGACTTACAATCTGAAAGTTGTGGCATAGTTATATTTACAAATAAAATCAATGGCACATTGATAGCAGATTTTTAAAACACATGAGAGGTGATCAAGATAAAATCATTTCATACAATGCATTAGAGAAAGAAAATAATGTCACTTTTGGAAATGACTTCCCTGTTGTCATTAAGGGTAAAGGATCCATTTTTCTAAAAGAAAATATTAAGGCTAGTAATCTTATGTATGTTCATGGATTAAAGCATAACTTGTTGAGTGTTAGAAAAATGTGTGACAAGGGAAATGAGATGTTCTTCAGATCAAAAGAATGTGTGGTTCATGAACTTGACACATGGAAGAGCATAATAAAAGGAACAAGAACACCAAGCAATATGTATATATTGAAACGTGACTAAGAACAATTTTACCTAGGAAAAGTAGATGAAAAATGGTTATGGCATAGAAGGTTGGGACATCTAAGTTTTTATTAAATAAGAAAATCAAGCAGCCTCAAAATTGTTCGTGATTTACCCAACATCATCGTATGAGAAAGTACCATATGAAAGTCATGTTAATTCGGTAACAAACCCAAATTTCAATTAAATTCCAAATAAGGATCAACAAGTAAGCCTCTTGAACTTATACATAGTAATTTGTGGGGAGTTGTAAGGAAAAATTCACCTTGCGAAGAAAAATACTATATATTATCCATTGATGATTTTTCTAGAAAGTGCTGGATTGGTTTATTGAAACATAAATATGAATAATTTGATAAATTTAAGGTCTTCAAATCATTAGTTGAAAATGAATTACATCTAAAAATAAAATGTCTCAGATCTAACCATATCTAACCAAGGAGGAGAATACATATCGGATGAATTCTTTGATTTCTGTGAACAACATGGCAAAAAGAGACACTTTTATGTAGCGATAACTCCTCAAAAAAATGGAATGGAAGAAATAATGAATAGAACAATTCAACAAATGGCTCGTGCTATTCTTGATGAGTCTTGAACTCTTGACACCTTCTAGGGTGAAGATGCAAATACCGAAATGAATATTCTCAACAAGGCTCATGTTCATGTGAATAGTGATAAAAATACTTAAGAACTATGGTATGGTAAGCCTCCAACGGTAAAGCATTTTAGAGTTTTTGGAAGAAAAATTTTCATAAAAAATAATGATGAAAAACTTGGCAAGTTTGAAGCTAGAGCAGATGAAGGAATACTTCTTGGTTACTCTTCTATAACTAAAGGATACAAATGTTACAATAAGAGACTTCAGAAAATTTTTGAATGTATTGATGTTGTGATTGATCTTCTTGGTTACTCTTCTGTAAGTAAAGGATACAAATGCTACAATAAGAGACTTTAGAAATTTTTGAATGTATTTGATGTCGTGATTGATGAAGCATGCATAGCTTCCAAATGTGTAACAACAAAAAAAGAGGAGGATGATGATGAATGATTTCCCACATCAAAGCGCAATGATATAGAAGAAGAAACTAATGAATCATCAGAATAAGACACATAAAATAAAGAAAAGTATCCATCTAGGTATGTTCAAAAGAATCATCCAGAAACTCAAATTCTAAAGGAATTTGGGGTACAAACAAGAAGAAATCCTGTAGGATCTCCTAGTTTTATAGCTTTATTATCCACCATTGAATCACAAAATTTAAATCAAGATAGTAAAGATAAATGTTGGGCCAAGGCCATGGATGAAGAACTTGATCAAATTGAAAAGAACAATACTTGGGAATTGGTTCCAATGCCTCATGATAAAAATATTATTGCGACAAAATGGATATTAAAAAATAAGCTGAATGAAAATGAAGAAATCATTAGAAATAAAGCTTGACTCGTTTGTAAAGGTTACACTCAACAAGAAGTTATATACTTTGAAGAAACATTTGCACCAATAGCCATACTTGGAGCCATAAGAAATTTTCTTGCATTTTCAAGTTTTCAACATTCCAAAGTTTATCAAATGCATGTAAAATCTGCTTTCCTTGATGGACATCTAGAAGAAGTATATATTGACAACCATAAAGATTAATTTTGGGGAATGATGAAAACCTTGTATGCAAAGTCAAAAAGGCTTTATATGGGCTAAAAAAGCTCCACGTTCATGGTATTATCGTCTTGATAAGTATGTTGAACAACAAGGTTTGAAAAAAGGATCTTCACACAAGAAATTGTACACGAAAATTGAGGATGATAAAATGCTAATTATTGTTGTTTACGTTGATGACATCATCTTTGGGAGTAATGAAGAATCTATGGGTCAAAATTTTTCTTCTGTTATGCAGCAAGAATTTGAGATGTATTTACATGGGGAACTAACATATTTTATTGGTTTACAAGTGCAACAAGAAAAATATGGCATCTTTCTCTCAAAAAAAAAATATCTCAAACAAATTATGGAGAAGGATGGGATGGAAGACTACAAACCTGTATGTACTCCAATGATGACAAGATGTAACCTCAGTTCTCATGATGATTCACCCATTGTAAACCAACCATAATATAGGTCTATGATTGGAAGTTTGCTATATCTATCAGGTACTAGACTGGATATGATGCATGTATTTTGGATTGTTGGATGTTTCCAAGCCAGTCCAAAGGAATCATATATTTAGGCAATAAAGATAATATTCAAATATATCCAAGGAACTCGTGATTCTGGTCTATGGTATCCTAAAAATGTCAATATTACTCTTCAGAAATATTGATGACTAGAAAAGAACTATGAAGATGGCTTTAATATGGTACCCTAATTAGTATCTTGGCTTAGCAAGAAAAAAAGGTCTGTTGCCTTATCTACAATAGAACCAAATATGTGGTTGTTGCATCTTGTTTCACACAAGTTCTCTAGATGATGTAGACATTACAAGATATTCCAATTAAATGTTCTCCATGCATCTCCATCACATGCTTGATAGTGATAATATAAGTGCTATTAATATTTTGAAAAATCTTACTATGCACTCCAAAACCAAGAATATTCCTATTAAGTATCACTTTCTACAAGAGCAAGTGCTTGAGAAAAAGGTTATATTGGAGTATGTTCCCTAGAAATAACAAGTTGTTGATATATTTACTAAACCTCTCCCCTGAGAAGCATTACAATATCTCAAATAGAAACTAGGAGTTGGCTTTGCCTCACTTTTTTGTTAGTCTAGTCGGCTCAGTATAGAGTTGAAAAATTAGAAGGTTTATTGTTGTACGCAGGTTTCATTAAGTATAGTCATGTATATACATGAGTTTCTTTGCACAAAGTCATGTATCTTTTTCTCTAACAAAACAGGAGTGGGAAAAACTCAAGATCAGACTCTGTCATGCTGCTGACAGTTATGATTTGATTGGTAGACAGTCTATTCATATGGTATTGTGTTATGATTTTTCATTGATATTTATCTAATTTATGAAGATGCTTTGATGAGTTGTTGACAATTTGTTGTAACATTATTTGATTTTGATAAGTTAGCATAGTAGTTTAAAAAATAAAAATATAAAATGGTAAGTTAGAACATGGATGAAAAAGAAATTTCAAAAAATGTTAGGAAAAGTATATTTTATTACATCCATGTTAGAAAAATGATAGGATATTTTTCTCTGAATAAAGGAGGCAATGAAAAAATGTAAGGGAAGCATAAAAAATAAAAATGTTAAATGCTTTAGTCATCAAAATAATAATGGTCCCCTCTTTAAATGTGCCATAATTTCATAATGAAAAGTTTAATTTATACATGTTTGAACCTTTGAAAAAGGGTTTTATATATTAATTGGTTAAATTAATCTATATGTGTGCACATTGATTTTATTGTAAAGTCGCTAAACGACAAGCAGTCAAATCAAAAGAAATTAAAGTGCTCACGGATTCCGATGATAGTTCTTAAGCTTCCCTTAGATCTACAGCAGAGATTGATTTTTCACCCCCTCCACCTATTTCTTGTTAACGGGGAGGTGTCCGAAGTCCGGTTTCAATGGCCAACCATTTTCGCTACGTGGCAGCATCAAGTGACTTCGCACCCCCTCTGCCTAAAATCAGAAACCGGGCGGTACACCTCCCCCCAAAATCCAATTCTGGTTTTTCCATTCCCACTACCATTTTCCCATGCCATAACTGTTTATACATTTTCCACTCATATTCTTCCATGTCACATATCCATGATCCCTAATACTCCATTTATCCGTTAATCCTCCCATTGTCCAATAAATTCATAGCATTTACCCGTTAATCCTACCTTTGGCCAATAAATTCACAACATTTACCTGTTAACCATACCATTATGTATTAAATTCACTTGATTTTTAGCGAAGACCGTTGAACCTAAATCTCATTCTATAAAATTTCTCACGGTCTTCTGCCCAATACTTTACTTCCACCTTCAATTCACCTTCATCCTTCACCGTTGTTCTACAGTGAATTATCTGTTGTAATTACCCTTCATTATCCTGAAACCCTATCATTGTTTCTATAACCAAAAGTTTCAAATTCCTGTACCACTTTATTGAAATCAAGCATGGCACCTAAGTCTAGAACAAAGAAGCAAACCACTCCGAAAGGTAAAGGTAAAAAAATTGAAACAGAATAAATCACGAATGTTGACAGTGTTGCAGAGGTCATACCTAAGGTCACTCATTGAGCTACCGAGGTTATTCCTGAAGTCACTAAAGCTATTACAGAAGACATTCTTGCAACACAACAAATCAACCTCGACCTCACACCCCTGGTCGATAGCTATTTTAAAATTGCTAACTGTCATAGTGAAGTTGATTTATACGGGCTACATATGTGGCTAAAACATAATCACTTGGATAGCCAAGAACCTATCAGGTTTTGGGAGTCCATGCTACTTATGTTTGCATTCCCTCAAACCCACTCATTCTTGGATTTAATTTCCTGGTGTCAGAAGTAGTATGACCCTATAACCAGGTTAGTGGTGGCTCAAAATAGAAACGTTTTGATAACAATTTCACCTCAAACCGTTAACCAGATGCTTCTCATCCCTCCTTCTCAATCCTAATCATATTTCTCCCCTGCTTCCCTCATGGATATTTATCACAAATTATCCTTCCCTCATAGAGCTCATATTTTTAACATCTTCTTACTTGAGGATGCAGATTTACCAAAAATAAATCTCCCATATGCATCCTCCATTTTCCCCATTGCTTCCAAACATTGTATCTCCCTCCTTTCTTATCTGTTAGGATACCTCGACGATGAAACCATTGATGAAACCATCCTTGGTTTCTTATCTATCTTCAGCCTTGAAAATTCACCATTGTTTATGTACAATTACAGCCATTTCTTAGCTGATATTATACATGGACAATTCATGAATTTCACCACTCAAGGAGCCTTCACTTATTCTTATTTTATTGTACATATGATTTTGCTTCAGCATGCAAATGTGTTTCCCATTCACTTCAACAAGCAGGACGCACAGGGAGTGAATCAATCAGTGATTCACTAGATAGAATTGGTCAGAGCTTCATCAACAACTACCTCCTTCTCAGAATTCATAGACCTATTCATTCATCCAGTCAGAAATTTCTTTACCAGTTCACCAGAGCCTAAAATTTGAGAAGACATCAAGAGAATTTTGCACCTCAGTGAACAAGAAAATACAGGTGATTGGTACCTGTACAAGAATTACATAGAGATCAGGGTGTATGGTTGCGAGCTTCCACCATACAAGCTTCCCAAATATGTACCTATGATAATTTTGTCATTATAATACATAATACATATGTTAAATATAGATGAATTACATTTTGTTTCAGGAAAGAGGAAGGCACAGTTTAAAATCAAGGCTTTTATTGGATCATTCATTTGTAATACTAGAGCATCTGGTGTTGATGTAGATGCACTATTAAAGAATATGTTTTTTCAGTCAAGTTTCACTTGGTTATACGACCCTCATCGAATTATTTCTACTCTTAGGGTTGAGTCCAAGACAACTTCTTACACTCACACCTCCAGACCAGAAATAGAAAAGTATATGAATCAGGGTGAATGGGTAGAAGGTAGTTTATAAGAATCAGAGGAACAGGTCATTTCTACCTCAAATGTACAAAAACCAGTCCCGGAGAGTAAACAAAAAAAGAGGGTCAGAGAAGAGACACCACATTCCAAGGATATTATGAAACAATTCATCATGCACAATAAAAAACAAGGCTTGATTCTTCCTTGTTTTTAGAAAATAAACAGCCAAAGATCATAGATTTGTGAAAAATCAAAGTCTCCACATCGACAAATATTCCTCCGACTCCTCCATCAACATCACCTACAAGGGAGCCATTAGAGATCATTCAACATTCATATGCCAGTTCTTCATAGGATCAGAATATTTTCTCCAAATTTATATAAATCAAACAAAAGAATGATGCTTTGAAATCAAATGTTTACAGAAATTTTTGGAAATATACATCGACATCACAACATAGAATTCTCACTGCCTTGATAGTGAGAAAGGAAAGATGCAGATGCCCTTTCTGCAAGTAGTAGTACCATTTCCCAAAACACATGTTGACTATAAAAATACTGTCCTTTCATTTGATGCAAGACATATACATCCAATTGACCAAATGGACATGCACAGGTAGGGGAAATGCTATTCTCAACCATGAATACAACAACTATGTCTCTATCAAATTCAAAAGTAGCACTCTCAAACATGAAATCCCAGTTGAAGATTGAGAAACTCTCTTGTTTGGCTAAAGATAACAAGATAAAGACATTAGAGGAACTTGTAGTAAAAGTAGGATATGATCCTGCTAACTGCAAAGTAGCTAAAGAGATCATCAAGAAGAAAAATGCATACATTTTTTCCCTAAGGAAACAAATTAAGCTACCCTCAACTAAAGATGCATAGACCAAAGAGATGATATTGAATGAATCTGACAAGGAGGAAATGTTTAAGTTGATCATTGATCAAAATCTACATATCAGAAAAATGTAAGAACAGATTGAAGAATTGTTGAAACAGAAATCATCACTCCAGGTAAATGCAAATCCTACTTTAACAACTCAAACATCTTCTGCAGAAACCTCGACAACATTGAACATGACTGATCTAGTAAAATTGTCTTAAGAATTAGCCACTCATAAACAACTACATGAAAAACTAAGTCAGAAGTTTCAAATTCTTGAGTCTCAAAAGATTATAAATGATAAATTGTATCTAAATGAAATGTAGAAGACTCATTAATTGGAGCTTAGAATCAAAGAACTAGAAAGTGAAACTATGATGGCATCAACTTTAGGAGAAGCAAGAAGAATATTTGCAAAAGTATCAATGAGTACATTACTGAGATATGGCCATCTATTCAGATCAAATTCGAGAAGCATGAACTCATCAACAAGTGCAGAACATCAATTCAATAAGGAAAGGATCAACTCCAGCAGAAGCCAAGTGAAGCTTCTGATACGATTAAGGTTATTAATTCTAAGAACAAGGAGGAGTTGGAAGCAATTAACATTTCAGACAGGACGGCAACTATTTTAGAAATAAAAAAGGTTTTGCGGAAAAGGAATTTGATCAACCAGTTGCAGACCAAGTGTGAAGCCTTAAATTTAATTTTCAAGAGGTTTCATACTAAATTTAATATTTTAAATCAAAAATTTCTGCCAAGTTTAGTTGGATTAGATGACATGTTGGTCAAGTTAGAAGATTATTGCAAAAATTTGTATACAATTGCAATAGACAAAACAAAGTTTGGAGGTGTCAAAAGTCATATTAGAGGCTCAAATTTTCTTCAAGCTCTACGGTTTGACTTGATTATTCAGCATCAAGTCAAACAATTGTTCATCCAGAAACCAAATTTCGATAGATTCACTAAAGTGGATGAAGTTTTCAGGAAAATGATAAATTGTGAAATTCCAAGTGAAGATCAGTGGGATAAGTTTTGTGAAACCATTGAGTGAAAAGATTAATTTTTCAGCATGTAAGCACATTCGATTTGGAAGAGCCAAGTCAGAAACAATCTCCAGCAAGAAGGGATAGGTCATAAACAATTTTCACCAAAAGAGGTTGAATCACCAACAATCTCCAGATAAACAAAGACACTCTATCTTTTGTCTCCTTTTATTCTTATAATCGTATTATTGTAAATCAGTTAGGATATTTCTAAACAAGTTTCTGAACTCATCTCTTACAGTTATGTCTTCTTTGCAAATTTTCCAGTTTTCAGTCATTTTGTTTCTTCATATATTTGATTATCATCAAAATAACTAGGTGAGGTTGACTGTGTTTCAGAAACCTTGAAATTCTTCCTGAAGTTATAATTATTACAAATAATGATTTACTTGAAAATTTCTTAATGTAAATCCCTTTATCAATAAATTGTTAGTATTTTGGTGGTGTTAAGTATATTTTGTTGAACCTTTAAACAATGTTTGAAAGTTTTCCAACTTATGGTTTACTAAATATTTCAATCTGAATGTTTAAATAATCATATATTTTTACATATTCTACTTCATCGAAATCATAAAATCCTAATCGTTGTATGAGATGAACAAGAAGCCCTTACTTTTAATTATTGATATTATCAGCAATATTTAAAAACTTTAATTATTTGATTAAAATCTATCTTATGCATTGGTCCTCCACGTATTTCAAAATACAAACAAAATTTTTATATTCTTTCACATGATTACTAACCAAAATCATCTCAAATGATAACATCAGATCGAATCTGTTTCTAGGGATACGAATAGTAAAAACTAAATCTTCCAGGGACAACGATTTTTTCTCTTTCCCTTTAAGGTGAATAAAGGATACAGCTATAGGTCAAAGCCTTTCACCTCGAGATTCCAATGACTCAAACTAGATCCTTTTAAGCATACTAGAGCTCGATCTGAATCTAATATTGTTAACCCTTTACCAGATTCATAAATACTCATTAGGGAAGCCTCTTTGAAAAGAAAATAGAACATTTCTTCTTCTTCCTCTTCAACCTCACACCCTGAATAAATTTCATCCATAGACCCCTATTTAGTATTATCATCCCAACTAGAGCTGACTCAATTACCTCCTATAGCTTCTAAACTTTATTCTCAAGGAGTAGATCTTTAGTGAGCTTTGTTGGCAGTGTCACTTGATTCATATCAAGCCCGATCCTTCCCAGTAGATTCACCTACGTCTGAGACAGAATTAGGCTTGGATTTGCATGAATTCAAGCCTACTTATTTTGTTACTCTAGTCTATCATCCTATTAATTAGACTCTAATCAATCAGAAGGGACAGTTTCTGTCTATTCTAATCCATTATTCAAATATAAGGAAGAATATCTAACCCCATCAATTCAAAAACTAATTGTTAAAATCCCTTTAATATCCTCACTTCCTCCTCCTTCACTTCCTCCTCCACCCTCTAACTCTCATTCACCTACATATTCATCATCATCCTCATCATCATCTTCATCAACATCAACCACATCATCCATGGCTTTTCAAACCATTATATAGGCTAGATATTCTTCTTTGGTTCTCCCTAACATCTTGGGAAATTTTCTTGATGGATATCTAAAACATTTGGCAAGATTTAATGGAGAGACAGGCCCCTCAACAGAAGATCATATAGCTTACTTTTTAGATTTTGCAGACAATATGAACATAGAACATGAAGATATTTATATGAGATTATTTGTAGAGTCCTTAGAAGGTCACATTAGGATCTGGTTTAGACAACTTAGAGTAGATTCTATTCAAACCTGGAATGAACTTATAACTATATTTAAAAGTCAATGGGGGGTAAATAAATATGTTGTTTACCTTCTTACTAGATTTGAAGAGTTAAAAATAAATTCTGGTGAACCAGTAACTGAATTTATCAAACAATTTAATAAACTCTAACACAAAATGGATGTTGATTGCATACCTCCAATAGTTGCTGCAAAGGTCATATTTTCAAAAGAATTAGATGATGACTTTAGAGTTATGCTAAGAGAAATAATATATAATACACTACAAGATATGCAGACTAATGCCATTGAGGTAGAAGATAATAGGTCACCTTCTAGTAAAATTAGAGCTAAAGAAGAGAAATCTCAATGGAAATTAGAAAATAAAGAAGCATCTTCCTCTAAATCCAAAAGGGAAGATTCAAAGATTGAAAATCAACCAAGAATAGTCCAACAAAATGTTTCCAAACAACAAACACAGGCCCAAGGTCAGTACAAGAAAGTTGCTCCACTGCAAATTCTTCAAAGGCCTCATAGTGAACAACACGTTCCTACCCCATTGTTTATTGATGATCAACAACCCAAGCATAGTGCTTTTTCCATTACTGAAGACATTAATATTGTAGATCAAAAATCCTTTCAGACTGCCATTGTCCCGATTTCCCACAACCAAATTCCTCAATAAAACCAAGATACTTCTCAGGTTTCTAAGTATAAATATTTTTATGAGTTTTTAATTGCAGAACTCAATAAAATATATGACTTAATACCTAGATTTGGTCTTGGTATACCTCCCAAGAACCTGTAATAATTGAACCTCAACTGAAATCATCTGAAACTCAAACTACTTCTTCTCAACCTTTAAATCAGTAAAGTGACTGTGCTCAAATTGATAAAAAAATATTGACTGACTTTAACATTGAGAAAGAGTTATAAAGAATCAAAATTCGCATTCCCCTTTCTGAACTCTCTAAAAATATAGATATAAAAGTCAAATAGCTAAGTGGATCCAAAATTCTATTATGGATGAAGAAGGAGATATTATCAATCTACAAAATGAAAGACCTACTATAGCTTTCGGTCCTAGTTTTGATATGGTTGATGAATATATACCACCCTTCTATCTGACTTTAAAGGTGCATGATTATATGTTATACAACTGTATGCTTGATTCTGGTGCTTCGCATAATCTAATGCCTAAAGTCATCATGGAACAACTTAATATGGATATCACTAGAACCTATCATGGCTTGTTTACTTTTGATTCAAAGAGGTTCCAATGTTTAGGACTCATTAAATATCTAGTGGTTACTTTACATCAAATACCAGTTAAGAGTGTAGTATTAGACATAGTTGTTACTAACATTCCTCCCAAATTTGGAATGCTTTTATCTAGATCATCTTTTGAAAATTAGGAGGAAGTCTTCAAATGGGCATGTGTTTTTCCACTATCCCAATATATGGTGCAGAGAGCCTTAGATTATATAGAGAAGTGAGATTTCTAAACACTATTTGTAATGCTAATCAAGCTACGAATCACCCTATTTATGTAGTAGATCAATATTTTAGTTTTTTTCATCTATCATTAGACACTTCACATGATTCTCAACTCAATTTCGAGGATGTAGTTGACACCTCTAAACCAGTTCATACTGAAATTTGGAAGTTATTTTTCGATGGATATTGCACCAAAGATGGAGCTAGAGCAGGATTTGTGTTAATTTCACCTGATAAATAAAATATTACATAATCATGTAAATTATATTTTGAGGTCTCAAATAATGTTGCTGAGTACGAAGCTTGTATCCTAGGAGTAAAACTTGCTAGAAGTTTAAAGGTTAAAAACTTGAGTGTTTTCACTGACTTGGAATTAATAGTAAGACATGTTAGGAGTATTTTCCAAACAAATAACCCTAGACTTAGGCCTTATAGAAATGATATTTGGGACACTATTAAAAATACCTTTGATGCTTTTAACATTAGTTTTATTCCTAGAGATGAGGACCTGCATTCAGATTCATTAGTTGTTTCAACTAGTTCGTTCAAGATTCCATACCATTTTCAAATTCAGTATCATACACAAATCAAATATAGGCCTTCGATCCGAGACAATCTTAAACATTGGAAAATATTTGAGGATGATTAACAATTAAAATCATTTCTGAAAGTCATTGACAAATTTTCTCTTTTGCATATTGAAGAGGATAATTCAGACAGTAAAGAAGCTACCCAAGACAAATAAAGTTCAAAGATAAAATCAAAGGTAGTTGATCATGATATAATTCAATTATCAAATAATTATATCCCAAAGGAACTTGTTCCTTTAGAAAAATTGTTTGATCAAAATGATGTTCCCAAAAACATGTTCTCTGCTTCACCAAAAGATGACATAGAAGACATAAATATTGGCACTAATGAGGAAATACAAATATCAAACTTTGTGCATCATTAACCCCAAAACCTAAATCCGAATATGTAAAACTTCTTAAAAATTATAAATATGTCTTTGCCTTGTCTTATTCTGATCTCAAATCTTATGATACATATTTAATTGAGCATAAAATCCCACTAAAATCAGATGTAAATCCTTATCATCATAAGTTAAGAAGGATGAACCCAATTCTTCTTCCCACCATAGAAAAAGAACTGAAGAAACTTCTAGGTCCGCAAATTATTGTTCCATTAATATATTCTATTTGGGTTGCCAATTTAGTCCCTGTGAGGAAAAAGAATGCTGAAATAAGACTCTGTGTAGATTTCGGAAACCTAAATAAAGCATCCTTGAAAGATAATTATCCACTTCCTAAGATGGATCAATTACTTCAAAAAGTGTCAGGTGCTAATAGACTCTCTATGTTGGATGGAATTTATGGTTATAATAAAAAATTGGTGAATTAAAAGACAGGGAGGAAACAAATTTTACCACACCTTCGGGTACATTTATGTATGCCCAGATGCCATTTGGTCTATTAAAGGTAGGAGACATATTTCAAAGAGCCATGGACTTGGCTTTTCTTGGGAAGGTAAACAAATTCATTGCTATTTATCTTGATGATTTAACTGTTTTCTCTCAGTCATATCCTAAACATCTCAAGCATTTAAAGAAAATTATTGAAAGATGCAGGAAGTTTGGAATTTCTTTGAATCTCAAAAAAACATTATTTTCCATTAAAAAGGGTAAATTGCTAGGTCATATTATTTCTAACGATGGATTATTTATTGATCCCAAAAGGGTCTCTACTATTCAATCATTATCATTACATAGAAATAAGAAAGAGATTCAAGCTTTCTTAGGCAAAATCAACTTTTTGAGAAGGTTTATCCCAAATTATCTAGAAATAGTGAAGGATATAACAAACATACTAAAAAATAACGATGAACTCAAATGGACTCCCTCTGCAAGATTTTCATTTGACTAGATAAAGAAATCCATATCCGAAGCGCCAACCATATCCAGCCCAAACTTTTCAGAACCTTTCAACATGTTCTCTTTTGCCTCTAAAACTACCCTTGCAGTTGCCCTTTTGCAAAAGAATGAGGATTACCATGATCAACCTATAGCATTCTTTACTGAGGTCATGAGATATGTCGAATTAAGATATGATATTATTGAAAAATATGCCTATGCCTTAGTTCAAGCCCTGAACTCTTTTAGAATGTATATCCCTCATTCTACTATCATTGCCTATGTGCCTAATAACGTTGTCAAAACAGTCCTCACAGAGTTAGATACTGATGGTAGAATGGGAAGAAGGATAACTCTGATTCTTGAGTTTGATCTTACCATCAAACCTACCAAGTTAGTGAAGGGGCAGGGTTTAGCCCAATTTTTAACAGAATCCAATTGTAAAGTCTTGGGTACTCTATTTTCAAAGTTTCAGAGAAGAATCCATAGTACCTTCTCCATGTTTGGAAAAGGATAATCCACAAGAACCTTCATTAAATGTAGAAGGGGAGAATCCAGAATAACCTTCCCATGGAGTGTAAGGAAAGAATACACAAGAACCTTCTCCTTCAACTCAAACAGTCCCAATTCATATTTATGAGAATTTTGTGACATCAGATTGGTATGTAGGCATTGTTCATTTTCTAATTCATTTTGAATGTGCAGCTTCATTTTCAAAGAACCAGTGCAAAACACTCAAGTTGAAATCCATCAAGTATTGTATCATCAATGCCAACTTATATTGTAAGGATCCTCTTAGTATTTTACTACTTTTCCTAACAGAATCAAAGACAGAAGGAATCATTGATCAGTTTCATGCAGGAATTTTTGGAGGCCATTATGCTTGGAGAGATAGCATACAACATATTGAGGGCATGATTTTATTGGCCTACCTTGTTTTCACAAGTAGGATCAAAATTCAAAGCCTATGCTCCATCTCAGATGTTTGATGGAAATAAAAAATTAGCAGCTCTTCCACTATTTCCAGTAGCTGTATCAACACCATTTCTTTAGTAGGGATTATATTTTATAGGTGAAACTCATCCAGACTCTAGTAATCAACACAGATGGTTCTTGACTGCTACTAATTATTTCACCAAGTGGGTGGAAGCCATTCCTGTGAGAAATGCTAAAAATTTAGTTGTATAAAATTAATTGAAGAGAATATTTTATCCAGATTTGGTTTCCCATAGAAAATAGTCACTGATAATTCCATAATATTTAGTAGCATAAAAATGATAGAATTTTTCCAGAAATATCAGATTTTTCTGCATCACTCAACTCAATATTATCCACAAGAAAACGGTATTGCTGAATCATGAAACAAGAGTTTAGTGAAAGTAATCAAGAAAATTTATAATACCACAAGAAAAACTCGGACATCCACTTGATTTATGCAATCTAGACAAACAAAATTTCTCCAAAAAAGGTCAACAGGTAAATCTCCATTCCAATTAGTTTATGGCAAAGATGTTTTTTTCCTACAAATTTAGCTTTTCCTGTACTCAAGTTTCTACAAGAATATACTGATGTACCTAATGATTTATCTAGAAGGATTAATCATATCATTGATTTGAATGAAAATAGAGATGAGATACAGTACAAACCAAAGAGATATCATAATAAAATGAAAAGCCTCTTTGACAGAAAATCAAGGGAAAGAGATTTTAGAGAAGGGGATTTAGTCCTAAGATGGTATGCTAGGAGAGAAGATAAAGGAAAACGTGGAATGTTAGAAAATTTATGGTTTGGGACCCTCAACATTGGAGAGGTGAAAGGAAACAACACATTTTCTCTACAGAATCTTGAAGGACAGTTTTCAACACTACCTGTCAATGGCAGATTTTTGAAACACTATATCCAGTACTGAAAGAGATCTTACATCATCATTGTACATAATTATTTTCTTTATTCATTTGAAATTCTGTGTTTTCTACAGCAAAGACTCCATAGCCCGAGGAGAAGGCACATGGAAATTCTTGTTCACTGCATCCCACAGAGGGAAGTAGTCCTAGCTGGAGCCGATGTTGTAACATTATTCAATTTTGGTAAGTTAGCATGGTAGTTTAAAAAATAAAAATATAAAATGCCAAGTTAGAACATGGATGAAAAATAAATTTAAAATTTTTTTAGGAAAATTATATTTTATTACATCCATGTTAGAAAAATGATAGGTTAGTTTTCTCTAAATAAAGAAGGCAACAGAAAAACATTAGGGAAGCATAAAAATAAAAATGTTGAATGCTTTAGTGATCAAAATAATAATGGTCATCTATTTAAATGCACCAGAATTTCATAATGTAAAGTTTAATTTATGCATGTTTGAACCTTTGAAAAGGGGTTTTATATATTAAATGGTTATATTAATCTATATGTGTTCATATTGATTTTATTGTAACAATGTGATAATTGACTTTGACGAAGTACTATCGAGATGCGTACAAGAAGAGACAAGGATGAAGGAATATGAAAATGAAGGAAATGTTGCCTTCACTGCTCATTCTAAAAATAATAACTTGGGTGGTCCAAGGAACAAAGGAAGCGCAAGGGCCCAAGGAAAGAAGGGCAAGTGTTACACTTTTCACAAGAGAGGTCACTATGCTAGAGATTTCCCTTTCAAGAAGGATTCTTCCAATGACGATGACAACAAAAACAATCGGAGGAATGGAAATCAAGGGAACAATAGGTTCAAGGGGAAGAGGAAGGCTCCCTCCAGGGAAATGGGCAACCTTTCAAAAGGTCGAGAAATTCCAGGTATGAGGAATCAAATGTTGTTGATAAAAGAAATGAATTCATTCGTGTATCTTCCCTCTCTGCTCCATCACCACCCGACATTATGGATGCCTGGTTGATAGATAGTGGTACCTTAAGGGACATCACTGGGTTCAAGGAAGAACTTTCTAATATGCTTGAGAAGGGATACTAATCTGGAAATTATCCTTGGAGATAATGCCACATATCCCGTGAAAGGGACAGGGACTGTGGCCCTCCACTTTTCTCAATGTCAAGTCCTCTGCTTGTAGGGGTACTCTATGTACCTTATTTGAAGAAGAACCTTGTGTCTATATCGGCCATGTAGGACAAAGGATTCAATGTGGCATTCATTGATGAGAAGGTGCATCTATGGAAGAATAGTTTCAAGGAAGCTATCACGATTGGGTTTAGAGTTGATAAACTCTATGAGGTTGGAGGAAGTCCACTAGGAGTGATGATGTGTGATACAATCCTATAGACGAAACTATGGCATCGAAGGTTTGGAAACCTTCACTACAAAGCCCTTACTAAAGCAAGAAAGGTGGTGATGGGGATGCTTGTGTTCTCAAATAATAATGAAGGTGTATGTCAGGGTTGTGCTGAAGGAAATCATATAAGGGGACATTTCCCGTCAAGTGTCAAAAGTTAATCTAATGTCTTGAAATTGATACATTCTAATCTATTTGGTATGCTGTTCGTGACATCCTTGGGAGTGTGTTCTTATTATATGACATTCATAGATGACTTCTCTCACAAAACCTAGATATACTTCTTCAAGAAGAAGGATGAGGCTTTCATGTGGTTCCGTACCTTCAAAGCCTTGGTGGAAAATCTAACAGGGAAGAAGATCAAGATATTAAGGATCGATAATGGCACTAAATCTGAGACAAATGAGTTCAATAAATTTTGCAGAGAAGCTGGCATCAACAGGAAGACCGCAACTGTCTATAATCCTGAGTTGAATGGCATTGCTGACAAAAAGAATAGGACCATTCTGGAAGCTATCTATGCCATGCTATGTGACCAGGGTCTACCGAAGTTTCTGTGGGGAAAATATTTGCACACTGCTCTATACATACAAAAATGATGCTCACATTCTGCTCTAGACTCCAAAATTCCCAAAGAGGTTTTCACTGGTAAGAAACCTGATGTCTCACATTTTAGAAATTTTGGATGTCTTGTTTATTTTCATGTGTCGAAGGAGAAGAGGAGCAAGCTGGATGCTTTTGGGAAGAAGGGAATGTTTGTGGGCTACAACAGAACTTCGAAGGCCTATAAATTATATGTGTCTGGTCAAAGGGAAGCAGAGATATGCCACGATGTTACCTTTGATGAAAATGCTTCACTAAGGAAAGTAGTCAATCTTCCGAGATCTGAGGAAAATCATGAAGTAAGGCCTGGAAATCAAGAAGAACCGAATGATGAGATGATGCCCGATGTTAAAGGACCGATGGACCTGATTGATCCACCCCCTTCGATGAGGAAGAGACCATCATGGCTGAGGGACACTCTCGACGATGTCGAGGGACATATGGGACCAAGGCAAACATTCTGTGAAAGAAAGAAGCTAAATAGATACCAAGGGTATGTAGCAGCCATGAGTACTATTGTACAATCTGAGCTTGGATCTTTTGAGGAAGCCGTAAAGCATCAAGTCTGGAAGGATGCTATACATGAAGAGTTTGAGTCCATAATGAAGAATGATGTCTGGGATGTGGCTCCAAGACCGAAGGACAAAGAGTAGTCTCTTGGAAATGTCTCTACAAGATCAAGAATGGATATGATGGAAGTGTTGAAAATTTCAAGGCAATATTCATTTCCTGTGGCTTCTCTCAAAAGGAAGGCGTAGACTGTGATGATATATTTTCACCTATGGCCTAATATACCACCATCCAATATATCATATCCATTGCTTCTACGCAAGGATGGAGTATTCATCAGATGGATATGAAGACTGCATTTCTACATGGTGCGATAAATGAAGAGGTGTATGCGGAGAAACCTCTGGGGTTCGAAGTCCAAGATCAGGACACCCATGTCTACTAGTTGAATGAAATCCCTTTATGGGTTGAAGCAAGCACCGAGAGCTTGGTACGAGATGACAGATAGCTACTTGATGAAGCTGGGCTTCACTTGTAGTAATGTTGATCCAAAACCTTTACTTCATGGTTGATAGAGAAAAGCCTCTCATTCTGGTGTTGTATGTGGACGACCTCTTCCTCACACGTGCTGACCCTCTCATTCACTAGTGCAAGAGGGAGCTCGCTGTTGAGTTCGAGATGAAAGACCTAGTACTGATGCATTACTTCCTAAGCCTGGAGGTCTGGCAGAGACCTGGCGAGGTTTTCCTTTCTCAAGGTAAAAATATTGTGAAGCTTCTCGAAAGATTTGGTATGGTGGAATGTAATTCCATGTCAACATCGATGGAGCTCAATTTTAAGAATTTGAGTGGCAGCGTTGTTGGGCCTGTGCTAAAAAATCCTACTGAGTATCGTCAACTCGTAGGGGCCTTGATGTTCTTAGTAAACACCCATCCAGATGTATGTTTTGTAGTGAACACTTTGATTCAACATATAGTTGAGCCTCATCACATACACTAGGTTGGTGCCAAGAATCTTTTGAGATATCTTCGGGGCACGATAAACCATGGGTTGAGATACACTATCGAGAGTGTCATACTCCATGGATATACTAATGTCGATTGGGCTGGCAGTGTGGTGGATTGTAAGAGCACATCGGGATGTTGCTTCACACTTGGTTCTACTTCAATATCATGGATGAGCGGGTAGCAGAAGTCGATGGCTTTGAGCATCGTGGAGGCCAAATACATGGCAGTGAGTATGACTTGCTGCGAAGTAGTTTGGTTGTGAAAGCTTTTCAGTGAGTTCTTCAGGCATGTACTAGATAACACCGTGATACTCTATGATAACCAGAGTGGGATTCAGTTGTCCAAGAATCCCGTGTTCCACGATCGATCCAAGAATATTGATATCAGGTACCACTTTATCCGGGATATGGTACAATGAGGTGTCGTAAAGCTCGATCATATAGGAGTTGATGAGCAAGTCATAGATATTCTCACAAAGCCACTGGGGAAGGTCAAGTTCCTAACCTTTCATGAGAATGTTGGTATCGTGGAACGACCCTATGTTAAGGGTCATATTGGACGATGAGCTCTAGGAGCTATAAGCAACCAAAGGGCTAGGCATACCATACCTTGATGGTGTGATTCCACCCCACTATTATGATGATTGAGTCGGTTCACCTCTCATTATCTATGCCCCGTATGTATCCTAACCATTGAGTTCAGGGCTCATGGGAAGTACCCCTCATTTGGTGAGTGAGGTGGGAAAAGCTACAGACTAGTAGAAAAGACTAATGGGTACATCAGTGATTGCCATACTCTCTATCTAGGATGCCACAGTCCAACCACTTGATCTGGGATCAAGTATAGTGAGGTTTCAGACCTCCAACTAACTTCGGGTTACGTAAACCAACTTTGGGTTGGTATGAGACTCTTTGTGAGTCCTAAAGAGGTTTCAGACCTCTGGGCTAAATCTCTCAGCCAGGAATGATGTCTTTGTGACTGACCCACTTTTTTTCTGAAATAAAGAAACCAAAAAAGCAAGTTACTGTGGGATGACACATGATGTTTGGATTGCAGAGGTGGATGGAGTTCTCTTTAGTTGAGAGGGAGTGTTAATTTTGGACAACTATGTCCAAACTCCATGTTGTGATGCTTATATGAATATGAAAATATTTTTATTGGACTCCTCTTTCGGAGAGGTGCAAGATCGATCTAAAGATCACCTTAATCCGATGAGCAGAACATTTATTTTGAATTTATTCAAAATATGTGTAGGTCGGCCTCAAGGTTTTGTGCTTGAGCAGTTGTGTCACACACCCTCATAGTTGGATATAAATTGGTCAACGTTGGAGGACATTTTCACTCATCTCATCCTCACACATTTCTCTCTCCTCATCAGATTGGTTTGATGACCTTGGAAGCTCTTCTCTCCACACGTGGGAAATTTCACCAACAAATCTTTTCTATTTTCGGCCTAGGGTTTCTGCAGCAGCTTTGGCCAGCATTGACTTTGGTTGACACAAGGTCAAATGGACCTTAAACTCTCCCAAAATCTTGATCTTTCAAATCCACATTTGTATGCACTATTCCTCAGGCTAGACGTTGCCTTTGAATTGGTTGCGTTGACCTAGCTGTGCTGTTTGTGTTGACCGTTGACTAACAACGTTGACTTTTGGTTGACTTTTGAGTTGACCGTTTTGGTTGTCCTAGAAATTTGTGTGACATTGCTAGTTGGGTGACCATACTTAGACTTTGCCGGTTGAAGCATCCCACTGATGGTCGTAACCCACCAACTCACTTATATCTTTTTGGCTTGTCTTCAGTGGATCTACTCGTATGTTCTATCATCATTTTAATTTCTTTTTTATATGATTGTTGACTCATATTGGGATAAAAATTAAAGTTGTATCAAGCATAGAACATCTACAAAAATTTACAAAGTTGAGGGAAGTACATGTGAGTTTTTCCATCTCTATCTTTTGCTTTCATGGATGGCTAGGTTTTCATCAATAATTGAGATTTATTTTCTTCTCTACAATTTTTGAAGGGGGTGATCTTGATGCAATAAGAGGATGTTAGTATGAAGGTCAAACCCTCCAAAATGTTAATGCAACCTTCCATAGTTTAAAGAGATTTTAATTGTAATCTTATACCTTGGATAATTGAAGCAGATTTTTGTTGTAAGCTTGTGTTTAAGATTGTACAATCAACGTAAAAGTTTTTTAGTTATTAAAAAAAACTAAGGCTGCCTTGATGTTATAATGAAATTAGATTTGAACATATGATGTCTAGTTTGTTGCTCATTTAGTAATGTTGTAGTCATACTTTTTTCCTTTACACTAATTATAACTCTTTAGTCCATTAAAAACCCCCTTTAAAAGTCATTTAGAAACCCCTTCATATAGTAAAAATAGGTGTATGTTTGATTGAGTTTAGTCACCACCAAATCTCATGCTTAAATATCATGAGGGGTTGAGGATTGAAACCACTTTGGACAAATTATACTATCCCAAACAAAAACTCTATACCCAAAAAACCTAAACACAATATGATGATGATAAGATATAAATATTAACCATACATATATGTTATGAGTAGCTAGTTCTTTCATCTTCCATCTAATAGATACTGATAATGATAACCTAAACTCAACATAGTTATAAAATAAATAAATAAACTACAATATACTTTTCCAATTAATCCTACATTGATTTTTAAATAAATCTACTTAAAAAAAGGAAGCCTATCCATTCCTATAACAAAGAAATACGGTTCCATTTTTTCTCTCGCTTACCCATTCATATGACATTAGTTCAAATATAATCCACTGTAATATTAATTAGGAAAAAGTACTAGAATTCCATGGCAGCACAGTATAAATCAAAAGTTTTATTTTGCCTGGAGTAATCTCTTTCAACCCTGGCAGTAAAATCTCCATTTAACATTTCTAGAATTAAATATTCAAACAACCATTTTTGGAACAAAGCATAAAGAGGGAACTAAACCTCGCAATTTTGACCTATGGAGAATCAACAGTATCGATAGGATGCTCTGAGAGAGCATCAGCTGGAGTATAAACAGTACCGGTCGGACCTTCTGAGACATCACCAGCAGGTAGAGCAGCAAGGACCGTATCTGTGGCAGCACCAAGTGGAGCATAATCAGTATTGGTAGGATCCTGTGAGAGAGCAGATGGTGCAGAAACAGCATCTCGGGGACCTCCTTGGGGAACAGCAACGACAGTATGGGTGGGACACTCTGAGAGAGTAGCAGCGGGTGGAACATCGGTGGAATCCTCAGCAGGTGGTGCATAAATAGCATCAGGACGGCCATCTGGGGAAACATCCTCATGAAAGGGAAGAGAGGAGTTGAAATGCTGGACAAGACGTGTCAGATCGAATCCCACGGAGGGGTCACCGTTGAAAAGAGCCGCGGATGCGTGCTCGCCTAACCACATCTCCAGACGACGTCTTTCCGTCTCCACAGTGATTTCAGCGCTATCCAATGCCTCCTGTAAATTCGTGTACGAATCCTTTAAATGCTGAATGCCTGTTTCCATTTTCAATTCCAAAACTTGTTTTAGTTCCTCTGCTCTGATTTTTTCGAGTTCTCTGTCAATTTTCTCGTTGTTGGCAAGTTTCACCTTTTTCCTTTGATTTTCAATGTCCTGCGCATCCGACAAATTTATCAGAATTTCTACTTCTCTTGTCAACGCCGTCTCAGCTGCGGAAAGGTTTATCCCCGCTCTTTTCACCTCCTCGTTGTGTCCGTCAAGACGTTCAGCTGCTTTCAAATAATCAGTAATGGATTTGATGAAGGGATCATATAGAGTCTCAATCGACACAATGAGTGGTTCCATTTAATTCAATTCCTTGAATACTGTACTAGGGCTGTAAAATGAAGCACTGAGCAAGTAACGGCGAATGGTAATATAACTTGCCACGAACGAAGATGTGTTAGGGTTACAAGAGCGAAAAATGTGATTTAAATCTTTGCGCGTGGCTAAAGCCAAAGTTTTATCGCATTCTGACGATATTTTTCGGTGTTGCAGTGGGCGGAAGTAGTGATCGACAAACTAAAATCTGCAAATGGTGTGAATAAACATATATATGGGCTTCGCGCTGGAAGAAATCGTATGTAGAGTAAAACCCTAGAAGCACGCAGAAGCTTCGCGCTCGAATATTTAAAAACCTAATGACGCTTCAGTTACAGCGGAATATTTGGAAACCTAATGACGCTTCAGTTACAGCTAAAAACCTAATGACGCTTCAGTTACAGCGGGGTGAAAGTTCCATCGTGATGCTTTTAAGAACTCAAACTTTAATTGCAAAGCTTGTGGGGGGCGGGTAAATGGTTTTGTTTAGGTGGGTGATTTTAATTGTATGGTCAGTAATAAGCTTATTTTAAGAGATATCTTCTATCCATCTAATAGTAGTAAATTCAAATTTATTTTCATTGTAAAACAGATTGGTATGTTAAGTTATCTTGATACCTTGGTATATTTTGATTTAATTATTATTATTATTGTTGTGGTGAAAATGTTAAATAATTTATTATGTTATGTTTTTCAATTTTTTTTATATTAAAGAATGTTTTATAATTAATTTAAATTTATTCTAATTCATTATTTTTTAAGTCTTTTAATTTTAAAAAGGTTTGTATATCTCATTATATTTGATCTTTTTGTGTGCTTGGTAGAAGAGTTAAAAAGGATCAAAGATGGTTTAATTTCCACTTTAAATATGATGTATTCCACATGCATATTTTGGGTTATTAATACCATGGGTCAATACCATGCCCCATTTTTATGTTATTATTATTTTAATTTTCTAGGGTTATTTTGATTTATTTTGATTTTATTTTATTTTGTTTTTATAATTTAATTTTTATTTTTATGAAATTTAACTAAGTGAAAGTGTTAAACATTACATTATAACCTCTCTCTTTCATACTTAATATTTTTTGGGAATCAAATTGTTGTATTAATAATTATAATTATAATTAGTAGTTTATTTCTTAATCTAATTTAATTTTTGTTTTATTTTATTTCAACCTAGTCAAAAAATTTAAGTTCATTCCAACATCCGTATCTACATGTTTGTTTTGATTTAATTTAGAAGATATAAGATAAAAATAAAATAAAATATATGTAAAATATTTTGATTTTAAAATGATATATGGTTTTTGGGCATGTGGTATTAATAAGCCATGGTATTGGTCTGTAGTATTGTCAAAAGCATATTTGCAAGTTAATAATATCATCATAAAATGAGGTTAGTTAATAATTTTGTTATATTGTAAGTGTATTGTTAGAATTAAGTTTTTATGTGACTTTTAATTAAAATTAAATATGAGTACATAATCATTTTTTTACACTATTCCATTTCCCCAATACCTTTTTTTTTAAGATTAAATTTAAAAAGAGTTATAGAACTTAAATATTTAAATTTGATGTTAGAATAATGAAATTGTGTCTACCTTTGGATTGAATTGAATACTCTTGTTAATGAATTACATAAATAATGGAATAAAGAAAATCCTTTTACAAATAATCTAATTACAATAGGAGCTCCAAAATTTTCAACACTTCAAATAAAAAATGTTCTGTGAAAGCAAAACTAGCTCCAAAATTTTCAACACTTCAAATAAAAAATGTTGTGTGGAAGCAAATCCTCAGCACAGAGGAAGAAATTCTTAAAGAAGAGATTGAACCCCTCCAACTATCGACAATATCTACTTGCCTATCTACTCCTTTCCCCTGGATATTCTCTGTGAGACAACTTTGGACCCCTCATCATTGACCTGTTTGGAACCCATTGGGGTGATGGCATGACACCAGTGTTACCCTATGGCTCTAAAGGGCCCCAGGAACCGAGCACTACAGAGAACCCAGAGAACACATTGGCATCCCCTTGTGGAATCCAATGGTTTTATAGAACTGAGATATCGTGGCCATGATGTAGTACATAATCATTTTAGCGGAGTTGTTTTATATATATGGAAGTACTGTATGTAAAACTTAAAAATGGTATTAATGTAGGTGGTTGTAACGAAATTGTGTGGAAAAAGAAATGATACTAATGTAGGTAATGTAGTTATTTGTAACAAAATTGAGTAAGCAAAGATGGAATTCTATTATCCATAGTTCCATTAAAATCATTTTAAAATGGCATTAAGGTATGTAGTTTGTAACAAAATTAGATATTGTGTGAAGAAAGTAGTGTGGAAAATGATGAAAGCCTATTAGTCATATAATATTTTTGTTAAATGAATTGATACAAATAATTAGTGATTTTATATCGATGTACTATCTAAAAACAATGGCTTTTAACTCTTTAAGGTGGCCAATAGACCTTGTTTATTGGGGGTTAACCCCATCAAGTTTTGATATGTAGAACCTGCTCTTTTGTTATAATAGAAAATAGAAAGGACCACCTAAACTTACAAAAAAAAGGAAAAACGGTATTCAACAATGAGTGGCCTAAATATTTTGTCAAGTTTATAGACTTACAACATTGTAATAGATATGTTCTAGCAATTGGATAGAGTTGAGAAAGACAATGAAAAGTTTGAAGAGAAATACATAAATGTAGTTGAATAGTCCAATCCTCTTGTTCACTCTTTGTAGTTGTAGCTATCATGCATGATTCAAGTGAGAGTCCTACTTGTAAGTTAAACATTCAATTAAATGACATAAAACTTTGCACAACACTCTATAAGCTATATATACTAGCAAAGTTATAAAAAAACTAATTTCTCTATCCAAAGTTCAAGACTATAATTTTTTTTATATAAAATAATTCATATTTATAAGTTAAATATTCAATATTCAATTAAATTACATAACATATCACATTTTGTTTCTTCTATACTACTCTTTCCTATGTTACTATTTTAGAGACTTTCCTTTATTACACTCTAGAGTGCCTAATATTTCTTACATTACCTTTTCCATCTAATATCATTAATTTTCACTTCAGATGTGTTCAAGTATTCATTTTATATTCCAACTATAATATAAATTCACTATCATCCACTTCCATATTAATGAAGATAAAAAATACCCATTGAACTATAAGTTATATTCACATATATTTATATCAATTTATAAGAAAGAATTATTTTTAGCTTCATTTTTAGTTTCTAGTTGTTTCATGTACCATCTAATAGGTACTAATTATCATAACCTAAGCTCAACCTACTTATAAAATAAATAAATAAATATATAAATTACAATATACTTTTCCAATTTTTAAAATAATTGTACTTACAAAAAAAGAAAAAGAGGGAGGAAACCTATTCATTCCTGCAACAAAGAAATAAGGTTCATTTTTTTCTCTCGCTTACCCATTCATATGGCATTAGTTCAAATACAATCGAGTGTAATATTAATTAGGAAAAAGGTCCTAGAATTCAATGGGAGCACAGTATAAATCAAAAGTTTTTTTTTGCTTGGAGTAATCTCTTTCAACCCTCGAAGTAAAATCTCCATTTAACAGTTCTAGAATTAAATATTCAAACAAACCACTTTTGCAACAAAGCATAAAGAGACAACTAAACCTCACAATTTTGAGCTATGGAGCATAATAGTATCGATAGGATATTGTGAGAGAGCATCACGTGGAGTATAAATAGTATTAGTAGAACCTTTTGAAACACCGGCGGCACGTACATCAACAAGGAGCGTATCTGTGGTAGCAACAGGTGGAGCATACTGAGTATTGGTAGGATCGTGTGAGAGAGAAGTAGCACATGGTGCAGATCAAATACCATTCGGGGGAACTTCCTGGGGAACAACAACGACAGTATCGGTGGGACACTCTGAGAAAGGAGCAGCGGGTGGAACATCGGTGGGATCCTCAGCAGGTGGTGCATAAATAGCATTACGACGGCCATCTCGGGGAACGTCTTCCTCAATGGTAATGGAGGAGTTGAAATGTTGGGTAAGATGTGTCATATCGAATCCCATGGAGGGGCTACCATTGAAAAGAGTGGGTGGTGCGGGATCGCCCACCAACATATTTAAAGGATGATTTTTCTGTCTCTTGAGCGTTATCATATAATATTTCAAAAGAGAGAATGCAGTAATACACAAACACAATATTTAAAACAACAAATTATGTACACCTAATATTATGAACAAATAGATATACACAGAATAGGTGAGCTATTTTATTAATAGGACATGGATTATAAATACAACAATGCATAAGATAGAGGCACTCAAGCTAAGAAAGTGACCTAGAATGACTTGGAAATCTGGAAATCATGCCAAAGAAGGCACTGTGTAACTTGAGCTGCTCCAAGCTAAATAGTGTGTTGTCCCTTCAAATCATGATCATACAACTGCTGGCTGAAAGGGAAAGTGTATATCTATGGTGCTCTTGAGCTCTGGTGATGCCAAGATTGCAGATGTCGGCACTATGATGGAAACCCAAGAGAACCCACAAAGGAAAGCAAGATCCAATAAGACCAGAAATTCACCCTCATAGGGTTTGATCACTTTACTGAGTTATGGAGATCTGAAGCATAAACTGAAGTAAGATGGCTGCAATGAGTTATAGATCACATCTATGCTTTGAGGGTTGATTCCTCCTTTATATCTCCAAGCTAGAAGCTTGAGATCTAGCTTCTTCTTCCTCATGTGAAGAGGACAACTTCTTCATACACAACAGTTGGAAAAATTGCGATGTATGGGAGGGATAAGCTCATGACTACTGCAAAATATGTCTCTTCAGCTCAAGAATGATGGACATGATAAGTGCAAATTGAGGAGAAGATCAGTCACGAGATTTCAAGCTAAAGTACTAGAAACTCCCTCCTCTTTTGGATTTACAGGAATGGAGTGGACAATGCTTGATGGGACTCTTGTTGCATGGTGGTCTGATATGTTTGGCCTCATGCCTGATATAGATCTGAAGTGCTCAAAGGCTCATATTTAAGTTCAAAGTGAAAGGATGAACTCTACACTGGTTCGAAGAACAACCTCCTCCTCTGAAACACTAGTGTAGAAATGCCTTAATTCTGAAGATGTATGGGGTCAAGAGAGTAGAAACAATGTGGCACCAATGCCTTATGATGAATGGCAGCTCAAAATAACCTTGCCAGAGTAGGCACTAGAAGTACTCCGTGGATAAGTGTGGAATTCCAGCTTGGGAACACCATGTGCTAAACAACTACATACTTAGCTAAATAGCATAAGCTTTCATAGAAATGTCAAATTACAGATCTAGAGCTAAAAATATCAATAATCAATAATACCAAAATTTCTGCCTCCAATGCTGAGTTCATCTTCGTTATATAGATTGTAAATTGTGAGAGCCTTCCGATGCCTTGGCTCACCTCATAACATAATTGCCATGCACATGTGGACATAGGTCTCCATGTTGAGTGTGCTCTCTTTCCAAAATCTCCACGATATCTACATTTAATGTTCACCCTCTTCATCATCTGTGGACCACTTTCTCAATCATCTCATCATTTATTGCTTTGAGTCCTGCTCCATCTGATTTGACTCCTTCATCACTCCATGTTTTTCTTATTAATGAAATTTCATCACTCCATGTTTTTCTTATTAATGATATTTGATCTCCAATATTAATTCATTAATAATCTTCTCCTCTATTCCATGATGTAGGTCTAACAACTAGTTAACCATATTCACACTCTTAAGAATGGATTTGTTCATCTTCAGTTATGTGTGACTCCACCCTTTTTTTTTTTAATTAGTTAACCAAAATGAATAAAAACTCTAACATTCCAATAAACAGAGGTAAAATTTGGAATATTACATATACAATGCTCCCTTCAAATTCTCCAATGAATCCTTAAAATGCTGAAGGGCTGTTGCCTTTTCCAATTCCAAAACTTGTTTTTAGTTCGGCTGCGCATCCAACAAATTTGTTAGAATTTCTATTTTTCTTGTAAAAGGCGTCTCAGCTGTGAAAAGGTTTCTCCCCGCTCTTTTCACCTCCTCGTCGCATCTTTGAATACGGTCAGCCGCTTGCAAATAATCAGCAATGGATTCGATGAAGCGATCATACATAGTCTCAATCGACACAATGAGGGTTTCCTTTTAATTCTCCGGTGCAATTCCTTGACTACTGTACTAGGGCTGTAAAATGAACCTTGGCCAATGATAATATAACTTCCCACGAACCATAAACTGTTCGGTTTACAATAGTGAAAAATATGGTTTAAATCTTTGCGCCTGGCGGTTTATGGAATTTTCACGTTATTTGTCAGTGTTGCAGTGCGCTGAAGTAGTCATCGGCAAACTAAAATCTCCTGATGGTTGTGAATGAACAAATATATTGGCGTGCTCCTGAAAGAAACGATATGCATAGTAAAATCCTTTACGGAACAACTTCCATATTTAAAAAGCCTATAGGAACTTCACGCTCCAATATTTAAAGCCTAATGAGGCCGCACTTAGGGGGTGTAAAAGTTCCATCGTAATGTGAAAAAAAATGGTTTTGGTGAGCTAGGTGATTTTATACTTTTTATGGTTAGGAAGAATGGGCTCACTTTAACTCATATCCTTAGATCCATCCACTCTAGATCTCAAAGTTATTTATTTTCATTTTAAAAAAGATTTGCAGTTTCAGTTATTTTATATATATATATATATATATATATATATATTGAGTTTATTAAGGGTTTATACTTAATTATAATTATAGTTATTCATTTTATAATGTTTAGTTATTAAATTATTTGATGTTTTGATTGAGTGATCATTTTTGTGACATGGAATAACATTTTTTGTTGTATCCTTGTGTGTAAGGAGGTCATAAGGATGTCATAGTTAATTGACAAATTTTTGGTTTAGGGACAATAGTGATTCCCAACAAATAAGGGTTTATATTTTAGAATTTAAATTTGATCATCAATAATCAATTATTAGTACTAAATAAAAATTTTGTAATATCTTTTGTATTTAAGTTGATTAATATTTTGTATTCAAATTGGTTAATTAAATCAAAATGTGATATGAATATGTGTTTTGTGCTATTTGAGTCATTTGATATTAGTAATTCATATTATTAGCTAGTAGTATTGTAATAAAGTAAAATAAAAATTTCCAATACAAAATGGGGTGAATTTCCATGATTAATTTTTTAAATATTTTTTTTATTATACACTTATTTTGTATGATTATTTCTATTATATTAATATAAAATAAATTTGAACATATTATATTTCTAGTAATTAATTATTAATACTAAATGTAAATTTAGTGACATATTTTGTATTTAAGTTAATTAAAACCTTTTGTATTGAAATTGATTAATTAAATCAAAATGTGATATGAATATGTGTTTTGTGGTATTTTGGGCATTTGATATTAGTAATCCATAGTATTTTCCCATAGTATTGTAATAAAGTATGATAAGAATCTCCAATGTAAAATTGGGTGAATTTCCATGTTAAACTCTTTTTTTAAATGTTTTTATAATTTTGTACTTTTCACTACAAGGAAAAGACCCTCTAACGGAGGTTACAAAGGAGGTTTATAGTGTTATAAAATTGGCCAAAATTGTCAAAAAAAAAACATTTGCTACAACATCTATTTATGATTATAGAGGTTTTGGCGGAGCTTTTAATGGAAATTCAACACAACTAAAAAAAATTATGTGGCCAAACGTTATTACGGATGTTTTTTCATCGGTGTGCTACTTTGACTTGAACACACCGGTGCATACATATAGAAGGCACCCTAGGGCGGTCAAAGCAAAATGCACTGGGTCGTTAAGGTATAAAACCACATCGAGCGTAGTGTTGTTGATACAACGCATGGGGAGGTTCTAATTGGTCTTGAGATTTTTTCAGTGCCCATAAGTCGTATCAACGCACCGGTGCGTAGACGTATAGAAATGCACTGGTGCACAGTATCACAGAAAGGCACCGAGATTTATAGTTGGTATTGGTATTCGTGCGGTGCCGATAGGTCGTACCAAATGCGCTGGTGCTTATAGACACTTAAACACCTTGGTGCGTAGTATCACACAAACACACCGAGACTTATGATTGATATCGATATTCGTGTGGTGCCCATAGTTCGTACAATGATGTCGGTGCGTATAGACACATAAACGCACCGGTGCGTCATAATGCACAAACACACCGATATTTTTAATTGGTTTTGGTGCTTTTTCGGTGCTCATAGTTTGTAGAAATGCACCAGTGCGCTTCATAATGAAAATGCACTGGTGTATTGTTACTAACATGCACCGGTGTTCATTTTGTATTTTTTAGAAACATCGAGCTATGAGAGTGCAATGATTGTGAATGTTTTAAATTCATTATTCATAAAAATTTGACACATATTATAACAATATTCATATAATTCTTATTAATGCATTTTAATGTGATGTTTGGATTAATTTGCTAAATCATATCGTAATTATTGTGGTTTTTAAAAATTCATTATTCACCAAAATTCGACACATATATATCTCATAACAATATTCATATGAATTAAATTTATTAGTGCATTTGAGAACGACAATGGAGAATGCAATAGCGACAATAGAGAACGCAATAGAATAAATTAAAACATATTTTATGATATATAATATATATGAATAAGACAACCTTTATCATACAAAATGGGATAGTTATTAGTATCCCTTTGTCTTTCAATTCAGACACTATGTCTATTACATTAAATCAAATGTCTGATTTCACAGACATATTTCAAAAAATACAACTCCTTGCTTTGATATCCAAACATAGTGATCATCATTCTTCGCTTGAACTGTTGTCACTGTTAGAGCTACTTCCATGACTTGGGTTATTTTCAGGAATGTTTTGTTCACGGTGTTGATTGTTTGCTTCTTCTTCACCTTCCATCTACAAATATAAAAGTAAACTAAAATGAGTGTAAATAAACTCGTGAGAATAATGAAAATTGCAATATTAAATAATATACATCAATGTACATCGAAAATAAAAATGACATACCATAGCAACAATTGACTCATAAACTATACACGTTCTTTCAAAACCACGTACCATGTCATCTTTCAAAATTTCATCTGTTGGAGCAGTTCTACACTAAAAAATCATATATTTGATATAAAAGATGTTTTTGTTCTATTAATTATAGACAGAGCTAAGTAAAACAAGATCGATAGATGCTTACAAATTCCACAGTTAATTTCTCATATGCCAACACATGCTCAACCAATATTTTACTCAATTTCAATCAATTCATCTCATGGTTCTTCTTTGTATGTTAGCACCTGTTTGAAGACATTCAATGATGATTTTTGCAAAAGAACTTAAAAAATACAAAAATGAAATCTAGTTAGGTTGTTATAAGGAAGTAAAAATTACTCACAAACTTAGATATCAACCCTTTTTTTCCTTGTCGTCGTGTTTTATGTGCTGAATGGGTTCCATTTTCTTTTATTTTCTGCAAGAAAATTCTTGAGAATTAATATTTAATGCTAAATTGTTTATTTATTGTACCTAATGATAGAAAAATTGAATGATTACATATTTCATTTGAAGCACGTTGTTGTTGAGATGGCTCCTCCTGCGAAGAAATTTTGTCCATTTCTTTGACCATCCCCTTGTATACCTTTTTGGACATTCCTACTGCAATTTTTCCAATATCAACTCTTTCATCTTTTGAGATTTTCATAATCTTTCTGAAAATGTAACATGAAAATAATTTTTATAATTTTTATAATGATATGTGAAAAGTAAATATAACAAAAGTGATATTTATAAATAATTCTAGACAAACATTTAAAGGAATATAATTTCTTTTTCATTCCTTATTTTTTGTTGTTGTACTTTTTTGCTATTAAAAGTCTGACATGTCTTATTGATCAATTCTCTGGAAACTCTTCCTGCAGTTTAGATAAAATTTGGTTCTTGGAATCATTGGATTGATTTTTGTATTGTAAGTGGAAAGAACATCTATACATTCATTCCACTAGATCCCTCAAACTTTTGTAAAAGTTTTTCCCCCTTTCGTTAACTTCCAACACCACTCCAGATGAGCTAAGGAGCAATTCATTTTCATTTGCATGTTCTATTTTTTTCTTTTCTTAGAACAACATTCCCTTTTTGAGTTTTTGGTCCCTGTAGAACATTAAAAATATGAATTAATAGACTGTTTGACACATGTTATCTAAAAATTTTAAGTATATTATTAATTATAATTAAAGAAATAAACTCATATTGGATTGATAATATTTTTTAATTCACCTAATTCATCATTTTGCAATTTTTCCATCAACCTTTTTGGCTCTTCTGGTCCTAGATCAGAAATAATCTTATCAAGCTTCGTCATTTTGTGGCTCTGCATGATAAACAATAAAAAATACATATTATTTAAACTTACATATGTTGACGCCTAATCCTATGGGATGGGTGTGCACATTTATTATTGTATATTATTTAATATTAGGAAATAAGGAAGGCCAAGAGTCATTGGGGGATGAATCCCAATAGCCTCACCTCCATGTATAAATACATATGCATTCTTCAGCTAATACACATTCTTCTTTGAGGAGTTACCTCCTGGTTTGACATGGTATCAGAGCCAGTCCCACTATTGGCATTTCTGCCTATGGTGTAATTCCCTCTCCTTTTCTCAGTCACTTTTTATTAATAGTTTTTGCTGCTCCTACTTATTGCTAGACTGTTATTCTGCATTTTTTTTATCTCTGCATAGCTCTGACATTGGCAGCTCCTGCAGCTCTTGAAGATTCTGCAATCCTGCAGTTCCTGGAAAACTGCAAATTGCAGCCTCCCTCTGCAGTCCTGCAAAGATCCCATTCCAGTTTTTTTTGTAATGGCCTCTTGGCCTCCCTCTCTCCATCGCTCTCCTTTCCCAACGCCTTTTAACTTAACTCAACACCCCATTTCTCCACACACCTACATACCCCCTCACTCCCATTTCTGTCCCATTTAACACCGCGCTGTATTTGTCTGACCTTAGTATTGTAACACTCCATTGTGGCCCATCAAAGTATGACCATACTGGTTTATTCTCCATGCTCGACATTGCTTGCAGGTGTTGCGTGAGGTCATAATAGCCTGCAACAGTAGATTTTAGGGGGTCATTTATCTATTGCAGTGCTCAGTCGGCTCTCCATTATATAAAACACAGTCATATATTTCAAGATATTACAGCGCTGCCTATCAATACGCGCCACAGCAGTCTCACACACCGCCCCTCTCCGCGCTATCAGTCAATACAGCCACGCTACCTCTTCATCCATATAATACGTTGTTATATATGTTGTCCGCCCACGCTACCTCTGTCCATATAATACGCATGGTATATGCTGCCTATCGATACAGCATATCAACGCTCCCACCATAGCAACGTGCTCCCACATGAATGTCAATACTCCCACCTCCAGTTATATATAATATGCCCCCCATTCAAGATAATCCCCTCTGCGTAGCAGCGCCCTCGACCATGGTATCGGAGCCCAGTGCCCTCCATTATGTGCCCAATACCGGCTTTCCTTTCCATACAACGCTGTCCACATAACAAAACACTGTATGCATTTGTGAAACCGCCACTCCATAACACGAATAGCGTTCTTTAATACCATACCGCTCCACTTTACCACTTGTAATACCGCTCCCTCTCTTATATTTCTGCCCCTCCCTCTTTTAATACCACCTCCCCCCTCATATATAATACTTACCAGCGCTGTCCATAATACCGCCTACATTCTCAATACCGCCCCTCGTTATTCCCAATACCTCCCCTTATTATATTCAATACCACTTTTCCCATTCATATACCATCCCACCATATTAACCCCCATTCATATATTCAATACCACCTCCATAAAACAATATCCATATAAAGTCCCTTTCTTCTTCTTCAAAAAAAAAAAAAAAAAAAAAATTGGTGCAGAATTCAGTTTTTTAGCAGAGTTTTTTGTCTTTTAGAATTCAGTGTTTTAGCAAAGAGTTGTCCCCTTTAATTGAGCAAATATCTAGAATTGAATTTTTCTAGCAGAATTATTTTTCCTCTTAAGAAGAATTTTTTTCCAGCAATCTAATGCATTCTCTCATCTCTATTGTTGGGGTGCTTCTCTCCAGCAAAGAGAACTATCTTGAATGGTCTCAGAAGATTAAACACACGCTCATTTTTAATGAGTTGTGGAGAGGAATCTGTGAAGGAAAATAAGGAAATCCACCAGAAAAGCCCACTTCAGACAAAGAGCTCGCTATTTGGGAAAACAAGAACTGCAAGGCCTATGCCTTGATTGCAGCTTCTGTAAATGAAGAGGTGAGTCGCCACATTTCATCATTCTCAAATGCCTATGATGCCTTGAGCAAGATAAAAGAACTCTATGACTCACATTCAGAATTAGAAAATGTTCAATTGATGATTAAGCTGTTCAGTCTTGAAATGAAGAATGATGATCCCCTTGCCTTAGCTTCAGAAGTTAGATCGATCATGCATGATATTGATAGCACTGGTGTAAAAATGGACATACCTCTCATAGCATATGTTAAGGCATTATATCCGACTTACTCACATTATCTTGAGTCTTTGCAAGCAAGTGGGAACCTTGAGCATATCACCTTTGAAACACTTGAGAAAAAGTTTGCAGAAAGAGAGAAAGATTTTGGGAAGATGACAGTCCCTTCATCTTCCGAAGAGGCTGCATACTTGGCACATAGAGAAAAGATTCATGCTCCAGATTCATCTAGAGGAAGAGGTGGCAGAAGAGGAAGAGGAAGAAGAAACTTCACAGAAAGGGGGGGCAGACAATCTGAAAAATCCAATCTTCATTGCACACGTTGCAATAGAGATGGACATGATGCATCCAAATGCAGAACACCTTCCGAGAAAATTGAGCAGCAAAGAAATCAAGGCAAAGGTAAAACTAATGACAAAGACAAAGGTAAAGCACCTGAATCTGCTCACTATGTTCTAGCACATTGTAGCAATGGAGTAACTGAAAACCTATTTGATGTTTCATTTACTTCATGGAGAGATGATTGGTTGCTAGATTTAGGAGCAACATGTCACATGACATTTAGAAAAGATTATTTTTAAGAATTCACTGACAAAGTTGATGGAGCAGTATATTTCGCAGATAAATCCAAAATCAAGCCATCAGGGCTTGGCACAGTCAAGCTTAAGTTGCCTGGTCTTCCAGATCATATCCTACATGAGGTTCTATACCTCCCTGAGTTGAAGAGAAACTTGTTGTCCCTAGTCGAAATCCGGCAGCAAGGACACTCAATTCACTTGTTTGATGGCAAGGCAGAGGTCAGAAAAGCATCAGATCACTCACTTGTCATGGAGGGAATAGAATAAGGGAGACTCTTGAAGCTGAAAGGTTCATCTGCTCATGCTCAAAACTTTGCATTCAGTTCACATCATGATGAAGGTACATTCCCATCAAGTCTTTTATGGCATGCTAGATTTTGACACTTAAACTATGAAAGCCTTCGTTTGTTGAAGAAAAATGGTGTTAATGGACTGCCTACAATTCCTAGAAAACCTAAGGAATGTGATGCTTGTATTCTAGGAAAGCATAGCAAACAACCATTTCATGATTCACACTCCAGAGCACATAGAAAACTTGAACTTGTTCATTCAGATTTATGTGGCCCTATGCCTATTGCTTCTTCAAATGGAAACAAATACATGATGACATTTATTGATGACTACACCAGAATGTGTTGGATTTACTTACTGAAGAATAAGTCTGATGCTTTTCAAACTTTCAAGAATTTTCATGCATGGATTGAAAATGATGCACAAACACATATTGGATCTCTACATACTGATAATGGAAAATAATACACTTCAAACGAATTTGAAAATTATCTTCGTCAACATGGAATAAAACATCAAACAACTGTGCCATATAATCCACAACAGAATGGTGTAGCTGAAAGAATGAACAGAACTATTTTAAATATGGTCCACTCCATGTTATTTTTCAAGAATTTGAAATCGATGTTTTGGGCTGATGCAATTATGTGTGTTGTTTACATAAAGAATAGGTGTCCTTCAATTTCAATTAGAAACAAAACTCCTTTTGAAATGTGGCATGGCCACATTCCTTCGTTAAAGCATTTCAGGGTCTTTGGGTTCGCCTGTTACGCCTTGATACCCAAGGTTCAAAGGAACAAACTTGGTGCTAGAAGTAGAAAATGTATCTTCTTGGGGTACTCCAACACCTCCAAAGGATATCGTCTCTATGATGAAACAAATAATAAGTTTGTGATAGCAAGAGATGTCATATTTCTTGAATCTTCCAAGGGTGACAAGGTTGTTGAGCTGCAACTTGATCGCCTGGATAGATTCACACATGGAAAGTCTTTCCAAGAATTTGATAATGTGATTCGACATCTTCGTGTGAAAATCATCCAAATGGTACTTCAAAAATAATATTTTTTATAAAGAATTTACAGAGAACTTGCCTTTTTTTTCTTTTCTTGATGTATTATCAGTATTTTTGTTACTTGATCTCTTGTCAGTCATTTATTTATCAATCTGAAACCTGTACCATATCATTCATTAACATATTTATAAATAAATTGTCAACTTTTCAGGTAAAAAATAAATCTTAAAGAAATGGTGCACCTTTCATGATGTACGCACCGCCGTCGGTGCGTAGTAGTATTAAAAATGCACCACAAAAATAGTATAATAGATGGTACGGTGCGTGGGGGCATTATAAACGCACCTCACAAACATTGTAATAGACCATATGGTGCTATCCTCGTAATAGGGAGCACCGATGCCCTATTTCAGATATGGCGCACTGATTTAAAAAAAATGTTTTCAAAATTCTATTATAGTACTTGCGTGCTGCATTGTATAATACATCGCACTAGTGCACTAGGTTACATAGGGTGCACTGATAAAACAAAATCCATTTTTTTTTTTAATTCAAACAATGGCCGAATAGATTGGATCCGATAATGCAAGTCGTCCCATGGGATGGATGTCAATCTAAAATGAAAAGCCCTAATTCTGAAATCACAGAAATAGGGAGAAGAAAGGGCAAAAACAAAAAAATGAAGGGTTTATGGTAAAAATGGATAAATATATAGAAAAAGAAAAAAAAAATCAAATTTAATCATGAGATGGTTTGAAATTCTATGATACATGGTTTTAATCACCAGATGTTTGATTTCTAATTGTTTGAATACTTCTGTTTGATCGTATTTCACTGCTTCATAGTGCCCTCATGCTCTCTTCCTCCAGGTATGTCTCCTGCAAATATCTGGCTGAAAATTTTAGAAAAAAAGGTGAAATAATGAAAAGTGTTTAGTATTTAAAGAATTATGTTGTGAAATTAGATTTTCGAAAATATTTTGCTGCCCATTTTTCAACTTTACGTTTTTTTTTTCACTTAAAGAAAATAGAGTCGCATTTTTTTTATTTGTGTTTATTCGTCATCGGTGCATCACTTAATAACACCGCACCGACGCATCGTTTTGTAACACCGGCACCGGTATGGTTATATATACAGTAGCACCAATTTTCAATTAAGGCATCGAAATTACTTTTAGGTGTGTACACCAAAATTTAGTGAACTCCAACCATAGAAATTGAGAATTATAATTTTGTTTATTCTTTAGAATTATAATTAAAATTAATCTTGAGAATTGGAAATGGATAAATTGTTGATGGAACTAACTATTCTTCCAATTCATTTTGTTTATCGCATGAGTTCGCCACTGATTATGTGGAGATAATGCAATGTGGGGCGTGTGAAGATGCAATACTACAGGGAACAAGTGGGCAATTGTAGCGTGTGAATCTATTATAATTGGCACTTAAATATTTGCAACCAATATGTTTTAGAATATAATCTGCAGATAGAAGGATGGTCTGCCCGCAATTAGTACATATAATCTACACAAGGGTAATGTTATGGGAGCATTGACAATGAGTCCTTCATTCTGCATTTGTTAGGAGAAGAAGACCGATTTTCGACTAGACGATGTGGTTATTACATGTGGAGGCAATGGTTTCCGATAGAAAATGAGTATAGGGTTGAGCAGAGGAAAGACGTTGCAAAATAGGCTATTACATTAGTTTTTCCAATGGGAAATTGATTTGCAAGTGGAAATATGGTAGCTGCAGGTATCTATGCTTTTCTTCCAACAGAAATGGGCACTTGATTTCCATTTTTAATACAAGAAGACTTTTCACTGGTTTCATCCACAGGACCACATCTCAGACAAGTTAGAGATGCGATTCAAGTTCAATTGAAAGGCAAAGATGTGATTTTATGCGACATCAGCTTTGCCGGTAAAAGTTTATGTAAGCCAACCGAAACTTGCACAATACTCCCAGCTGCTTTTAAATGCATTATAGATAATCGTTCCCTTCATGGTACCTACCAGCCCGATCAACAATGCCAATTAATCTTTCTCTGTTGTCCTTAATGGAATGAGAATCCTTCCCTTCATGGTGCCTCTTGGATTTATCAAATGCCTCGATTGATTTTTCTATGCCATCAACTCTGGTCTCCATTTATCCATCATGGGACCTCTTGACCCTATCGTCGGCCTCAACCGAATGCTCTCGGCCAGTCTCAACCTGTACTCCTCTTGTACTCTATCAAGCTCTGTAGTCGTCTGCATCCCTGTAAGCATCTTTGTCCATATTTCTGTTTGAATCACTCATTTTCTCTGTTATAAAATTCTTAGCCGAAATTCGAACTCTCGTCTTTTCAAACACTCATCTCCTTAGAATAATTCTTGTTTGCGATTTGAACCCTCTGCTACTCCAATACTGCACTTTATAGAATAACCTTGTTCCAGTGCACGCTATTTTATAGGCACACCGGGGCAGTTTGTAAGATCGAGGTTTTTTTTTGGTGTGGTGTTTTATGACGCACCAGTGTAGAAGTGTTCTGAAGCATCAGTGCATTGGAGTAATAAGATGCACCGGTGCGTGTTATGATGATAAGCACACCGGTTTGTATAATTTTTTTTTTTTTGTATATAATATCATGATAAAGTAATGATAATTCTAATGTACATGAATTTATTTGCATTATTTTCTAAACTTTATTATGTTACAAAAATTAATATTATTCTAGATTTATTATTTTACAATTATTTACAAATTTATAAATTTAAATATTTTAATAAAATCATTTCACATTAATACAATTAAAATTTTCACATTAATACAATTAAAATTTTACAAATATTTTACATACAATTACAATTAAATTAGAATTAGAATTAGAATTACAATTACAATTTTACAATTTCACATACAATTATGATTAGAATTAGAATTAGAATTTTAATTTTACATACAATTACATTTAGAACTTTACATACAATTAGAATTAGAATTACAACTTTACAATTTGTCATTTATACAATTAAAATTAAAATTACAATTACAATCATTTCACAATAAATTAAATATTACAATTACAATTAAAATTTTACATTAAATATTTTTCATACAATTATAGTTAAAACTAAAATTACAATTACAATTTTACAATTTCACATACAATTACAATTAGAATTACAATTACAATTTTAATTTTACATACAATTACATTTACAATTAAAATTTTACAATTACAATCATTTCACAGCAATACAATTAAAATTTTACAAATATTTTACAATATACAATTAGAATTAGAACTAGAATTACATTTACATTTACAATTACAATTTTAAAAATATTTTACATAAAATTACAATTACAATTACAATTACAATTTTAGAATTTTACATACAGTTGCAATTACAATTACAATTTTACAATTTTTCATATATACAATCACAATTAAAATTACAATTACAAAATTGAATATTACAATTACAATTAAAATTTTACATCAAATATTTTACATACAATTACAGTTAAAATTACAATTACATATAAAAATACAATTTTACAATTTTACATACAATTAAAATGAAAATTTCAATTACAATCATGACATAATATTTAATAAATATCATTGTCATTTAATATTAAATTAATTAATAAACATCACGATTATGATAACCATCGTACAAACATCATATTTGACTCAAAAAAATATTCAAACATCAAATTAACATTATATATTAACATCATCACAGCACAAACATCAAATATATATACATCTCATGTCAAATAAATCATGTTATCACATACACGTCTATCTACAAGCTAAACATTAAATGAACATATTTAACATGACCTAACAATATACACATCATGATGCTCACGAACATGTAAATTAAGTACAACTGCAACATGAACATAAAATACATGGACCATCTATATATATATATATAAAACTGAATAACTGAATAATGTTAAACATATACAACTATAATAAAAAAGTCATGGATCAGCTGGTGGTAGTACGTCAACATCAATAGCAGTACTAGTGGAGGCCTACTCAGTCAATGGTGCAGCCTCAACGGTTGATGGTCGAGCCTGCTCATGATCATGACTAGTACTGATGGATGCTGTAGGTTGCTGATTACTGGACGTGGCAGATTGTCGAGCCTCCTCTCCATTATGACTGCTAGATGCTAGTGGAGCCTCATGCTCATCAGGTGCAGCGCGAGGTGAATGATCATGAGTTGAGTCACTGCTCGCGGACTTTCCATCACATGTTGTGGCTCGAACATGACTATAATGTGCAACAGTCCTCCTCAGTCATGTAACAACTATCGTAGCTCCTACGACATGCAGCATCAATATGTACATGTCATGCGACATGCCTCTCCACATCCTTATTAGCCTATCATCGGTCTTTATGTATCTGTAATTAGCGGGCCTCATGCCCGCCTCAACCATAAATGCACTGAGTTGGTCGCTCAAATCCGCTTATATCGAGTATCAGGTCAACCGTGCCTAGCAAAAGGCGGTACTGGCGCACCAGCATGGGGACCATGTCTCTCTCCACCGGCCTCTTGATCATGAGCCTCGGCATCTGCCATGTCCTGATCCTCATCAGGATCCACACCTGGATCATGTGGTGGTGGTTCCGGCATCTCTTCACCATCAAAAGAGCCAATGTCTGCAAAATATATACAAGTACACAAGAATAATTAGACAATTTCATTAGACAATTTAATAAAAATGAATTAAATAACATGCTAGAATAAATTTAAATATATAAAACAGTAATATTACCTCTATCATCTGACGGATCATCAGCTACGAAGAGGATGTTGGCACACCCTCGCCAATCCAATCCAGCATACGGATAGGGGACCATAATGAAGGGATGAACCTCATCAACACTGGCTAGTAAGTCGAGTGCATCATGCGATATCCTGGCTGGAAACATAGTCTCTCCTCTCTTGGGCATCATCTGCCCCCACATGTGCATCCGGGCCTCCAACATCGGCCTATGAGGCTGTTGAAAAAAAGCAGGCCTCATCTCTGGAAACCTCTAAAAAAATAAACAAAAAATATCTGAAGGAAAATGGAAGTTGACCCTCCCTTGTGCATGAGCACAACATCTATCTAAGTTGTACAAAACTGCCGCAAAAAAATGGCAGACCACTTGACAAGTCATAGCTCCTGTACTAAAGAATCAATAGAATATAGACGCAGTCAACTAATGTGTTTCCCATCACTAGTGTTGTGTGAAATGGTCAAAATGAGAAGTGAGAACCACTCCATGTCCTGTCTGCCAAATGCACCAATATCTAGCTGACCTCCAGGGACCTGAAACTCTGAAGGAGACAGTACATTTGCTCCAATATATCTCTGGGAGTAAACAAACTAACTCCCTTCTACACAACTAGCTGGAACCTCTGGGAATGAGGGAAAATCCAGCCCTCTCCTCGATAGCCCTGTAATGAAATAAATATCCTTCTCAGTGGGTGTGTACCACTGGTCAGGACCAACGTGGAAACCCTGTCGGTAGGCATTCCACTTGTAGATAAGATTTCTCGAAAAGGCACTATGGGCATTTAGGGAAGTAGCCTCCTCATAGAGCTTGAGGAGGCCTACCTATGTTAGGAGCCCCTAGTTATCTGCTGTAATAGGGAGAGGGTACGCATCTCTCTCCCTCTCTCGTGCCTCCCACTGGAAAAGCATGTCATATTGCTCCGCCTGTTGTCACTGCCGTTCCTACTCTTCTCTCTGAATCCTGGACATATTAGATATTTTTTTTATTAAATCAGACATGTATTTATGAATATAAATATATAATTTTTTTGGAAAAAAAAAACAAACTCGTCGGTGCATCAAAAACAGTCATGCACCAGTTCCGGTGCGGCTTTTTTTGTAAAGCACTGGAGGCAGTGCCCCAGATGACATAAAACGCACTATATTCGGTGCACCTGAAATTTTCTCAATCCCCGTTCACTATATATGGTGTCAAAAGAGCGGTGCACTGACTAAAATATATGCCCCGACGCGTATAGTCGTGTCAGCGCACCGACTTTGTGACAAAGTATATAGTCAACGGTGCAGTCTTTTACCCGGCCGTACCATTGACCTTGTCGGAATGCAAACTGCGGTGCGCTGACATAAACCGGAGTGGATATATCCATCAATGCACCACGTTGCTATTCCCATGGTCAACGGTGGGCGTAACTAAATGACCACACCGCAAATGTTTTTTAAATTTTAAAATAATGCGGGGTGCCTTTCGATACCGCCCTAGAAATGGTGTGGATAGTGTTAGCACCAGTTGCGGTGTGACCTATAAATTTTGCAAGCAGCACCGCTTATTGGTGCGATACGAATGGTTCATGCGCACCGCGCAACAAAAAAAAAAAAAAAAAAAAAGATTTTTTTTTTTTAATAGTTAATTTTAAGGTTATTTCAAATTTTAATATACTAGAAAGCTGAATTATGGAAAAACAAAAAAAATACTTGTACCTTTCACCATCAAGGAAGCATATTGGCTGTAGAATTTGCGAAAGAAAATTTTCCCATCATTTTGCAAAGTGCAAGTTGGAGATTGGTGGCCAATGCACAACAGCAGTGCATGCAATGGGTGCAATGGGAGCACCGATGTCAAGGGCACTCAGAGAAGGTGAAATTGCACCAGTGGTTCACAGCTCTGGGGTACTGATAAAAGTGAAAAATGTGGTTTTTTGGCCGTAATTTTTTTTTTTATTTAACTCTATTCTGGTGCCCAGAGTTTTATAGGTGCACCGGTGCAGTTTCTTAAGGATGCACTGGGCTATTTCAGACTTGGCGCGTTGTTTTACAATGCACCGGGGCAGTTACTTAACACCGCACTAGCCTGTTATAATTTTGGTGTGGTGTTTCATGACACATCGAGGCGGAATAATTTTGAGGCCCAGGTGCTTTACAATAATAGGGTGCACTGGGCATGTCTATACAAAATGCACGATGTCTGGTGTGCAAGTGTTTTGTGCGACCAGTGCTTGCTCTTGTAGAGCACACCTGTGTTTGGGAGCAGAAAAGTAAAAAATGCGGTCTTTGGCAGTAATTTTTTTTTTTTTTTACAATTAACACTTTTTTGGTGGGCGTGTCTTATAAGCCCATCAGTGTTGTTTCAGATGAATGCAGTGGTCTACTTGTATTTTGGCATGGTTTTTTATGATGCACTAGCACGAAAGAGCTTGTGCGCACCAGTGCCTTCTCTTGTAGAGCACATCGATAATTGAGAGCTCTAGAGCACTGAAAAAAGTGAAAAATCTGGGTTTTTTTGCCATAATTTTTCCTTTTTTAACACTTTTCCGGTGCACATGCTTTATCGGTGCACCAGTGCTGTTTCTTATGAACGCACTGGTCAATTTGTGTTTTTGCACATTGTTTTAGGATGCACTAGTGCAGGTTCTCAGTATCGCACTGGGAATTTTCAGTTTTGGCATAATGTTTTATGATGCACCGATGCGGAAGAGTTTTGAAGCATCGATGCTCTACAGTAATACGATGCACCAGGTAGGTGTGTATGGAGCACATGGTGTCCGATGTGCCAATTTTTTGCATGCACTTGTGCTTTCTCTTGTAAGGAGCATTGGTGTGATGTTGAATGATAAGTGCACCGAGTAGAAAACATCCGCAAAACCCTCCACCCGCCAACCTCCTCTAGTAACCTCCGCTAGAAACAGATGTATGGTGTATGTTTATAAGGGTTTCCTCAAAAACATCTTCTAGAGGGTCTTTTCTTTGTAGTGTTTTTAGTTTTTATTTTTTCGTATAGATATACACTTCAAGTTATTGGAACAAATCAAGGAAGAGTTAATACATATCCATGTGTTAATGGAAATTAGGACTTATGGGGAAGAAAGAGGTGAATTTCCATGATTAACTCTCTTCTTAGATGTTTTTATAATTATATACTTATTTTATATTGTTATTTATATTATATTAATGTGAATTTAAATTAAGCATATTAGATTTCTCATTTTAAATTATTATTAAAAATTATTAATAATTAAAATAATTTTAATGGTAGTTACTTATAAATTGTGGTATTTGATTTAAGAGTTGCAAATTTTTGGAAACTTTTCATGTCAATTTTTCTTATCTAATTTATCCAAAATAAGGAAAGAAAGACAACTCCTTAGTTTTATGGTTCTAGTTTTCCAATATACATTTTTAATAGTTTGTGTGTAGACAATTAGGTATGTTATAAATGTGTGTACATAAAATTTTAGATAGAAGTATTAAATGATTAATGGTTATTTTTATAGGTCATAATTGATTCTAAAAAAAATTAAAATAGATAAAGATAATGTTAAAAATTTAGAAGAATGTAGTGTTAATATAAAAATGTAATATTTCTTTTTAAGAAATAAGTTTTGGAAAATTATGAAGTAGAAAACATGAAGATTCCTAGGAATGAATTATAAATATATCATCTTAAGTTTATCTTAATTCTATATTTACCAAATCAAACATTTCTTCACTTTAGAATAGGTTTGCATCTCTATATGGATTTTGGTTTTATTATTAATTATAATGATAAATATAATTATCAATTGTACCATATAATGATAAATATAACTAGCAACTGTACCATATGTTACAAATGAAATTCTGTCAATAAGTAACATAGCAAATAGTAGTACAGAGTAAAAAAATATGTTATATGTTATGTGATTTAATTGAATATTCAATTTATAAATAGAAATTATTTTATTTAAAAGAAATTATAGGTTTGGAGAATTGTTTGGATCAAAAAATTTATTTTTTTATTAAGACTTAGGTTGTCCTATGATATTTGAAAAAAATAAATTAAATAAATAAATAATTTTAATATAGCTTTAAAAATATGTAAAAACTATATTTTGTTTAATCTCTGAACACATTAACAGTGAACTTCCTAAAAACAGGTTTGCGAACATGCTGGAAGGCCAATAAAAGCAACACATGGGACTGTCAATATTGTATTTTCAAGGAAATCTGTGTAATTACAAATTTTCACATAGTAATGTCAAATAAGCTTCCAAATTCAATACTTCAATTATCCACTAGTGAACCATAGAGAAAAAATTGTTATTATCTATGTAAAGTATAGATTTCATGATTTACTTTGAACAAATAAAAATATCTGGAAAGCTAAAAAAACACCCACACACATGCTAATAGCATCCTTTATATAGCTGCAGAACTCTTGATCATGGTGATGACTGCTGTAAAACTCTGCACTGCAGAATCATTGTCTTGTTTTCAGCATATAGACCTTACTGCTAATATGTAAGGACCAACACTTCTAACTCACATAATACCAAGACCTCGGGTGAGGCATTTTCTTTCTTAAAAAAAGGGAAATACTTTAAAGCCTTTACTAAAAGGCTGGCCCTGAGGTCTGATCAGATTAGGTCATGGTCCTAAAGCCTCATACGTCAAAAAGGAAAAAAAACAGTTAAGAATGGTAAGCTGACTACATATTTCTATTTCTACTGTTCTCAACCCCAATGTAAAGGCTGGCCCTGAGGTTTGATGAGATTAGGTAATGGTCCTAAAGCCTAATAACTCAGAATGGAAAAAAACAGTTAAAAATGGTAAGCTGACTACATATTGCAATTTCTACCGTTCTCAACCCCAATTCTCAGAAGTCTGTTTGGTTTGATCCTAGTGAAATACCAAATTATAACACCTGCAGAAATCAATCCACCAACAGCAACCCGGACCACGGTCCCTGTCTTCCAAGAATCCAACATTAACTTTCAAGTTTCAGATTCCGGAATAGAAGCATATCAAATGAAACCACTTGAATTGTTCTTGTAATCCATAATTAAGTCCTATGTTTTACCTGCAATCACCGTGTCTGTTTTGTGGTGAAGATGGCTATGATCTGTAAACAGGCAGGCATATGTCAGTGGTATCATTATAATCACTATAATTTGAATGTGTCTATTTATGCCTAAACACAGGTAATTTAGGGGATTTGAACATCAATTTTGTGGATACAGAACACTTTATTATTATGACTATTTTTAATTAAGTTGTCATTATTATGACTATTGTCAATTAAGCTGCTATCTATGGATTTAAAAGTTTTACAGAGCTGAAAAAAAAAAATTTAAGATCTTCACATTTTCAATCATTTAATGAATAATAAACACTAAATATATTCCATAATATTTTTTCCATATATTTATTTATGGATATGGATTGTTAATCAAAATGCTAGAATTTGGACATAAAATGCCAGAATTCGGACATTTAACAAGGTACCCACATTACTCATAGTCATTCAACCTATGAATTGAACACAGGTAATTTAAGGGATTTGAACATCAATTCTTTTCGTACAGGAAACTTCATTATTATGACTATTGCTAATTAAGCTATCATTATGATCCTTATCTATTTAAAATTTGATGAAAAACATTGTTTCAGCCATTTTATCTGAGTGATAAATATTTAAATTCTATTACAGAAATAAGTTGAATTTAATATAAAAATAGAATCTATACTGATAAAAAAACACAGATTCATTTTAATTCTGGAACTAAGATTTTACATTTAATGAGTAATAAACACTAAATATATTCCATAATATTTTTTCCATACATTTATTTATGGATATGGATCCTTAATATAAATGCTAGAATTTGGACATTTAACAAGGTACCCACATTACTGATAGTCATTCAACCTATGAATTGAACACAGGTAATCTAGGGGATTTGAACATCAATTTTTTTGGTACATAAAACTTCATTATTATAATTATTGTTAATTATGCTGTTATTATTCTCTTTAGCTATTTAAAATTTGATGAAAAATATTGTTTCAACAATTTTATGTGAGTAATAAATATTTAAATTCCATTACACAAATAAGTTGAATTTAATATAAAAATAAAATTTATACTGGTAAAAAAAGACACATTCATTTTAATTTTGGAACTAAGAGATTTTACATTTAATGAATAATAAACACTAAATATATTCCATGATATTTTTTCCATATATTTATTTATGGATATGGATCCTTAATATAAATGTGAGAATTTGGACATTTAACAAGGTACCCACATTACTGATAGTCATTCAACCTATATAGTCGTATGGGAAGTTGCAACCTATGTAGTCCTATCGGAAGGGCTGCAGGAACAGTGGGAATTTTAGTCCAGACAAATTATCTTTACCAATTTTAGGCATTAGGCATTGAACGAGGTATCCCCATCATTGATTGAAATTCCACCAGTATTGATAGAAATTCCACCCATGAAAAGGAAAATTAAGGAAACACAATCTCAGACATGTGAAAATTGTTTGATATTAAGGTCGTCACATAAATAGCAATCACAGGTTGTTAACAGTGAACTTATTTGCCTGGAGTTTGTGCAAGTGACCCCAACCCATTGAGACCAGCAGGGTTCAGAACCGCTCCAACTTTGTGGCACCGTGTATGGCAGCTGCAGCAGAAAATCAAAATAAATATATGACCATTTGGAGCTTCTACCAAGTTTTGTGATGTTGCAGATACAATTTTCAATTCTGCAGATAATAGACATACTGAAAACTGAATATGAGATAGAATACATGGACTGCTAAGTCAAATGTGCTTGCGAGCTAACCGTCGTTGGGTTTTGTGACCGCTGAAACTCCAGTGCAAATGCGGAGAAGAAATACACTAATAATTAAACCAAAGTATGAAGTCCCCTTGATTTTCTGTACTGAAATAACCAATGCATTCCTGAACAGATGTTGGGGGTGGCTTGTAGAATCTCCAATCATCCACAAGCCACCGCTGGTATACCATATAAAGAAAACATTAGTCGGAATCATTCCTCTGGCTCCGAATTTTATAATCTGGATGAATTTTTCAATGACTTACTCTACTACATAAATACGTTGAATTTAATATAAAAATAGAATCTATATTGGTAAGAAACACAGATTCATAATTCCGGAACTAAGATTTTACAAAGCTTAAAAAAAATTAAGATCTTCACATTTTTTTAATAAACACTAAATTAAAATAGATCTATTCTAGTTAATGTGTAGCTATTTAAAATTATTATGTTCTAAGTTTTTTTTCCTTTTCAGTCTCAAACAATTGAGCAATCTCATAGTATATATATCTGTAACAGCAGTAAATTGCCTTCGTGCCTTCCTGATTAAAAAGGGTTTCCAAGACTAAGCCAGTGCCAATCCACAGAGATTCCTTGCATTCAGCCAACAGTGACCCATGTACTTCAACAATTAAACCAGTTTTAAACCTGAATGAAACTGGCTCAAAGTTTGTGATTCAGAAGTACACTGACGCAGCCTTGGTTGGTTTTTATGCACAAGTTGCATTGAATCAAAAGCACAAAAGTACATATCAAATAAAAGTAGCATCAAATTTAAATTTATAAATACAGATTACAAAGTAGTTTGCACTCTGTAACCGGCGTACTTGAACAATAAGGTTGTGACATTAGTGCCATTGCAGAGATACAGGAAATTGCCCAATTCTGTCTCAAAGCCACTGGTCTCTCTTCCATACCCATCATACTGACACATCACTTAGTGATTTGTGTTAGATTCTTAGGAATTTGGTTATAGAGAGCATTTCCAGATATTTCTTTCAATTTCATGGACAGTGTAGCTGTTTGGAGGATCTAAAATTGTTTTCCGTAACCATTTTCAATTCTAAAGTAATATTATTTCAATAGTCTAATATAAAAATCAACTGTAAATAATGGTACAAGTGGTTAACGAATTGTTTTAAAAAATTATTAATTTTATGTTTTTTAATATGTGATTTGGATATTAATAAATTAATGTATTTTAATTTAATTTTTTTATTTTTTATTTTATTTTAATTATATGGTGATTAAGTCAAAATGATTACCCCATTAAGATTCTTTTCACATAATTTATAAAATATTTGTGAGTGTATATTTCAGAATCCTTTAATCAAGTTTATATAAGTTTATGAATGAATGTTTCATGCAATTCTTAGTAAAAATTCATTAGCTCCATGTTATTAGCCCATGGTATTGTAAGAAAACCTATTTACAAATTAATAATATCAATGATAAAATGACATGAATATAAATGGTTAAGAATATTGTTATATTGTAAGTTTATTTAAGTATTAAGTTTTTATATATTATTAAGAATATCGTGTCTTTAAATCATGTACATGAAGCTACAGTAGGTTCATGTAGGGGTTCATAGTTGGGTTCATATAAAGTAGTGTTCAGAGAAACTTAACAAGGCTAAGTCTGCCCTTTGGGGACAGCAAGCAAGCTTTTGAGAAGCCTCTGCTAGATATTGGTATCAGAGCCAGTAAGCCGGTGTCGCCTGGTTCATAAAAGGTCAGTACTTAACCAGTCTCTCTTTAAAAAGAAAATTAAAATGGATTCATCTATGTCAAATTCTGTATCTTAAAGAGAACTTGAAGAGAAAGATAGTGCTGAACAAAACCCATTACGGGATATGTTTGCTCGTAGCAGTAGTAGAGTCATTAATGAGTCTGATCATCTCTATGAAGAGGTTGAACCTCAAGCAAGATGGGTTTTTCCGCCTCTCAAGTCTATAGTGACATAGGTGTCTGGCATCTGAAAGAAGCCACTAGGATCACCATTAAAGATTCGGTCAGCTCTATAGAAGAGAATAGTGATCTTGTACAGTTAATCCCTATTCTAAACCCGAAGGAACTTCAAGCTGAAGCTAAAAAACTGGGAACCCAATTTTTACATTTGGGTTATGTAAGAGTTGGTATTCATGCATTAGTACATCCGGGTGTTGATGCTTATGTGCTTGCTACTGTCAGAGATCTGACGCACAATAAGTATACAGATTCTCTAATTGGAGGAATTGTTGCTCCATTGTCTAATGGACCAGTGTGGTTTGATTGTTACCCGAACTTTTCGGTATCAATCACAAATGAAACCCTGGAAGATATATTGCAGCTTCAAATCCAAACAATGGGATTTGATATGAGGAAGAAAAGATAAAACATTGCCATTCAGTTTCGTGGTTGTTTCCGCCATACCTCCACTATGTTTCCTGTAGTCCTCCATGCACCCAGCCGAGAGTCCAAAACTAGTGTCGTAGTCCTGACTAATCCTAAAAATCAAAATATAGAACATCAGGCCATTAAATGGGAAGATCTGACTTTCCCAGAACAATGGACAGTTTCGAACCCTAAGCCTCTCGCTGTACATAAAATAACCTCTGCCAACATTACAGAGAATCAATCCTCAGCTATCCTGTCTTTTCCCAGAAGGTCAACCATAGACAGGAAAAGGATTGAAGAAGCCTGCAAGAAGTCTCCTATGTATATACCTCCAGATTGTATAGATACTGGTTGCAGTTCAAGTGTTTCTAATTGTAGACATGTAGCTTTGTTCGAGTTTGCTCAGTTTGTTAATTTTCAGCCCCTGAGTGTCCAATGTCCACAATGTAAACAACATGTTAATTTGCAGAGTCTTTCCTATACTGTTCTTCATGAAAACCATAATAATAGGACTGGTGAAGCCCCTTCTGCGTCTTCTCCACACCCATGTCCTAATCCAAAATGCTCTGACATTCCATTGCCTCATGAGGACGAGCATGTTCTTATGATGCATCTTATTCCACAATTCGAAGATGAAGATCCAAGACTCACAGAGATTCTAATGAATCAGAGACCAGCAAATAATCCAAGATATGGATTGGGCTACATTGAACAAACAAATCAGTTGATCCCTGAATGCATATTCAGAGATTTTCCTCCAAGAACTAAAAGACCATCAGTGCCTGAAATCCAAAAGTTTTATACGTTAATGGATGGTTGTTGAAAACATGAGATCCCTGCAAAATGGATGAAGCAGATGTTGAATTGAGATCTATTCACCAATCCACAGGCTGATGCGTTTGCAGAAGCTTTCCCAAAGGAAGAAAAGATGAAGATGGCTGCAGAATGGAAAACTTATATGGAAGAAGAGAATGTTTGGATTTCATTCTATTCATGGAAGAAGAAGATGGAATCTGAAGTGGTTTTGATGGCAGATTCAGTTGCCTCTTCTTCACATGCCTGGACTGCACTAGATGGCAGTAAGATTGAGACCTCCACTACCTATCCTCCTTTCAAAAGCATTGTCCTAGGAGAAAGACAAAATCCAGCACATGCATATCCTCTGGTTCAGAGAGATAATGCACTTATGGGTACAGAGGGTAGAATACAAAAAGTGTCTGAGTAGATAAATTGGACAAATACTGCTCTAACTGGTCTGGAGAAGAATGTTGCGAAACTGTCCTGGTTAAGGATCAAATTGATTCAGTCCAAGTTTCTGTAAATGATGTACATAGAGTTTTAAATTCATTCCAGTGTGATTTGCAAGTAGTTAGAAATATTTCAGAAAAATCATTTGAAAAATTTGAAGATGTGGAAAATTGTATTATAGAGCAGTCTATTTCCACACGGGAGTCAGTCACACATTTGTCTGACAAGTTTGACAGATTAGGTTTAAAGAAAGAAAACAAGCCTATTCCGCTTTCTTTCTTAACTAAAGGAAAGAGTGTACATACTCATGAGGTTGAAAATCCTATCTCTCAATTTCCTCATCTCTTTCCTAAAGAAGTGCCTCAGCTAACCCAGCAGTCTAAATCCAAGCCAGAAGAAAAGTCTGAAAAAATAACCATAGCCCAAGCTCTAGAAATCTCAGATTCTGAAAAACATGCTTTTCCCATATATGAGCCTTTGGAACCACAGTTTACTAGACATGCTACCCCTGACCTTTATGGTGCAGGAAAGATTCCAGCCCGAGAGACTTTCCATGAAGGGAGTCATAAGGAGTGGAACATTGATGGCTTATCTGCAGCACAGATCAGGCAATTGCTTGTTGAAATGATTATTGAATATAAAATGATGTGTGTAGAAGGTAAGAGTGAAGTATAAGCATGCAAAACACTTATTCAGTGTTTTATTGGCACTCTGGCTAGATGGTGGGAGTTAGAGTCATCCCCTGTTATGTTAGATAAAATGGAAAAAGAAGTGTTGAAAGATGAACAGGGTGATGTCAAATTTAATGATGATGGCACAGCACAGAATAACATGATTGGTGCACTCACTGCACTAATACAGGAGCACTTGTGTGGTGCAGAATTTGCACTTAGTGATAAAAATGAAATGATCCTGATGAATTTAAAGTGCAATAATATTAACCAATTTTAAGACTTCCATAGAGACTGGACTGAGCGCATATTTTTGGTCAAGGATCCAAACAATATTTTGTGGAAGCAAGTATATCTTGCAACTTTACCATCAAAGCTGGTTGATATACTGAATTTGCAAGAAGCTTTCCCTCTGCCACTTGAAGTTTATGTTTGGGGAGACTTCTATGCTATAATTACTAAAGTCTTGATTTCTTTATGTACCAGTTCTAAGATGCAAAAGTCTATAGATAAATTAAATAGACTTCCTGGTATAAAGTCTTTCTGTGGTAGATATGGAATAACCGTTGACAATCCTTTGGTGCATCACAGAAAGCATAAGAGGCATGCAAAGAAGGCTTACAAAAGAATTAAAGCCTCCACCTACAGATTGAGCTCAGGCAAAAGACGAGAGCTCCGAAGGCCTAAAGAATCTAGAAGGCCAAAAGAAAGAAGAGGACATTACCGCTATAAGCCAAAGACACACTACTACCAACCTCATGACATTCGTCCCAAAGATGTCAAAATTGCCAGAATGAAAGAAGTAGTCTGCTGGTTGTGTGGTCAACCTGGTCACACTTCAAATATGTGTCCTACAGCTCTAGAATCTAAAAGAGGATTGGGTAAAAAATCCCAAAAGAATAAACAACCATCTACTAGTGCTACAGCCCCTCCTGTCACAGTTAAAACTGAGCCTAGATGTGCCTACTGTCATTCCTCTTTACATAAAACTGCTGACTATCATACTCGTTCTGGTCTCCAAATCCAACAACATGCCGAACAGTCCTCTGCCTCTTCCTCTTCAGATGACTATTCCTCCTATTCTTCCGAGGAACAAGTCAATATGTATTGTCAATGTTCTGACTCAGACGCCTGTCATTGTTCTGACTCTGATTCAGATTCTTTTTCTTCTGCTGAAGAAGAACTTCCCCATGTTCTCATGGCTCAAGTTTATGATGATGATCTTAAATTTTTTGCTCAGATCCGAGCCATGGATGAAGGTGATCTCAAAGCTGCCCTTATAGCCGCTTACATGAAGAACATGCCTGGTTCTTCCAGTTCTTCCTCCAGTTATTCTTCCAAGAAGCCCAACTTTGTTGAAGCTTCTTATGAAAGAAACACCAAAACGTATCTCCAACACAATTCTAACAAATTTCGTGCACTCACTTTGGGGGAGGTGAGTAAGGAGATACATGATTTAAAGACAGAAATACGCAGTATGAAAAATGAACTCTCTGTCCTGAAAACACAAATGAATCAGTCAGCATCTTCTTCTACAAATGTTTCAGGCAAGCAGACAAATTATACACTTCATACTGCTCCTAAAGCCGAAGTACGGCTTGCCACAGGAAAATTTGATCCTTCATCAGGCTTTAGTGAAATCGGGGATATGCAAGTCCTCGCTATTCAATATCAACAACACCATGTACAGGTAAATCTCTGTGTTGCTAGTCATACTTACAAGGTTACTGCACTTATTGATTCTGGATCAGATATTAACCTTGTTTCCAAAACACTAATCCCTTCAAAATACTGGACCACAGCCAAGAAGGAAGTAATGGGATTAGGAACAAAGAAGTTGAAATTTGAAGTCTCCAAAGCTGTTGTTTGCTTTGATTCAAAATGTGTTAAACTTTCCTTTGCAGTTTCTGATATTCCAGTTGACTGTATATTAGGAAATATATTTTTAGCAGCAGTAGAACCACATGGGTCTTTCAGATTCCCTGACAAATCTTAAGGGTATTTTATTACTATTTCTCGAGAGAGAATTGAATTTCCTTATATATCCAGACCCAGAATTTCACCCATGGTGCAGGCTATGCAGGAGATTCAGAAAGCTGAAAAAATCCTGGCAGAACTCAAAGACCATAAAGGGATTATCAAGATTGAAGAACAGTTGAGTTCTCCAGAGGTCCAGAAAAAGATCTCTCAGATTCAGAGAGAATTGAAGAAACATGTTGCTCGGAGGAACCCAATGCATTTTGGCATCAGAAGCAACATTTTGTGGAACTACCTTACAAGGAAGGTTACACTGGCAGACCTTGTAAGTCAAGAGCCATTTCCATGTCTGTAGAACACAGACAACTCTGCTAGAAGGAGATTGAATAGCTTCTTCAAAAGAAGCTCATCAGAGAATCTGGAAGCCCTTGGAACTGCTATGGGTTCTATGTCAACAAAATAAGTGAACAAATCAGAGGAGTTCCTAGACTGGTAATAAATTACAAGCCTCTGGATAATGTTCTAGCAGATGACACTTATCCGATCCCTCATAAAGGTGATTTGATGAGAAGGATTTCAGGAGCCAAGGTCTTCTCTAAGTTCGATCTAAAGTCTGGCTTCTGGAAAGTTGCTATTGCAGAAGGTGATAGATGGAAGACAGCATTCAGTGTTCCTCATGGACACTGTGAATGGAATGTAATGCCATTCGCTTTAAAACGTGCGCCTTCAAAGTTTCAGAAGGTAATGGACTCCATCTTTAAACCCTATGATGAATGGTTACTCACCTATATTGATGATCTGCTCATTTTTTCCAAGAATTTGCAAGACCACTTCAAGCACCTGAAGATTTTTATGAAGTTGGTCCAGAGAAATGGTTTAGTCTTGAGTAAGAAAAATATGGAACTCTGCAAGACTAAAATCAAGTTTTTAGGGCATGAGATTGAAAATGGAGAAATTGCTATTCAGAATCATGCACTTGAATTTGCTGACAAGTTTCCTGATGTCATTCTTGACAAAACTCAATTGCAGAGGTTCTTAGGATGTTTAAATTATGTTAGCAGTTTCTATCCTTTGTGTGCCATTGATAGGTCTCTCCTTAATCAGAGACTCAAGAAAAATCCCAAACCTTGGACAGAAAAACATACTCAGGCAGCGAAAGAAATCAAATCCAAGGTTAGAAATCTCCCTATCTTACATGTTGCAGATGATAATGCTTATAAAATTGTTGAAACAGATGCAAGAAACATTGGTTGGGGAGGTGTCTTAAAACAGAAGCCGAATGAAGAAAGTCCCAAAGAGCAAGAACAGGTTGTCCAGTTTGTTTCTGGTGTTTGGAGCAAGGCAGAGTTGAATTATGCTCCAATTGAAAAAGAGGTAAAGGCAGCCTGGAATTGTATTAGTAAATTTTCAATTCATTTGGCTAATAAAACTTTTCTTCTCAGAACTGATGCAAAGGCCCTGGAGAAAGTTATTACTAAAGTGATAAAGAACCTAGAAGATGCAAAGTTTGCTAGATGGCAAGCTCTCTTTGCATATTTTGATTTTAAAGTTGAACATATTAGGGGTTCTCATAATTGTCTTCCAGATTTTCTAAGTAGAGAATATATTCATCACCAAGAACAGAAGAATGATGCTGAGAAAGAAGAAATACATTGTATGGTCATTCTTACAGAATGGAATCGGGCCAATCAAAGAGAAGAAATTAGATATATTACAGATGAAGAATCATGGCCTGTTTATGCAGAAAAATGGAGGCCAACCTGGCAACTCCGAAACACACAAGTGCTCGATGCAAATCTACAGAGTCATAATGACATCCAGCATTTTGTACCTGAGAGGAGGGTGTACCCTAAAGGAAGTCGGTGGATACATGACATGATGTATTCACATAGCATGATGGCTTCAGAAGAAGCAGAACGGTCACTCTCACAAGACTTTTGGGACCTCTCCGTCATTTTTACTGGTGGTGGAGATAGATCAAAAGTTTACTATAAGTCTTATACCATAAACAGGACAAGGAATCCTGGCCAATATACAAGCGGGAAATTTCAAACATGGCCAGAAAACAATCCAATCCTTATTTTTCCTGACATTGTTTATGATTTTGTAGGATACAGGAGGCTGTGGTGGGACCTATTAAATAAATATGGTCGAGGAGAAACCCACTACAATAGGTTGAAATTTGCTCCTACTTGGATAAATTCACGAGAACCTGTTGTACCTTGGTTATCTGACTGGTGGCATCATTATGGTGTTAGTCCTTTTAGTATGGATCCAAACTATTATGAAACCTACTGCCGTAGGTTTTTTACTGATTGTCTCGAAGGCCCAGCAGGAGAATGCTTCCACTATCCCTGTCAGAAAGTAGGAGAAATTGCAGGACTTGAGTTTAAAATGATAAATCCCATATTAAAATCCTACATGCAGATGCACTATTAGTGGCTTGTCATGACCAAGATCAAGCACCAAATCATCCTTAACAAACCTATGATCGTCCGACGTATCTACACCAAGGCATGGGATGATGAGTTTTATAATCTAAGATATCCTGATATTACAATCTTGGATCCGCCGGTGACATCTGCCAGTACAAGTGGTCCTTGGGAGCCCCACTAAAAGGGCTTTCCTTGTGTAATAATGGTACCTAGTCACAGGTCCATAGTGACAGAGCTTTTCACGGAGGCTTTTCATCTATCCGAAAAGTATCTCCTCTGTATTAAATTATTCTGTTTCCTCATAGGCCTTGCACTTAAAGGCATCCACAGTGTACATACACCCACTTTCATATGTATGTGTCGGTAATTCAAATCTCCGTGCGGATGTCACCTCTCGGTGTTACCCGAAAACGATGATCCGCTTGCCAAGTTTCAATAATCAGATGGTCTACAGGAATGCTTGTCCCCCTTTCCAATCTATATAAGGAACGGTAAGGCTCATTCACAACCATCGGCATTTGGAGTTTGAGTCTTTGTGTTTTTAGAGTCCGAGTTTTGCTCCCTGCTCTGCATCTACGCAATATTCGCGATCTGCTTGCATCACGGAGTCTTGACTCACAGTCCTTAGGAAAACTGAGAAGCCTGTGGGTCTATGTGCTCGGCATAGATCAGAACCTAAAGTGGCCAGTTCTTTAGGTCGAGTTAGTCTGTGTGTTTATATTTTGTGTGCATAAGTAAAGCTCTGAGGCAGAGTCTGTAAATTGGCCAGAAAGCCTCCGGTAACGATCGCTCTTTATGAGTATCATAATTCCGGTAAAATCCATTACAGTCGATCTCTGATACAGATGCTTGAATCCATATCAGTCTGTAAAACATTCTTCTATTAATAAAAGAGAGAAATTTTTCATCATTCCGCATTTTTGAGTACTGTCACTCTGAGTTTATATTGATGTTAAGATACTTGCATTGCTTGAAAGTTCGCCATAAGTTCGCCCGAGGTTCGCGAAACAAGTGAGGGACGCCAAGGCCGTGTAAAGGGGAGGGAAGCCATTGAGAAGGCCGTCAGTTGCGTGAAGCTATAGTAGTTTCGTGTAGGGGTTCACAGTTGGGTTCATATAAAGCAGTGTTCAGAGAAACTTAACAAGGCCAAGTATGCCCGTTGGGGACAGCAAGCAAGCTTTTGAGAAGCCTCTGCTAGAAATTGGTATCAGAGCCAGTAAGCCGGTGTCTCCTGGTTCGTAAAAGGTCATTACTTAACCAGTCTCTCTTTAAAAAGAAAATTAAAATGCATTCATCTATGTCAAAGTCTATATCTTACAGAGAACTTGAAGAGAAAGATAGGGCTGAACAAAACCCATTACGGGATATGTTTGCTGGTAGCAGTAGTAGAGTCATTAATGAGTTTGATCATCTCTATGAAGAGGTTGAACCTCAAGCAAGATGGGTTTTGCCCAGGATATCTGCCTCTCAAGTCTATAGTGACCTAGGTGTCTGCCATCTGAAAGTAGCCACTAGGATCACCATTAAAGAGTCGGTCAACTCTATAGAAGAGAATAGTGATCATGTACAGTTAATCCCTATTCTAAACCCAAAGGAACTTCAAGCTGAAGCTAAAAAACTGGGAACCCAATTTTTACATTTGGGTTGTGTAAGAGTTGGTATTCATGCAGTAGTACATGCGGGTGTTGATGCTTATGTGCTTGCTACTGTTAGAGATCTGACGCACAATAAGTATACAAATTCTTTAATTGGAGGAATTGTTGCTCCATTGTCTAATGGACCGGTGTGGTTTGATTGTTACCCGAACTTTTCGGTATCAATCACAGATGAAACCTTGGCAGCTATATTGCAACATCAAATCCAAACAATAGGATTTGATATGAGGAAGAAAAGACAAAACATTTCCATTCAGTTTTGTGGTTGTTTCCGCCATACCTCCACTATGTTTCCTGCAGTCCTCCATGCACCCAGCCGAGAGTCCAAAACCAGTGTCATAGTCCTGACAGATCCTAAAAATCAAAAGATAGAACATCAGGCCATTAAATGGGAAGATCTGACTTTCCCAGAACACTGGACAGTTCCGAACCCTAAGCCTCTCGCTATACAGAAAATAACCTCTGCCAACACCCATAATAATCAATCTCGCCATTCCGTTAGGTCTTAAGGTCAAACGATAGACAAAAGGATTGAAGAAGCCCGCAAGAAGTCTCCATAATATACTCTGGACAGTGAGGTCGTTATGGCCCACTGTTTCTAATTGTAGACATGTAGCTTTGTTTGAGTTTGCTCAGTTTGTTAATTTTCAGCCCCTGAGTGTCCAATGTCTGCAATGCAAACAACATGTTAATTTGCAGAGTCTTGCGTATTCTGTTCTTCATGAGAACCATAATAATAGGACTGGTGAAGCCCCTCCCGCGTCTTCTCCACACCCATGTCCTAATCCAAAATGCTCTGACATTCCATTCCCTCATGAGGACGAGCATGTTCTTATGATGCATCTTATTCCACAATTCGAAGATGAAGATCGAAGACTCACAGAGATTCTAATGAATCAGAGACCATCAAATAGTCCAAGATATGGATTGGGCTACATTGAACAAACAAATCAGTTGATCCCTGAATGCAGATTCAGAGATTTGCCTCCAGGAACTAAAAGACCATCAGTGCCTGAAATCCAAAAGTTTTATACTTTAATGGATGGTTGTTTAAAACATGATATCCCTACAAAATGGATGAAGAAGATGTTGAATTGGGATCTATTCACCAATCCACAGGCTGATGCGTTTGCAGAAGCTTTCCCAAAGGAAGAAAAGATGAAGATGGCTGCAGAATGGAAAACTTATATGGAAGAATAGAATGTTTGGATTTCATTCTATTCATGGAAGAAGAAGATGGAATCTGAAGTGGTTTTGATGGCAGATTCAGTTGCCTCTTCTTCACATGCCTGGACTGCACCAGATGGAAGTAAGATTGAGACCTCCACTACCTATCCTCCTTTCAAAAGCATTGTCTTAGGAGAAGGACAAAATCCAGCACATGCATATCCTCTGGTTCAGAGAGATAATGCACTGATGGGTACAGAGGGTAGAATACAAAAAGTGTCTGAGTAGATAAATTGGACAAATAATGCTCAAACTAGTCTGGAGAAGAATGTTGCGAAAACTGTCCTGGTTAAGGATCAAATTGATTCAGTCCAAGTTTCTGTAAATGATGTACATAGAGTTTTAAATTCAGTCCAGTGTGATTTTCAAGTAGTTAGACATATTTCAGAAAAATCATTTGAAAAATTTGAAGATGTGGAAAATTGTATTATAGAGCAGTCTATTTCCACACGTGAGTCAGTCACACATCTTTCTGACAAGTTTGACAGATTAGGTTTAAAGAAAGCAAACAAGCCTATTCCACTTTCTTTCTTAATTAAAGGAAAGAGTGTACATCCTCATGAGTTTGAAAATCCTATCTCTCAATTTCCTCATCTCTTTCTTAAAGAAGTGCCTCAGCTAACCCAGCAGTCTGAATCCAAGACAGAAGAAAAGTCTGAAAAAATAACCATAGCCCAAGCTCTAGAAATATCAGATTCTGAAAAACATGCTTTTCCCATATATGAGCCTTTGGAACCATAGTTTATTAGACATGCTGCCCCTGACCTTTATGGTGCAGGAAAGCTTCCATCCCGAGAGACTTTCCATGAAGGGTGTCATAAGGAGTGGAACATTGATGGCTTATCTGAAGCACAGATCAGGCAATTTCTTGATCAAATGATTATTGAATATAAAATGATGTGTGTAGAAGGTAAGAGTGAAGTAGAAGCATGCAAAACACTTATTCAGTGTTTTACTGGCACTCTGGCTAGATGGTGGGAGTTAGAGTCATCCCCTGTTATGTTAGATAAAATGGAAAAAGAAGTGTTGAAAGATGAACAGGGTGATGTCAAATTTAATGATGATGGCACAGCACAGAATAACATGATTGGTGCACTCACTGCACTAATACAGGAGCACTTTTGTGGTGCAGAATTTTCACTTAGTGATAAAAATGAAATGATCCTGATGAATTTAAAGTGCAATAATATTAACCAATTTGAATACTTCCACAGAGACTGGATTGAGCGCATACTTTTGGTCAGGTATTAATTTTTTATATGCTTATTAATTAAATTTATATATAGTTACAAAATCATTATTTTATAGAACTAGATTTTCATACTTTTTTTCTCTTAGATTTAATTTCAAAAAAGTAATAAATTAAATTAAATTAGATATTTAAAAAAAATTGGCATACATTATGCCTAGCCATTACATATATCCCTCATTTTCAGATGTAGATAACCCTTGTCACTTTTCACTAATAGGCTAAGTCAAAAGGTACATGAACTCCACATTTAGGGAGGCTTGCTTAGGATTTAAAAAAAGTTTTATTTGTTTTATGAAAACCATTGAAGGTTGAGTGGTGTGTCTTAAATGGACCCTTTAGCTTAATTAATTGAGTTCAAAAGAAAAGAAAATAAGCCATGCTTCTTTGGAAAATTTTACAAGGCAAAAAGGACACAAATTTAAAAGGAAATAGTGAGAAAACTACAAGCTTGTAAGGTATACATGCCACCCACTCCAACAATCTAACCAACAAAAAAAATCTATCAAATATATGTTGGAAATATGTTGTTATTGATAGTTAAAAAAAGAGTAAAAGCAATAAAAAAGATTGGAAAATGGAAGAATGGAAATCGTTAGTGACAAAAGGAAAATTTACTTCAAAAGGATGGCAAAGACAAGCATGGAAATTGAAAAACACTATAAATGGTGTTGTCTTTGTTGGCAAAAGAAAAAGGAAAAGACAATGGAAATGATGAAAAAGGAAAAGCATGGAAAATTATTAGTCGTGAAGATAATCATGGATGAAAATGATGCTCAAAATATGGAGTTAGTTTTGGAGGAGTGCATCATCTCATAAGCAGGTAAAACCTAGAGAGCTTTAAGGAGATGAGAAAAATTATTATAGTGATACGTGGAAGATTGAAAATAGCCTTATGGATTGAGAGATAGATCCATTCAAAGTTGAATCGTCTCAAGTCAAATTTAGCCTAGGCCTCTCAAGTCAAAGTTAGCATAGTCAAAGAGGTGCTTGGAGACAATTTTCCAAGTTTGACAAAGGAGCCAAACCCAGCAATAGAGTTAGTGGAGAAACTAAAAGGTGGACCGATCATACCTAGCACCGAGAGGTGTTTTTATTGGGGGTTTGGTGGAGCCTACCGGGGAGTTACATTAGTGGTATGGTAATGGCGTATACGTATAAGAGCCAGGATGCATGCGGTAGCATGACACCAGCATATGATGCCATCCCGATAGCCTGAGAGTATTCACTGTGGCACAACCCTTTTGGCGCAAAAAAGGAATGGATGGGGATATTGGCACCATGACACGATAACAAAGGGTTGTTCAATGGGAAGCAAGCGGAGGAGCCACTTGACAACTTTATCGAGCGGTGGATGCCCAAAGAGTATGAACCTGGACAATGTTTTAGGTAACACAAGGTTAAGCACCAAGAGATAGGCATAGCATGCACGTGGAAAGATTTTGAGAGGCTTACAGATGACAACCTTGTTAGTCCTTGAGGTAGTAGGAGGTGGATTTTCATATTATCGATTGCGTAGATAAATGATGGATATCTACCTCGAGACCACTCCTCCTATACCATAAACCATAATGGAGTGGTGTCAAACCTCATTGTTTTTTATAAAATAATTTTACAAATAAAATGATTGAAAATCAAGGGTCTCGAGGATTCTTTCTTTCTCCTAGACACAACACGTGGCAATATTTAATTGGTTACACTTGACGTTAGCATAGGCCAATCGGTAGTCAACATGTGAAAGTCATATTTTTCATTTCTAGGCACCCAAAAGGTCTATTTTCAGATGACATGTGTCACCAATCATTACTCAACACATGGTGCAAGTGATGTGAGAATGATATCATCGCACTAGATGGAGCCCAATAGTTTTCTAATAGTGCACATAGAGGTAACGTCAGGTAGCTAGAGCTAGGAAACGTTAAGCATTTAGAGGTTGGAAGAGCGAGAGAAAATAAGATTGAGGTTGGGAGGACCCCACAGGACAACTCATCCCAGAGGTATGGAGCCCAAAGGCTTTATAAAGGGCACATAAACAAAAGCAACATGATAAGGAGAGATATGGGCTAAGCATCCACATAGGGTTTTATGCCAGAGTTAGAGGACCAAGGGCACAAAGGTTATAAAATAAAATGAGTCAAAGAGGCTCTAAAATAAGCTAAGTGCCTCGAGTCTTGCGTAGAGGTCACAACCTATAGCCATCTAGAACAAAACAGATAAGAGGCTCAACGCGAGAAGCCTAATGTGTTGGAGTTAATGCTTACATTCCATATTTGAGAAGGTGGTTTGTGATGGTTGAGAAATTCTCTCAACCTCTCTGTCTAATTTAAGAATAAGTTGGATCTCAGAAACTCTATTTAATGGAGTAATCTGATTGTAATCCGTGTGTGTCAGTGTGTTTACACATACACCATTTGTGCTTGATATATGATTGTGTTTCTCTAATTGTGTCATTTTTAGCTATTTCTATCATGGTATCAAAGCCAAGATAAGAATGGTCATGTGTGTTGTAAGCCAAAGTTTTTTGGCGTTAGTGGATTTTGTGCAAGGTCTGCGTATAGAGGTGGATCAGATCTCAGCGTGTAGAGGTGGATTGAATTGGTGCAACAGAAGCATGGATTGCAAATTGATTTCTAGCAGGGATCGGCAAGCCGAGAGTTAGGAGGAGCCGCCAGTTGGTTGACACTGTGTCCATGGTATTATTTTTCACGTTATAGGAGGCAGGCTGATGGGTAGTAACAGGTGTCCTATTTCTGAATTACGAAATTACGAAATTAAACAAATCAAAATTCAAAATTCGATGCATCAGTTTGCAATAAACACTGAGTTTGGAACTCGACTTCAGTGGACGGCCGAAAAATAATACATTGCAATAACCTGAGATTTAAGTGAATAATTTCAGTACTCGAGAGAACAAAAATCCAAAAGCTGCGCAATCACTCAATTACAGTCCTGTCATTGTTCAGTAAGCAGTTAGCAAATGATAGCGCAATGACACAAAGAATCTTATTTGTAGGCGCATGAAATGACATACGAGCACGGTATGTATAGAACAATCCAATTTTGCAATCAACCGACGATAGTGCAATTCCAGAGAATTTGTATTCCAGTATCTAAACTACCACATGGATAGCTAATCCAACCAGAAATGCCGCATTGGATCAGCTGGGACATGAGCTGCAGTTTTGCGTTGTGAGAAGTAAATCGCTAGTATATATTGTCGAGTATGTTGTTAGTATTATAATTTATTTGTAAATTAAGTGATGTATTTCAAACTAGATAAAAAGGTAATTTTGCAAAACTGATTCTAGATACATTATGTATCTAGATGACTTTTCTAGATAACTGGCGAGTACAGCAGTTGGCACCCATGTATCTCGGTGGATGGGAGCTCGTCCATAGAATGACTAGGAGTTCAGCAATTGCAAAATGCAATCAATTGTTTTTGAACAGATCAAGTGGCAGCAAGGCTCAATATCGATGGTTATCCAGATAGTAGGGTAGTTGCGAATCTAGGGAAGGATCCCTCATTAGTGGTAGATGTGGAAGTGGTCTCCTAATGAGGTTATGCGACAGATTGGGGTGTTGTCTAGTAATTGACTTCGGGAGGTCCTTGATTCGGGAGTTGAGGAAGCGAACTCGGGAATCCAACTTTCCAACTACACCTTTCCGAGGGTTATGAGGCAACTTGATGGAGCATCTACTGATAAGCTTGATTATTTTGTTATTTTCATGTAATGTAATCATTAAGGGGGATGTTGGAGTTAATGCTTACATTCCATATCTGAGAAGGTGGTTTGTGATGGTTGAGAAATTCTCTCAACCTCTCTGTCTAATTTGAGAATAAGTTGGATCTCAGAAACTCTATTTAATAGAGTAATCTGATTGTAATCCGTGTGTGTGAGTGTGTTTACACATACACCATTTGTGCCTGATATATGATTGTGTTTCTCTAATTGTGTCATTTTTAGCTATTTCTATCATAAGGAGCTTAAGGCAAAAATCGACAGATTTGGTAGTATTTTCTATGTTAAATTAAAAAGGGCTGCGAAGGCTAGGAATGCCTTTTTGCCTATAGAAATATTTTTGGCATGGATGGATGAGTTGACAACAACTTTGTTAGTGTGTTATGATTACCACAACCGTTGGGCTAATGAATGAAAGACCCGACAACTTGATTGACTCCTAAAAAGGAAGGGAGGAATAACTTGGAGTTTCGATAGAAGCATGGACAAGTTAGTAGATAGATTTGGCAGTATGGAAGATATGGAGATTCACTAAAAGTAGAAAGTCAGAATTCAATTTTGTTAAAAAGTAAGAATAGAAAAATCAAGTATAAGATCTCAAAGTTTGAATTTAAATCGGAGATCACAAATTCAATATTTTAAGAGAATAATTATACAACTAAATTGAAGAGGAAAAAGGAAAAAATATGACAACCATGCATCACATCAAATAACAATTTAACCAAAGATTCAAGACAAAAATATGAGTCTAGAAATATTTAGAAGGATAATTCGAGCAAAAAAGTTTAAAGGTTGCAAGAGAGAAGAATGTGAGGATTATAGGTTGTTGGTGCATCATGATTCATAATGGTGGAATGTATCAAGGGTAAATCAAGGACTCATATTGGTATGTGAAAGGTATTTTAGATATGTATACAATTCCATCGGTGATTGGTGTTGATGCTAATGGTGCACATAGTTTGGTGATTGGTTTGGTAATGTGAAATTGTAGAAGGTGATCCTGATGGTGTATTTGATTAGTAATCAAATATTGTTGAATGTGTTTTTATGGTGGATTTAGTGAGAAGTTGCAGTGAGAGATATTTGTTTGTGTCATAAGTGGCCTATTGGTTCTAGTTTGAAAATGGATTAAATTTTGATCAAAAAGTTTGGAAAGTGGTAGCTTGCATATCATGGGTAGTATGTGTTGAAAAGTGTAACTAGGATCAATCTTCATATTGACTATGTAATTATGTATTCATGTAAAGAATAAGACAAAGATAATAACATATATATATATATTATACTTATTCATGGGTTTCCTGAGCAATATTTTATTATAGATAGTCTTATTCTTGATGTATACTAGGGTTTTATTCTGGTCATAAAATAATCAAGTGTCATGTATATATGAATGCTTGAAGACGTTTCTATAAAATTGTGGAAGAATGGATTAAAGAAAACCCACATTCAACATTACAAGATAAGCTTAATGATGCACACAGATCCCTCTTTAGTGCTCGATTAAATACACTACAAGTTGGCCTTCAAACAAAAAGTAAATTCGGCCTATAAGCAGTGACATAGGCCGGCTTATTAACAAGCAAGAACAAATATATATACCCCTACATGTGTTGTGCAGAAGAGTAGAAGATTGTGGATTTATCTTAGCTTTTTACAGGTTTTAAAGTGAGGATTTGGGAACATGAACAAGTTCAGATTTCAGGATAAAGAGAAGTGTGTTATATATTTGGATTAGGGCTAAAATATTGCGCATTAGGGATAACTCGGAAGGAAGTGAAATTGTGAGATTTTTGAAGCAATGAAACGTGAAAAGATCTAAAATAAAAGTGGAAATATAAGTGTAGATATTTTGAAAAAGGGTGTGTTGATTGTACTAAGGTAAAATTTTGGATTAGAAGTTAGGTGTATATACCAATATTGTTGATGAAGTCACGACAATTATCTCTAGAAGGTAGCAGTTTGAAAAGTGTAAGAAAATGAGGAAGGTAAATCTATGGTTTACCTTCCTAACTATAGTCCAAGAAATAAAGTTCCATGTGTATTCAAAGTAAATAAGATGTTTGTCTCCAATATTTGACTAAGCAATAAGAATTAAAACTTAGAGACCGAATTCTCTAATATTGGTGCAGGACAATGCAGGTTGGTGTAGAAAAGAATGATCAATGTTGGAGGTCAACAAAGAAGAAGTGACAAGGTCTTGGAAGAATACATAGGTCAAGGGTCTAATTCTTGGTCATGGTACTTGTCATATGAGGATCTATAATAAGAATTCCTTACGTGTTTTCCTCTGCAAGAGGTAGAGGTTTTTCCCTCACTCTAGGAGCCTAATTTTTGTGTCTCGTGTATTTTGATAATTGACTTAATGAAAGACTAAATAAGCTAAAGAAGAGAAGTCATAAGTAACTCAAGTAAGCACACAAGTAATTATCAAGAAGAGAATTTGAATTAATCACCAGCCCTCTAAATTCTCAACATGGAATCATAGCTAAGGTGTTGAACAAAGTGGCTACTTGACAAAGAAGACACTCGAGGAATCGAAGATCAATGTTTGGGTTGAAAATTCAAATCGGTTTCCAAGGAAGACTCTCAATCTATTTTTAGAAAGATCTTATATCTCATTCAAAGGATTAACTAATTCAAGAAAATAATATTTTCCATCAAATATTTATATTCAATACATTGTTAGATGAGGAAATCATATTTTGAAGATATCCTTTATCATCAAGGATCCAATAAAATCTACATTGGAGATTTCAATGTTAGAAGAAGCTCCTAAATTTATCTTTGTCATCATCAACGAAGGTGCAAGCCACTCTACTCAACTAAGTATCTATGATATTACTTAAATCAGTCAAGATGACTTATTGCAAAGAGAGAAACAAGCTCATTGGGTCATCAAACTTTAGTGCATGGAAGGAGAGAAAATATTTGAATTTAATTGAAGATGAATTTATGGAATACATTGAAGGATATACAATTCAACCACCAAAAGAAGATGCTACAGTTCATGCCAAGTATATGAAGGGAGAAATGAGAGCCCAGAGGATTCTCATAGAATCCATTAAGGACTCACTCATTCCCTATGTATCAAATTTAAAGTCTACAAAATAAATATATGAGAAATTGGTGGAGCTATTCTGTGTGAGTACTGCAAGAGAAGAAATATATTTGAGACAAGAACTATAAAAAATGTAATTTTCAAGAGAAGAAGGGATCACTTCATACTTCATGAGGGTTTTTGAAATAAGGGAACAACTACAGAAACTGGGAGAAGTAATGTCTGAGACTGAGATGACCATAGTGGTGTTGAATTCTCTACCAGAAGAATGGGGAAACTTCACTTCTATCTTATACGGGAATAAAGAAGCCACACCATTCCATGATTTATGGTCTCTATGCAAAATAGAGGAAACAAGATTGAAAGTCAGAGCTGATATAGTATCAAGTGAAGGTAATTAAGCCTTTGTAGCCATATCCAGGAGGAAAGGAAGATTCAGAAAATTTGGTCCTCGGAATAAAAGAAGCAGTATGGACAAATTATGATTCTTTGGATGCAATGAACTTGGGCATTATAAAAGAGATTTTCCTAAATCTGGAAAGGATAAGAGGAAAAAGGAAGAAGCCCATGTCACAAATATGAGGGAAGAACTAGTTGCAAAGAAATATAAGAATGAAGAAGTGAGAGATCTTTATTATGATCGAGATCATCTTCCTCTTTATGTGGTTTCTGTTGGTTGTATAATAGTATTATATGAAGCAATGTATATTGATAGCATCATGATAGAGGCATGGTATGAGCTCTTGGTGAAATAACTCCTCAAAAAAGTCACTCATAATAGTACAGATGGAAGGCAGTCATTAATATCAAGTGTCATCATGGAAACAAGTGCTCACAATTTCTAATGGATTTCCCTATGAAATCACTAGTTAGAAAAAAATCATAAAGGTTTCATCAAATATTTCTATTCTACAGAATTGTGGGATTAGGATGTGATGACATATTAATGAAGCATTTCAATGGAATGAAGTTCATCATCCTAGTAAAGCATCTATAGGATGAATCAATGGAAAAATTTATGAGGTATATATATTTATATGCTTACATTGGATGTTGTGAAGTCATGTCATATGGTTGTAGGTAATGGACTTCTATATTTAGAAGTAGGATCTCTCATGGTGCACTGGTAGATGAAATCAACATAAGATATCCTCATATGGAATATGAGGGAGTTGTATATGAACAAGGAACTCGAAATTGGAAGTCCCCGAGAATGAATATGTGAAGAAAGGAAGAGATCATGAAGTGCAACCATGTCAAGAGGTTGTTATCATCTGGAAGCCAAGAAGATGTGACTAGAATATCTCTGGGGAGGATATGTAGACTTTGATATAAGTCCGGTAAAGAAGAAGACCCTTGACAATTCATGTCATTACGAGATGTGTCAATCTGAATAGAGGATGTCCATGCCTACAAGAAGATGTCTTGGTGAAATATCATCACTGAGGAAACTTTTGTTTTTAAAATTTCATACATATATGGCTATCTGGATGAATTTGTGGAGGTCTTCTAATCATGTGAAAGAATATAAGATCCTTGTAGATGATTTGAAAGAAAGCAACATGGCATAAAAGGTGGACCAAATAATAAATAATGATGAGTCACTTGTTGGTTGATGACATTACTCATGAATGAAAGTGATGGATGATATGTTCCCTATGGAGCTAAAGTTGAATATTCCTCAATATCTAAATTCATGACATCAAGGGGAAGAATTCTTCATGAGAATCTAGGTGTCTCACCATTGCTAATACAATTCCCTAGTTAAGAGGGAGCCTGGTGGTAATTGTTTTACTTGGAAGGAACTAGGTAATTCCTAAGAATGAGCTTATGTACATTCCCTTGTGGAATAGATCCTCCTTGGCTAAAATGGAGAGATAGAAACATCATTCCGGTCTTCATATGGGAAGACAAAATGGAGGATTGGGTAATCATTTGACATTCAATAATCTTTGATAATGTGATACGGAATTCAAGGTAAGAGTTGTCGGGGACCGATATTCTTTGAGGGATAGCTACCCATGAGTAGAATATTCCAAGAAGGTCATAATTTGGGAACACCTAGGTGGAGTATGTACCTTGGAGAGATAGTGACTATGGTGTCTATAATTCATGTCCTGTCTCATCAACATTGTAGCCCATTGTCTCATGAGATATGGGGTTTTTAGTCAAGGCCTTGCACTAGGAAAATGTTGGTTTATATGATGCTATACATATGTGATTACCAATTCGATTCTTCTTATGAGATTCTTCAGTTTGAAAGTGACCATGTACCTATATGAATACCTCCCTAGCTAAGAGGGAGTGTTAAAAAGTATAAGTAGGATTGGTGTTCATATTTATTATGTAATTATGTATTTATGTAAAGAAGAATACAAAGATAATAAAATATTTTTTTGTTGTACTTGAGCAAGATTTTATTATAGATAGAATTATTCTTGATGTCTACTAGGGTTTTCTTCTGGTCATAAAATCATCAAGTGTCATGTATATGAATGCTCCTAGACCTTGCTATAAAACAGTCGAAGAATGGCTTAAAGACAAAGCACATTCAACAATGGAAGATAAGCTTAATTATGCACAAGTATCCCTCTTTACCGCTGGAATAAAAGAAACTACAATCCGACCTTCAAACATCAAATAAAGTGAGCCTACAAGTAGCGACATAGGTCAGCTTATTAACTGATAGGAACAACTATACATAACCCTACATGTGTTGCACAGATGAGTACACAATTGTTGATTTATCTGAGGTTTTTATAGGTTTTAATGTGCATATTTAGGAATAGGAAGAAGTGTATATTTCAGGATAAAGAAAAGTATGTTATATATTCAGATTAAGGCCAAAATATTGTGGATTAGGGACAACTTTGAAGGAAGTGAAATTGTGAGAGTTTTGAAGTGATGACAGTGTGACAATATGTGAAATAAAATGAAATTAAAAGGCAGTGTCCAAGTATTATATGTGTGGATATTTTTAAGAAGGGTTTGTTGATTATCCTAAGGTAAAATTGCGGATCGAAAGTTAGGTGTATATACACCTACTTCTCATGAATTTAAGATAGTGATCACAAGAAGAGATCAGTTTGAAAAGTGTAAGAAAGTGAGGAAGGTAAATATGTGATTTACCTTCCTAACTACATTCCAAGAAATAAAGTTCCAAGTCTATTCAAAGTAAAGAAGATGTTTGACTCCAATATTTGAGTAAGAAATAAGAAGTAAAACTTAGAGAGCAAGTTCTATAGTATTGGTGTAGGAAAGTGCAGGTTGGTGTAGAAAAGAAGGATCATTGTTGGAGGTCAAAAAAGAAGAAATGACAAGGTATTGGAAGCGTTCATAGGTCAAGGGTTTGAGTATTAGTCATGGTACTTTTCATTTTAAGATATATAAGAATAATTCCTTATGGGTTTTCCTCTCCAAGAGGGAGAGGTCTTTCAATGGATCTATGTGCCTAATTTTTGTGTCTCGTTCATTTTGATAATTGAAATGATGAAAGAATAAATAATATAAAGAAGATAAGATATTTTGAATTAATCACGAGCCCTCTAAATTCTCATCAATATCTCCTTCTAGTGGGTGTTGATAAATTTTGAGGTGCAAGAGTCCCTTTCAGCAAATACTGATAAACAAGCATGGGCAAGAGTCCCTTTCAACTGATAGTTATTAATGAGAAGAGGGAGAATTCCCTTTTACAGAAGACTAATAAATGAGTAGGGATATAATTTCCTTTTAGTACTAGTTTATAAATCTACAAGTAGTATCTTGCGGGGCATTGATGTAATCAAGTTGAAGCTTGTAATAAATTAAAGATTGGTGTTTTATGCATATGTTTATGATGTTATGTTTACCTGACTAAGTAGTCTATTTGGTCCATGAATAATTGTTAAAATGATTGAAAAGTATATATTTTGAAGAATTTCATAAATTTTCCACATTACTGGTTCACCACCATCTTTTATTAGTGTCCTCATTTCAGTTGTTCCTAACAATTGTTATTAGAGCTAGTGTTATTTATGATCAATTTAACATCTTGAAGGAATATCAGGGATCATGGAGAACCAAGACTGGATTAGCTTAGAGGGATTTCCATTTTTTAATGAATCAAATTATACAACTTAGAAGGTAAGAATGAAAATTTACTTACAAGAGGTTGATTTGGATGTATGGCTATATTTTAAGTATGGAGTAATAAATGTTAAATTTTATAAACAATCTAGGAAGGAAATCATGAGAGGGTTGTCTAAGTCGGGTAATGAAAAAATAATATGTTTTAAGACTGCCAAAGTGATATGGCACAAATTGCAGTCCATCTATGAAGTAGACATTAAATCTACATGTGATATCAAGAGGGTTTCACTCAAGGATGATGTAGTCAAAGATTCAAATAACATTGAATATTATCAATCATATGATGGTTATTTTGTATGAATAGGCCAAGTCGATGATAAACACCTAGAGAAGATGCAATCTACAAGTAAGTTGTTTTTTTGTTGTTATTCTGTAAAAATAACCATTTATCTTCAAAATATTCATTTGCAAGTACTAGTGAAAGCAAGATTTTCTGATCGAGTTATCATGAAGAAGTAGCTACCTTGATAACAATAGCATATATGGACATTCATCAAGAAGAAAATGGGTCCACTTCTCATGAAGGGGAAGAAAGGACATATCTTGTATCAACAAAATAATCCTTAGAGTCGTGAAGGGAACAAATCTTTCAGAGTGAAATAAAAATGAGTGGTGAATCTAGTGGTTCCTCAATTCTATTGGAAGATGTTAGAGAAAATATATATTTGAAGAGGCATCTTATATTAGCCATTGTGGATATGGAGAATCTTAGGGCCATCAATTTGAAGCTAGAAAATTATAATATAATATTGAAATAGTAGTTGTTGAATATTTAGAAGCACGCATAAAATTCTGAAGCATTGAAGGAGATCAAGACTAGTATTTTTTCCCCTCAAGCTAAGAAAATAGACAGAGGTTGAAGTCAACGAGAAACAACATTGAAGGGACCCACCAACCTTGTTAAAGATATACCTAACAATACTATTGTAGGATAGAATTCAATGCAGCCACAATATGAACAAAATAATTCTAGAAATAAAATAAAAGTTATGCAACCCCTTATATACATTTTTGTTGTAATAATGCAGGGATATTCTCCTCCAACTATCTAGAAAAGAAAAATATGGAGTAGCGACATAGGTGGAATTATTCATTTCAGCCACAACCATGAGTTGCTCAGAGAAATTCCAACAAACAAGAACAGTGAGCCTTTTCCCCTCAAAGGAAATATGAGCAGTGGACAAATAATATAAAGATAAAAAGTATGATTCAAAGAAATTGGAAAAAGGGAAGATATGGTAAGATAAATAATTCTCTTTCCCCCTTCTTGAATAATGTTGAATGCTACAATTTTAAGAAGTTTGGGCATAAAGCAGCCACATGCAGATTGGGATAGAAATCGTAATTTCAAAATGTTGAAATCGGAGGGATGAATTGTGATGCGAGAAAGAAAATAGAACTACATAGGAGCTATTTCAACACTTAGAGGAAAGGAATATAAAATGGAGCATGGAGGAAACATAGAAGAATGTTTGATTTTGAAGATAATCGACAGAGTTTTAATATGTGAGACTTTGAAACTCCCATGGTTGATCTCTGTTATAAAAAGAGTAATATGAAGATACTTCAATAATTTAAAAGATAGAACATCAACCCTAAAATATCTCCAAAGGAATATAATCAGAAGGTAGAGAAAGAGAAGCTTGTATGCTAAAAAAATTGTATGAAGTCACCCAGTCACGCAAACTATTGCATGAATTCAGCTCATATACAGGTGTGGAACTAAAAGGAATATAATATACTCATGGGGAGTCTATCTCTTATTCCTCTTCATTGAGGAGAAGAGGGTGGATTGAAGGGAAGATAGAAAGGTCATATGAAGGATTAGAAAGTAACATGCCAAGGAATACATCTAAAGGATAAAGGGAAGTCTCCCATTTTATGATGATGAGTGAGTAGTTTGGTTGGTTGAATTTTGTTGTCAAATCAATTGGTAGCAAGAGTATGTGTAGATGGTGATGAATTATTTACTGGTTTTCAAGCTTCTATGGTTATCAATTGATGAAGAAGAAGAATCCAGATTTTCCATAGTGTCAGAGAATATATGTCATATGTTTTGAGACACTGTGGAAAATCTGGATTCTTCTTCTTCATCAATTTATTTACTATTGAACTTTATTTAGTGAGAATTGTTTACAAATTCCTAACACAAAGAGGTAGCATGGCCATAGTGGGATTATTCTCAAGTCAAGATTTGAGTATCAAATTATTCATTCATAGTAGGTATCATTAATTGGTATTAGATGGTTGTTGCAAGGAAGAGGAAAATGGTGTTTACTATAAAATTCATTAGTGTTATAAAGTTTTCAATTGGTATGAGGATATTTATTTTTTGGAGAAAGAAGCACGATCATAGGATGAGAACACTATGTTATCAAGTTCTCAACAATTTCTATCACCAACATCAATTCAACAATTTGCATCAGTTCAACATTTGGTATCAAATTTATTTTTAGTCATTACGAAGTTTTTGAGAGTATGGTGTTCATGTTTCCAATATGAAATTTTACATCCAAATGTTAGTAGGCAAGTCTTGATTTATATGACTGGTAATTTATCATTCAAATGTATCATGTTGAGTTTGTTGTGATTTGAATTCTTCCAAGTGAAATACAAGTGAGTTGTTTAGGCGTGCATTGATGAGATTCACTCTATGTTTATAAAAAGTGTTGAAAGTTTTTGTTCATCTGTTGAAAATTGATGGTGTTGCATAATAAATATTGATGTTATTACTAGAATTAGAGTGTATGTGTCTAGGAAAGAACTGATATAAATGAAATGCTAGTTGAGACTCATATCAACAGGAATTATTTCTCATGGCTCAGCTGAAAATGCATATGTTATTTCAGCGAGATACCTCCCATTCAAAATTTATCCAGAAATTGGGAATAATTAATCCTTTCCCTTCAAAAATATCTTCTTCATAGGACAGAGAGGAATTTTCTTGGATCAGATAAAATAAATCTGAGTTTTTTAGCTTAATAAGAAGAAGTTGACAGGCCCATATGATCAAAACAGGGAGGGCAATTGTTGACTGGGGGATCATGTTAGTATCTTTTCCATTTGTGTAAAAGGGGGTGAAGTATTGTTGGTCAAACACAAGATATTAAATCATAATTGGAAAATAGTAATGAGAGTATGATAGAAGTAATGATCATTGGTAATGTTACATTGTTTGATGATGGTGTTTCCATCAATGCCAATGTGGGAGATTGTTGGAAATATGTTTTCATTTATGGATAAGGAAAAGTTAAAGGGAATGGAAATATTGACAAAGGAAACCACAAAAATATTTGGTGTTGAAGGAAAAATTAACAAAGGTGGGAAAGGAAAGCATGGCAATTCAAAAGCACTATACATGGTAATGTCATTATTGGAAAAGGAAAATGAAAAATCAATGGAAAAGGTGGAGAAGTAAAAGCATGTTGAATGTTCAGTCATAAAAACATCATCATGGATGAGAATGGTGTAGATATGTTGGAGCCAATTTTGGAGTAGCATATCCACTCAGAATTAGGTGGAACCGAGACAGATGCAAAGATCTCAGAATTTTTTTTTCTAGTGTTATGTGGAAGATTGAAAATGGCCTTATGGATTAAGAGATAGAGCTAGTCAAAGTTTACTTGAGTCAACTCAATGTTATCAAAGTCAAAGAGGTGGTTGGAGATAATTTTCAAAGTTTAGGAAAGAATCCAAATCCAGTGACAAACTTAGCAAAGTGGAAAAAATGTGGACTAGAAGTACGTGGTAGTGGAAATCATTTTTATTGGGTGTTCGTGGAGTCTACCTAACCAAGTTACCCAGAGGGTATGGTAACAAAGTATAAGTATAAGTGTCAAGATTCATGGAGCAAGATGATGCCAGGATATGATGTCATCACAACAGAGTTCTTACCCAGTTGTATTCACCTTTACGCAACCCTTTTAGTGCATAAAAATAATGGATTAGGAGATTGGCGGTGGGACACGGTAGCATAGCGCTATCTAATGTGAAGTAAGTAGAGGATCCCACTTGACAGTCTATCACGGTGGAGGAATCCCAATGAGTATGAGTCTGGAATATTTTTTGGTGAGCACAAGGTTAAGAACCAAGAGATATGCATCGAGCACACGTGGCAGGATTCCAACAGGCCTACATACGATAGTCTTCTCAGGCCTCGAGTTGTCAGGAGGTGATTTTGCATACCACATATCACATAGATATGATACAGATCCACCTCGAGACAACTTCTCCTAATACCACAAGCCTTAATTAAGTGTTGTCAAACCTCGTGGTTTTTTATAAAATACATTTAAAAATAAAAGGGTCATAAAAAAAGGTCTTGGGGATACTTTCTCTCTCCTTAGATAGGACAAGTTGCAGTATTTAATTGGTCATAGGTGATGAAAGTATAGGAAAATGAGTAGTGGACATGTGGCAATCATATTTAGAATTTTTTGGCACCCAAAAGGTCCATTTCTAGTTGACATGTGTCACCAATCATTGGTTGACACATAGTGCAGGTGACATCATCCCATTCAATGGATCTCGATGGTTTGCTAATAATGTGGAGAGATGTAACATCAGGGAGCAGGAGAGGGGACACGTCACACATTGACAAGTTGGTAGGGCGAAAAAAATGAGATTGAGTTCAGGAGGACCCCACAAGGCAACTCATCCTATAGGTATCGAGCCTGAAGGTCTTATAAATGGAATATAAACCAAAAGTGCTAGCATAGGGAGAGCTACAGGCTAAGTGCTCACACAAAGTTACATGCAGCAGTTAGAGAACCAAGGGCATGGATGTTATGAAACAAAATGAGCCACGAAGGCTCTTAAAGTAGCTAAGTGTGTCAAGGTTTGGGTGGAGGCCATAACCTCTTGTTATATGGCGGAAAATAGATAAGACTCTATAGTGCCAGAAGCATAAGGACCTTAAGGCCAAAAATGATAGATTCAGCAATATTTATTTTTCAATTAAAAAGGGTTGCAAATGCTTATTATATTGTAAAAAACTGCTTAGGCATCGATGGATGAATCGAAAACTATTTTGTCACTATGTTATGATATGCACATCCTTTCGGCTAATGGATGAATGAGATGACAACTATTGGAAAAAAATACTGAGAGGGGGGGTGAATCAGTATTTAGAGCTGACTGAAAAATTTTTACTTTTTCTTTGAGCAGATTTCCATACGCGGTTCTTATGAACTAAACTAGCATATGCACGCAGAAATATAGAAGGAAACTAGCGTATACTGATTTATCTTTCAGATTTAGAGAATCAATATTTTAAACAGATTTATCAGTTATGAATAAGGCTAGATAATCAGAAGTTATGAGTATTAAACAACAGTATAAACCATCACACACATGAACACCAAGATTTAGGGTGGAAACCCAAATCGAGAGAAAACCACCACTGCTGTCGTCTCTGTCTTCAATCTTTATTATATATAAAACCTTTTACAACTTTGTACTGATGTAGACTTATACTAGTACGTAGGCTTCTACCTGCAGAAGGCTGCAACCTTCTCTCGTTTTCCAGCTACAACTGGAAGGGAGCTCCAACCCCCTGATCTCGTTTACTAGCCTCTCCTGGAAGGGAGCTTCAAACCCCTGATTTCAACACCAGCTTCTACTGGCTGAAAGCTTCTACTGCCATACTGAAGACTTCAACCTTCAGACCCACTGCAGACCATGTTTCATCAATTTTCATACTGGATCAAACAGCTTCAACATAACCCTTCACTTAACATCAACAAACATATTTTGCCCAATACTTCAAACAGACTAGTGAGACCACTGAAACCAGAATATCAAAAATAACCCAGACTTCAGTATAGATATGAAGATACAAACTCAACCCTAAACATTCATTAATTCAAATAGCATACGCTACTTTTATTCACTGAAGCCACGTGTATACGTGCTTTCTTGCTCACCAACCTGCGTATGCCTCTGTGCATATTGTTTTTCATAACATGAAATGCATACGCCACTTCTATTCACCGAAGCTGCATGTATACACAATTTTCTTCGTATCAACCTGCGTATACTTCTGAGAATAATGATTTTTAGAATGTGATCAATCTCAGATTCATATCTGAGGCTTTCAGTTAGACACCTTCCGAGAAAAGCAAAACCTTTAGACAGTCAGTCAGATTTAACCATGTTTTCTCACTCATTGATTAGATTTGTTCATTATCAAATTAGCAACATACTCCATATTCAATCAACTCAGAACTTCAAGTAGACTTCATTGACCGACAGTAGAGAGAAAACAGAAATCACAAAAGTAATATCTGTAAATAAGCTTCAGAAACCCTAACTTCCATATGCGCTTTTAATGAAACGAACCTGCATATATACGCGCTTTTACCGAGATAAAATAGCGTATAGATCTGTAAAGGATAAAATTTGCAGAACAGACAACATCTATAAACTTACCCAGATTTCTTCAATTTCTTCATCAGACATGCGCCAGGTCTTCATCATTTCTTTTGCATATCATCCTAGAGATTCATCATTTCTAGATCTAGAGATATTGAACCTTCATCATATCCATAGGTACATCATAGATTCAGATCTATCAATTAAGAACAGAGTTCAACCATGCAGATATTCCTTAAAGGAATTTATTCATCAACAACCCTTACACATGCACACCTTGCACTATGATCCTCTTCTCCTTATATAGTTTTATCCTTTATCAATACCATGAGCCAAAACCACACAACTTTCGATGGTATTCTTGGACAGAATCAAATAAACCATACAACGCTCAATACTGTGTGCCAAAACCATGGTAATTCTCCTTGGTAATATAAATTTGGAGCGCAAAAGGGCATACGTGACTTGGGACGTACTTATCCGCATGCATACGTGACTTGGCCTTTACAAACTCGCGTATACATTGTGACATGTTATATTTATCATTTCTCCAGCACTTACTGGAATTCTTTTCTCTATCACAACTGTAGATACATCATGCTTACATCTTTAACACATAGGTTGCTATCCAAATACAACTTCATCAAGTAGGTTTCCATCAAGGACAACTTCATCAAGTAGGTTGCCATCAAGGACAACTCATTGCATCATATTGCCAACAACAACTTATTAGGCACTAAAAAGGAAGGAATGAATGACTTGTATTTATGATAGGAGCATGGAGAATTTAAGACGCATATTTGATAGTATTGTAAATCTAGGGATTTGCCAAAAATAGAAATTCCCAATTTAATTTTTTTTTAAATATAGAATTGTAACATCTCCATTTTTTTTTGTTTTTTCTTATACTTATCTTTGTGATTGTAATATCACCTTTCCCTTTAACATATTGTCCCAATGATGTCTCTGCTATATTTATAATGTACTTATCACATTTAAATCCTTAGTCATAATTAACATGGTTAAAATATTCCACATATACCTTAACCTATATCTTACTCTAGCATACCCTTACCTTCTCATTCACACCCTACATATCATTCATCTCTAACATATCCTTACCTTATCTTTATCTTCACTCCATACCTTACATATCATTTTTAACTAATGTAACCTTCTAACATTATTAATTTTTATTCTAATTAAATCCTCTACCCTTTAACCTATGGTCTTATTCAAAAAATATTTCAAACCTTATATTAATATAAATACCCCTATATTAATCTACATTGGACATACATACATTAATAAACTTAACACTATATTGTTTGGCTTCCCCACAAGGTAAGTATGAAGGTTATATGATCCTATTATAGCTTCATTTCGAATTTATTGAGAGTAACCCCTTCTGCTGACTTGTCCAACATGGTGGCTCCACGTGGCAAGGGTCACATGTCCTCACATGGCCCGCCACACATATTGAGGTTCCACACAGACATTGGAGATTAGCCTAAGATGAATCAAAAGTTTCGATGCGTTGTGAAAACCCTAAAGGGGACGTGTGTCTCTCTGAAGCTATGCCTCCATTTCTCGACTTGTAATGAGTTTTTCAGAGGCCCTACATGTCATTTCCTCCATTGCAATGGTGAGGGTTGTGGTTTAACTTGATACAATGCAGAGCATTGTGTCCAAGCACACACAGGTAATTTATTTAAGCATTTTTTTTACTTTTATGTTGTGACCTTTATATGTTTGTCTACTAATAAAATTTGGTCATTTTTGTGGGGATACTACATTATCATTTTCATTTTTTTCTTGTTGTCTGTTCAGGTAAATAATGGTTAACCCTATGCCTATTTTTAATCATGAATTTCTTTTCTTCTTAGCTCCATCCTTATGGGGTTTTTGTGTGTTTTAAGAGTGGCATCCTCTGTCTTCCATACGAATATGTTGAGCATTGCATCCTCTTCTCTACGCTGCGACAAAACTTATTCACCATCCTATAGACCTTTTTCATTACAGAAGAGGTACGCCCTTGTCTACTTCCCTCTTTGCTTCAGTAATTTCTCTCTTATTCACTTCAGATTTTATGGGTTTTGGTTAATATCAGTAATTCCATGTTAGTATTTAGATTTCGGTTGTCTACCCTACTCCCAATTTTTTGGGTTTGTAAATTCACATTCCATTGTATGACTTCTCTGTGTTGTATGCAAATCCTCTTTCCAACAATTGTTATTTTACTACTCAGTGTTATTTCCAAATTCTTTGTCCATCGATTATCTTTTCTATTTTTATTTTATGAGGGTTTACTCCTCTACCCTTCCAAATTTTGTAATGACAATCTCGCATTAGGGTTTTAGTTTTCAGATCCTTTTCCTAATGGCCACACTGCCATGATTGAATTTGATTTCTAGTTGTGGTTATTAATAAATCGAATTACCAGTCAACTCATACCAAATTATCAGCCAACTCCATTTATTACTTACTACTGTACATAATTTTTTATTTTATCATTCCTTATTATTTGTATTGTTTCGAATTTATTTGCTAAGTTTTAATATCGATTAATATCACCCAAGTTACTCCTTTTACTCAGATCTACACCAGTGATCCAGAAGTGGATATCCTATACTATTCAGATTTGTCCATTTTTTTCAAATATTATCTAGTCCATGTTAATAAATTTCCGATGTAAATGTTGAAAAAAATATTATTCACATCATTATCAATATGTATGTACACATGGAGAAACTCAAAGACAGGTCACTATACATAGTTATCTCATCTATAAATATTTAATAAACCAAATTACTAGTCAACTCATACCAAATTATCAGTCAACTCCATTTATTACTTACTACTGTACATAAATTTTTATTTTATGATTCCTTATTATTTGCATTGTTTCGAATTTATTTGCTGAGTTTTAATATTGATTAATATCACCCAAGTTACTCCTTTTACTCAGATCTGGACCAGTTATCTAGAAGTGGATATCCTATACTCTTCACATTTGTCCATTTTTTTCAAATATTGTCTAGTCCATGTTTATAAATTTCCAATGTAAATGTTGAAAAAAATATTATTTACATCATTCTCAATATGTATGTACACATGGAGAAACTCAAAGAAGGGTCACTATACATAGGTATGTCATCTTTATGTATTTAATAATGTAATTCTTTGTTGTAATAAATTGTTATTAATCAATTTGATATGTATTCTAACTCTCGCATATTATTTTGAACGTATGATCGAGTACCTTTTCATTGATTTTCATGACATAGCTGCTTCCTATTCTCTCTAGGCTTACCATTTACTTTCTTTCTGAGGTTAGTTGCATGGTGTACCATCATTGTTCTTCTTTTGGCACCTAGCTTTGTCCAGCATTCTTCGAGTTTATGTGTCAAGGCCATGCTTGGTCCCTGAAAATAATTTATATTGATGTAATATTCCTCAAATTTCAATTAGTCACACAGACATACATACATACATACATACACACACACCCACAGATATATATATATATATATATATATATGATCGTGAGATTCTCAAGGATCTTTGAGAATTGTTTTACATAGATAGTATATTTATTTAATATTTGGAATTATGAGTTATCATATTCATGTAACTGCTTCAAATTTTCAGAGGTGTAATGCCTCTTCTAGTTTTACATTATTTAATATAATATTAGAATTTTCCAAAATTCTCTTGTTTATAATGCTGGCCAAATTGGTGTTGCACTAGTAGTTGTTGCATGTATCCATCTTTTATACCTAGATGTATTTGCATTTTCTTGTACTTTTTCATTGAACTTCTTTAATTTAATTCATTGATGCATGTATACACAGTAGTGTTTATCAAAATATAACCGCCTTGGGTTTGTTTATCAAAATATAACTGCCTTGGGTTTTTGTAAGAAGTACATGATATTCATTGTATTTAATTATAGTGTGGACATTGTACAATACACATGAATAATTACTAAATATTTCATTAATTATTTTCATACCCATATTACATAACATGACTTAAAACTTTAGCCTAATAAGGTATATAACAGACACATATATAAACTAATTTAATACTACAATTTCATACATTCAACGTAGAATTCTGCCTATTCTTTTAGACCATAATTCTTAACTAGACATTGTGGACAACATGAGAAGTTTAAAATAAAACCTCAACACACAACATACCAATTTGTAAAGACGAATTTTACTCCCAACCACGAGCTTCTCCTAAAATCTCTTCCCCCAGCAAAGACCGATATTGACGAGTGTTGACAACCTCTTGTCACACTAGTGATGCCACTTATAAGCCCTCTTTCCCTCATCAAGTTTTCATAACGAAGTCCCATCATTATGGGTTGCTTTTTCCCATATCCTAGGCTTTATTTTTTTTTCCACAAAAGATAACTTTAAAAGTTGGTTTTCTTCAGAACAATTTTTATGAAGCCTTCTCCAAAAATATAAGAAAAGAGAGATCAACGCCTTATAAATAAGCCACTTCGAGGGGGTAACGTCTTTTGCATTAAATAAATGAACAATTCGTGGATGATACAAATCACGAAACCTCTTTTCTATATATAGGATTCCATGGGGTCACAGTATAATCTTAGCCGACCTAACAATAATAATGTAAGGGCACAATAATAACAATATGGGGGTTACAAGGGTACAACAATATAAAAAATGAGGCTACAGTAACAACAATAAGGGACTACACTAGTAATATGGGGACCTACCATGCCCCTCTCCTTTAAAAAAGTGTTGTCCTCAATGCTTGAGTAGCTCTGGATGCTTGTGTATAAAATTCTCATCCTCCCATGTAGAATATTCAATGGGTAAGTTCTTCCACCTGATGAGATACTCTAAAATTGATCAATTTCGTAGTTGTCCCGTTCTTTTTTCTGTGACTGCTTCAGGTTCCAATATGATTTTTCCATCCTAATAAATTTCTCGCAATATTTTTTGAACTCTAATTTTATCACCTGTAACCTTCTTTAAGCATGAAACATGGAAAAATAGATGCACTCGAGAAGAAATAGGAAGCTCCAATTTGTATGGCATAGTACCAATATTTTGAAACACCTTGAAAGGACCATAGTACTTTGGCGATAATTTATTATCCTTCTTATATTTATTAGGGGACATTTTTTTGTATGGTTGTAGCCGTAAAAACACCCATTATCCTACATCAAAACTTCTCTCGCTGCGATGTTGAACTGCCTGTTGTTTCATTCAATTTTGTGCCGAATTTAGGCTATCCTTTAAGAGTTGGAGAACTTATTATGGATGATCGATGTGATCTTCCACTGCTTGAACCTTAGAATTTTCTCTTAAATATTATGTGATGAACGGTGGATGATATACATAAAGTTCCATAAATGGGGACATTTTTGCTGTAGTATGGAAGGAAGTGTTATACCACCATTCAGCGACAGGTAACCACTTGACCCATTATTTTTGTTTATGAGATTAAAAAAAATGAAGATATCCTTCCAAAAAAAATTTCATACTGCAGATACGAAAAAATGAAGATATCTCAGTTTTCCCATCGGAATGAGGATGAGAAGATGAGCTATGAGCTATTTCAGTACCTAAAGAAGAAAATAATTCAATCCAAAAAATTTCAATGAAAATGGGATTTCTGTCGCTTACAATAATTTTTGGGTTTCCATGTACCTTTTGAATTGTTTCCATAAATGCAATATCAATTGTACTTTCTTTAAATGGATGAGATAATGCAAAAAAATGTGCATACTTGGTAATATATAAACTACCACCATGATGAAACTCTTTCCTTCGGACTTAGGTAAACATGTGATAAAATCCATTGAAATAACCTCCCAATGTTGACTTGGAATGGATAAAAATTGTAAAAGACCCGAGGTCTTAATTGTCTCAACTTTATTTTTCTAGCAATCCAAACATTCTACCACAAAATTTTAAATATCATATTTAAGGTGATCCCAAAAAAATTCATTCTTCATCATGTGGTAAGTTTTTAAAAATCCTGAGTATACTCCTAAGGGAGAATTGTGCAATTCCAAAAGAATATTTGGTTTTAGTTGGGAATTCTTACAAAGATATAAGCGATCTTTGTACCATAAGGAATCATTTTTCCAACTAAATGTATCAGATGTACTAGGATCCTGCTGCAACATTTGAAAGAGTGTCCACACTTCTTCATCGTTTTTACATTCATCCCTTGTTTCAGTTATCCAATCTGGTTGGATAATATAAATGGCACAAATAAATGCTTCCACCTCTTCATCCTTTCTTGGGATTGCATCTACAAAAACATTTATCTTCCCTTTTTTGTAGATGATTTCAAATTCATAACCCAACGTCTTTGTGACACATTTTTTCTACTCTTCTAAGGACAGTCTTTGTTCCAAAAAGTATTTAAGACTATCATGATCATTTTTTACCTTGAAGTGTCTTCCCACTAGGTAAGGTCGCCATTTCTTTAGTGCATGTAGTATTGCCAACATTTTCTTCTCATAAATATATTTTTGTAAATAATTTCCATTGATCGGACAACTTTCAAAAGAAAGGGGTCTTCCTTCTTGCATTAAAACATCACGAATTCCATTTCCTAAGGCATCATATTCCATAATAAAGGGTTTTGTGAAGTCTGGTGTAGCTAACACCAGTGTTAGGAACATTGCCTCTTTAAGACATTCAAAGGCCTTAGTTTCTTGAGGAGTCCATGAGAATGTATCTTTATTCAATAATTTTGTTATAGGTGCCGCTATTCTTCCATAATTCTTAAAAAAATTGTGATAATACCCTGTTCACCTGAGAAATCCTCGCAACTACTTCATGGTTGGGGGCACTTTCCATTTCTTAATGGCTTTAATTTTGCTAGGGTGTATGTTAACACCCTCGCGAGATACAATATAACCGTGATATTCCAACTCTTGTACTCCGAACAAACACTTGGAGTTTTTTGCATATAATAGTTTCTCCTCCAATAGTATGACCACCCTGTCAACATGTTGAACATGATCCTTCCAAGACCTATTGTCGATTAGTATATCATCAAAAAATACCAACACAAATCTTCTAAGGAATGGTTTGAAAATGGAATTGATCAACCCTTGAAATGTAGAAGGTGAACTAGTAAGGCGAAAATATATGAACAAAAATTCATAATGACCCTCATAAGTTCAAAATGTTGTTTCCAGAATATCTTTAGTCTTCATTATAATTTCATAATATCCTGAACGAAGATCAAAATTGGTAAAATAATTTGATTCATGTAATTCATCGAGTAATTCATCAATCATAAGAATGGGGAATTTATCTTTAATAGTGATCTTATTGAGATCCCTATAATACAGACACATGCGACATGATCCATCCTTCTTGTGCACCAATCCTATTGGAGCATAGAAAGAGCTTTGACTCTGTGGAATTATACTAGCCTCCAATATTTCTCCAACCATACATTCAATTTCTCTCCTTTAGACATAAGGATATTTGTAAGGCCTAATGTTTTGATGAACACTTATTGGAATCTAATGAATAGCATGATCATGATCACAAATAGGTGGAAGTCCTTTGGGAGTTTCAAAGACGCTGGATGATTTTCGAAGAATTTTTGGATATCTAGAGAAATAGACGATTTTGATGTTGGAACTTCTAGTGAGAAAAATTGTGAAACTATGCCTCGTTGTTATTTCTTTAGAAGCTTTGTCATGACATTAGAGCTTATTTTATTTCCCGTATTCCCCGCGATACCTTGTAATTCAAGTTCCTTTGCTTCTAGAAAAAAATGTCAAGAAAAGTTATTGAAAATTAAAAGCTACACTCCCCAAAGATTGTAACCATTTTACTCCTAGTACAACATCATCACCTCCCATAGGAATGGAAATCATTGGGATATTCAATAGTTATTCCCCCATGGCTAGCTTGATATTATTTCATTTTCCAGAGAAATTTATAGTTCCTCCATTTGCAACCATCACTTAACATTCTAGTGTTGGGTATAAGAAGCAGTTCAATTTCTTTGCTGCCTTACAATGAATAAAATTATGGGTTGTACCTAAATCAATAAAAACTATTAATTTTTTCTTATTGATATGTCCTTCTATCTTGAGATTTTGAGGAGTGGTAATTCCTGCAAATGCATTACACGATATAGTATGACTCATTTCTTCCTTCTCTAGGGTTGGTTCCTAGTGTACATCCTCTTATTTAAAGTTTCTTGTTCATTTTCTTCCTCATCTTTATAATATATGTAAAATAATTTGTTCTCAACACACTTATGGCCTTTAGTGTATTTTCTATCACAACTATACCAAAGCCCTTTTGCTCTTTTTTATTCCAATTGTTGTGGTTTGAACCTTGTAGGTTGTGGAAGTCTAAGAGTAGCAACACTTGCATCTTTATATATGTGATTGGTATGCTTCCTTGTCGCCATAATTTTACATTAAATTTTTCTTTCCAACCTAAATTCCTTTAAAGTCCCTATGAAGACATCAATCTTGTGTTCATTTGGAATATCAACTACCCTTATATTCAATTTTTGGAAATCCTTAATGTGCCCCACCACTGAAACCTTTTGTTTGAGATTGACCAATTAACTAAAGAAGGTGTTTCTCTTTTTATCCTCATAATGTGCTATCAATTCCTCCTTAAAAATTGACCAAGTGACAATTTCTTTACGAGAGAAAAACCATCGGTACCATACAAATGTATTTTTGTCTAAATATAAAGTTTCAAGGCATACCTTTTGTGTGTTTTGGACATTATTGAGATTAAAATATTGCTCCATTGGTAGTATCCATGTTACAGGATCCTTTCCATCAAACTTCCACATACCGATATTTGGAATATGGTGGGTCTTCAATCCAAAATTATGGTTTATGAAATCATGATTAGCATTTATTTTTTTCTCATCATGAGTTTCCTCTATTATCTTTTCGCCATTAGGAATCATTTCTTGTATCAGCTTTGTCAAACCTTCCTTCAAACCTTCTATGTTTCCTTTTATATCATTCTTCATGTCTTCCATTTTTTCTTCCATGCCATTCTTCAAACCATCCATCTTTGCTTCCACTCCTTTCTTCTAAACTTCCATTTCAATTTTTATTTCTCTTTGCGAGAGGGAAATTTGGTGCACTTGCTCTTGTAATTTTGATATATCATGTTTCACTTCTTCCTCTTCATGAGTCATAGTAGTGTACTCTGGGGGCTTAATGGGTCTTCCATTATTTTTAGGGGGGGATTTTAGAACCCAATACTAATATCTATGCACTTCAATATGCCATTAAATCACTTCAAATTGATTTTTCAAACAAGACTTATGCAATTTGAAAAAAAAATAAACACCTTTCCCTTACTCTTGAGGAGCTTTATATTGAAACTGTATTATCTCTGTGATTTCAGAACTTCCATATCTCAAATTAGGTCCTATAGTATCCCTTTAAATCTTCTTTCGAATGTCATAGGTATGACCTAGTTTGGATTCTTCAAGACAAAGGTATTTTCAAAATTCCACATTGACCTAATTATGGAATAGTTCAGTAGAGCGAACTTGTATGGTGTGCCATGTGTCATTTTTTCCTCTTTTGGCTCTGCAATTCATACACCAGAAGTACAGTCTATGTGCTTTTGGAAACATTTTACAAAATTCCAATCTGATGCACAGAGGGATATTTATGACGATTTTCCCAAGGTCACCACTTTTAGATGAAATTTGGATGCCTCCAAAAACCCTAAATTATACATATAATATCTCTGAAAATATTGCCAACCAAGATCTGAAATTTTTACATGCAGTTACTCTGGCTTTCTTCGAAATGGGATCTTTATTTTTAGTGTCTAAACTATCGTAGAAAAAATGTTACGGCGAAAATGCTGCGATGGCCTGTTTGAGGTAGTGAATCCCTAGAATCTAAAAGCTTCCAAAGCTCGAATACCAAATTTTATGAAAGAAACTCAAAAAATATAAGAAAAGAGAGATGAACCTCCTTTACATTACATAAATGAAATTTTTTTGGATGATATAAATGAAAAAACCTCCTTTCTATATATAGGAGTCTATGAAGTCACAATATAATCCTAGCCGACCTAACAATAATAATGTAAGGGAACAATAATAATAATATGGGTCCTATAGGGGTAAAACAATAACAATAAGGGGGATAAACTAACAATGATAAGGGACTACACTAGTAATATAGGGACCTAGCACAATTTTTCTTACCTCTTCACAATAACCTTCCACTTACTCGAGGTTTTATTATATATTTTTCTCCCATCTAATTTAATTATTTATTTATTTTTCTCCAAGGAATTTCTATAGAATTTTGGGAAAGTTTTAAATTCTATTCCATCATCATGATAAGAATTTCCTGATCTCAAAATTACTATGTCTTTACAATATTGCTATTTGTTTCATAAATAATTATTAACTTAAAATAATTTTTTCCACAACATAATTGTTCCATAGGTCCACCTAGACCTTACTCTTATTTGCATAATATAAAAGTTGTAAATCGAGGGTATTACATAGTCCCCCCAAAAAACAAAAACATCATCCTTGGTGTTAGCAAATAATTCTTTTTATTCTTTGAATAGCGCTGGAAACACTTCCTTCATTCTTTCTTCCTGCTCCTAGGTAGCTTCTCCGGGTGTAAATTTCTTCCATTGCACTTTCACCTGAGCTAATGCTCTATTCTAAAGCACAATTTCTTCTCGTTCCAATATACGAAGTGGTTTTGGAAGAAAGTACCCTTTTTTCCACCTATATTAAATTCCAGTCAACCACGTGAAAAGGAACATGAACATATTTCTCAATAATGATACATGAAAAGCATTACGAAATTTAACATGACTTGGTAGAGCCAATTTATAATCTACTAGGCCCACTTGTTCCAAAACCTCAAAGGTCCCGTAGTATTAGGGTGCTAACTTAGCACAACTATCGGTGTGAAAGGTACTATTGTGAGGTTTGATCCTCAATTACATATGATCCCCAATCTTGAATTCCTTGTGAATCATTTTCTTATCTTCATAACTCTTCTAGCGGTCTTGCTAGTTTGATGTTCTGTTGAATTGTTTTACTGTCTGTTCCATCTCATGTAGTGCATCTAGTTTAAGTAATAGGTTTTCCTCTAGTTTACTCAAGGTAAGTGGAGTATGGAATTTCTTGCCATGGAGAGCTTCAAACCGACTCATTTTAATAGAGCTTTGTAAAATATTGTGGTAATAAAATTCTTCCAAATGTAGAAAAATCCCACTTGGTGTGTCTGTCCATTACATAGATGTGAAGCATGTCCTCTAATATTTATTTATTTCTTTTTTCCTTTCTAGCTGCCCATCTCTCTAGGGATGATAATTTGTACTAAAGTTCAGATTTGTTCTCATTCCTCCAAATAGCATCTTCCAGAATGTGGAGGTTAACATTGCATCCCTATCAAAGATGAGGATATTTGGTATTCCATAAAGTTTAAATATTTCCTTCATAAATACATTGTCCACTTTTGATGTCCTAAAATTGGACTGCACTTGAATAAAATGTTCTTCATTCGTTAGTGTGCCTACCACCACCATAATGGAGTCATGTTGGCATTTGGTACGAGGAATTCTAGTGATAAAATCCATGGACACCCCTTCCCACGTTTAGTCTGGAATTAGAAGAGGGTTCAGTAAACCTGCAGGATGTTGATGTTATACCTTAACCTATTTTTAGTCCAAATGTCGCTAAGTAATTAGTTATTTCATTCTTAATTCCTGGAAAAAACATACTTTTCCACAAAGCTGTCACCATCTTTTGGTAACATGGATGACCTAAGTAATGTCTTTGCATCTTGTTCTGTCCCTTCGGGTTTTTGTGCTTGGATTCCATGTTCCATCGTATTGAGACTTCCATATGAAAAATCCCCTACCCGTCATCGCTCTCTGTTCATATCTCATGGGAATTTCCATCGCACTCTTGAATGGTATACCCTATTGCAGCAAATTGTTGCGGTATCACTCCTCCTTGCCGATAGTTATAACATATCCTCGGTCCTAACATAATTACCACTCTCGTTCTATTACATTGGAGTGGTATATACATTTCCCAGTTCATATATAACACCACACACCGCATAAAAATCCGTTCATATAAACTCTGTCACACACATATGACCTACCATTGGTTCTCAAACATCATGCTCCTATACAACAATTATATTATAACTCCACTGGGATTGAATTGTACTGTCAAGTATATATTATGAGAGACCCTATCTCCTCAGCTCTTTGGTGATAGGTTTTCGCCATTGGGACCGATGATGGGTTATGAGATCAAAGCATGAAAAAATGAAATATTATGTAGGGTGTCTCTGGAGATCTTTGTTTGAAGAATGAGGAGATGTAATTGGATTTTTAGGCCCCTCTAGAATCTGGTAAATATAGGGAAATTGTGTAATCATAGAGAAAACATTTCATCAAGTAATTTTCTTGAAAATTGAAGCGCTTTGCCGACGATCTTACAATGAATCTTGAATTTATTTGGGTGTTAGATGACCTTCAATAGAGGAGTTGTCATTCTGAACTTTTTTTTGTTTAGAACATTGAGAAAAACTCCCATCAACAATAAGAAAATATTTATATCACCAAGCCCAGTAAAAGAGAAGATTTGAATGCAGAAGAAAAAATACAACCTGTAATTCCCAAGCCCGTCATCAAACCTTGGGAAGAGCTTGTCCAAAATAAACACAAAAATGGTCTTTGATATGATAAGGAGGTGTCCTTTTATATTCCACACTATTCCAAGAGCATTCAGTTTCAGAGTGTTGGATTCCTTCATGAAATCACATCTTCAGTTGTTCTAGATCCTCCTCTTCCACAACAACCACAACAGATTGTAAAAATAAAACATTGTGATCGAGTTGGCATTATGAAATATCATTGTTTTGATCTTCACCCGTGCAAGCACTGTGGTCACCACACTCGTTATTCACAAATATGCTTAAAATAAAAGCCTCCTGCAAGAAAAAATATTCATCTTGGATGGGTCACTTCCTGGAAATGGGCATCAACAACCAAGAAGTTATTTCAGTCATATGCTCAAACTTGTTCAAGAGTATTGAATGGTCTTACATTTGAGTTTTTACCATCATCTCACCTTGAAACTGACATGGGGGAAAATGATGGTCATCTACATTCTTCAAAGCTAGGTTAAGCAAGCCTGAGCCATAACCTGCCATTCCAAATTTAAATTTGTAGCCATAGACAGTTCAAGCGAGGTTGAGCCACAAACATCCATTCTAGATTTATAGTAGTAGTGAGAGACACAATTCCCATGAGCATACATTTCTTTGGTGGTGAGCCTTAAACCATCTATTTGAAGTTGATATTCTTCCCCATCCAAGAATTTGGGACACTTTCCCAGTAGAAGACTTCAACTTCTTACCAGTTTTGGTAGAGGTCTAGGAAATTCATCAAGCATTCTAGAGTTGGTGGTCATCCTTAAACAGTCGCAATTTGTATAACGCCCTTCTTGTAGGTTGAAGGTCTCCCTCTCAAAATATGAGAACTGCTTCCTCTATCAAAAGAAATCAACTTCTTGGTATATTTGGAAGAGTTCAGGGAACTGCACTAAGCGTTACAATGTTGGTGGTCATCCTTAAACCACATCTTTATGCCAACATTTCATAGAGCACATTCAACTCTCTTCTTGGACTCACACATACCCCTTCGGATTGAGAGGGGGAATGTTGGAAACCTAATCCTCTAAGGGTTGATGTAGAAGTCAAATGGAGAAAGTAAGTCCAAGAGACCTTGGAATGTGGAATCCAAGGGTCACCACAATGTATTATAAATGTACATCATTTTAATGGAAATAAAAAATCTCTTATTTTTTCTACTCTTGCCTATTCCATTGCTCAATCTACAATTTTCTCCCATCATATTAATATTTTTAAGAACTTTCTCCTAAGATTTTTAAGAAGAATTTTAGGTAAGGTCCAACATGTGGAATTTAACCACTTAACAATTTTTCATGAGTTGGAAAGAATCCTCTAATTATATAGTTTTATTTCCTCAATATTTCAAAAGAAATTATTTATTAGTTCAATAAAATATAATTTCATCATCACCTAGTTTCCATTCCCGATTTTATTGCCATTAAGTCCAATATTAATTTAAATGTATAAAAATAACCATGTCTTAAAAACCAACGCATAGAGGTGTTACAAAAAATTATATCTAAGAACTGTACATGATGTTATATAAATAAATAAACCATCCTTAGCCATTGCAATTCAATGTACACCAACAAACTACTTGTTACAACAATTTGTGCAACACTATAGGAAGCTACAATATCCTATGATGTTTATGTCTCAAAACATTAAACTCTAAGACATAAAAACTTCCATAATTCAAAAAAAATTCATCATAAACAGTCAAAAACCTATATGAATGCTTATCAATCCAACAAAATGAAAGGTATAACTAAATCAATTTTTGGTTAATAACTTAATCTAGGTATCACTAAATCAATTTTTGGTTAATAACTTAATCATCTTAATTAAAATATACCCAACGCATAACCTAGTGATGTTGGCCTCACATATGCATGTAGGAGGGCTATAAGTTTTGAAGTTTATAAATATATAATTTAAGTAAATAAAGGTTGGCAAGGAAAAAATAAATTTGTATGCAATTGGTAAACTAACTACTATTTGATGAAGTTATGTCAAAGGTCACACCAAACTTATGGAATTAATAATTCAATATGTGGTATACTTCTCAAATTATTAGAAGAAGACATGGAATTACTATTTCAATATGTGGTATCCTTCTCAAATTACTAGAAAAATATGCTTATTGACACTAGGCTCATCATAAAAAATGTGAAATTTTAGTGATGACAAAAGATTTATAAGAATATATAGTGTGATATATGGTTAATTATGCCTTATTAAATCATGTTTCATAGAGGAAATATATATATATATATATATATATATATATATATATATATATATATATATATATATATATATATATATATATATATATATATATATATATATATATATATATATATATATATATATATATTAAGTCTAATTCATGGCTTCCGAAGCCTAATATTTTCTATATGAGCATGGTTTGAAAGTTCAATCTTAAAGACATACCCCAACCTCAAAAAACTCACTCTCTAAATACCATTCCTCTTGAAGGTACCGCTAGCATATGATTTGGGAAAAAATCCTTCAGTCCCTTCCAAAATATACCCTACATTATGAAACGAAGGAATAATTAAAATAATCATGTTCAAAGAACAAAAGAACAAGAGAGCATTAGTAGTTGGATGCATATAATATGAAAAATCAATTTTATGACCCTCATACAAAAAGGCCTTCACTTTGAATTCTATAAAAAAGCTAGTAAATTTCATCAAGCATTTCCAACATGAATTAATTATGTTCTTAGCAATAGGTACAATTTAGTACCTAATTTATTTTACAATAATATCATAGTGATCTATTCAAATCAATAACAATAATCCTTTTTTGGTTTTTGGCATATACTAACATTCATCATGTATCTTTACAAGCATTATTCAAGTTGAATTTCAACCTACAAATTCTCAAGCATATCATTGTACAAAATTTTTGATTAGTACAATGGATTAATTAAGAAAAGAATCCAATTTCAACATCTTACATGGCTATAAATGTCAATGAAAACAATTGGAGAGGAATCATCAACAAAAGTGTAAATTTAGCTACATATATGAGGAAAAGTTATAATCAACATAAACATGACTATAATGGAAAAACTATAGCAGCATTATGGTAAGTAAAATTAAGTGAAAACAAGTTGAGGGTGCTCATTACTCCAGTAAACCAATTCTATTATTTTTTTCTACCACTATCATACCTCGAAATGCATAAAATTATAAACTACATTCAACATAGATTCCACCTTTTTCATCTAACTCCATTCATTTTCACTTCATATGTCTTCCTAGTATTCATTTTAATAGGCTAAACACCATATAAGTCCACCATATTCCATTTCCATGCTAATGAAGATAAATATCGCCTAATATATGAACTATAAGAGATGTAAACATGGAGTTACTTGAAATTTATACGGAAAGAGTCATTTTTCACTTCTATTGGAAGATACAAAAAAAAGGATCTATGCATTCACAAGAACACATTGTTTTCAATTATTTCATGAAAAATGATATCTAGGAATAAAAAAATCTCTTATATATATGAATCGAACTTCCCTATCCATTGTAATTCACTTCATACAATTATACAATTTAGCACCTAAAATATTGTACAATAATATTATAATGGTCTATTGAAATAAATAAAAATAATATTTTTGTAATTTTTTGTTGTACTAGCAACCATTCTTGATCTATACAAGAATTTTAGAAGTGGAACATCAACCTAGAAGCTCTCATAAAATGAGAGTACACAATCTAGACTCTACTTTGAATGTCTTAAAAGCCTAGAAAATCAATACATGTCAACACTTTCTTAAGGCAAAAGCTGGGCCTTAATTAATCCAATAGACCAATTTTATATATCATTTCAATAACCATCATACCTCCAAATGCATAAAATGATAAACCACATTCAATATGCATTTCACTTTTTTCATCCAACTCTATTCATTTTCACTTCATATGCATTCCAAGTACACACTAAAACATCCAAACACCCTTTATGTTACCAAATGAAACCATATGATATGGTAAAAAATGTAGTGATAACAAAACATTTAAAAGAATAAATATTGTAAAGTTGATTATGCTCTATAAAATCACGTTTCAAGAAAAATTCGTATACCTCAAGACTAAATCAAAGCTGCATGGTAATATTTTCTATATGAGCATGGTTTGTAAGGTGAATGTGGACATAACCAATTCCAAAAATATTATTATTTCTCCTTCCAATTCCTTTTGAAGTTTCCTCAAGTATATGACTTCGGAAAACATCTTTAAGTCCCTTCCTAAGTATACCCTCCATTAAGAAAAAAACGACACGAGGGTTTGAATCCATACAATATCCCTATAGATTTATCAACACTTGAAAAAAAAAAAATCTCGAATATCTAGAAAAAGATTATGTGACATGGATAACATGTGCCATTTCCATAAAATACGAAAAAATTAGTAATTTTACGACTTATACAATAAATTAGCAGACCTAAATTAAGCCAACGAAAGAAAATAAGAATAATACGGAGTATTCATACAACACGGAATTACAGTTCAAATTTTGCTCTGGCTTACCCATTCATAAAAGCATTAGTTCAAGTAAAATCAGTTCCAGTAAAACCAGGTCTAATCTTAATAAAGAAAAAGGTACTAGAATTCCATGCCAGCCTAGTATAACTCAAAAAAAAATTCCTAATACCTTTCCATCCTGCATCTAACAGAATTAAAAAATAAATTAAATAAATATCCTCAGAATACTATGAAATATTTGCAACAAAGCTTAAGAGATAACTAAACCTCGCAAATTTGACCAATGGAGCATCAACACTATCGATAGGATGCTCTGGGCGAACAGCAGGTGCTGCGAAAACAGCATGGGCGGAACCCTCTGGGGGAACATCGAGGACCATATCTGTGGAACTCCATGATGGACCAGCAGCAGGTGGAATATAAATAGTATCCGTAGGACCCTGTGAGAGAGCAGCTGCAGGTGGTGCATAAACAGAATCAGGAGGACTATTTGGGGGAACAACAAAGGGAACATCAACATCAATCGGAGGAGACGAGTTGAAATCTTAGGCAGGATCTCTCACATCGAATTCCGCAGAGGGGTCACCATTGAAAAGAGCAGTGGATAGCTGCCCGGCCAGCGACATCTCCAGAAGAAGCCTTTCAGTCTGCACAGTGCCTTCAGCGCTATCCAATGCTCCCTGCAAAATCTCGTAAGAATCCTTCAAATGCTGAAGACCATTAGAATTTTTCAATTCCAAATGGTTTTTTAGTTTCAGTGCTTTGAAGCTTTCGATTTGTCTGCCATTTCTCTCTACGCGAGCGTCTTCCACCTTTTGCTTTTGATTTTCGATGTCAGCTTGCGACGGCTGAACGTCCCGCGCATTCAACAAACTTTTAAGAATTTCGACTTCGCTTCTTAACCTCGTGTCCACTGCTGAAAGGTTTATCTCGACTTTTTTGAGCTGCTCATTGAATATTTCAAGACGGTTGACTGCCTGTAGATAACCACTAATTGATTCGATGAAGCGATCATACTGAGTCTCAATCGACACAATCAGCGGCTCCATTTAATTCGCGGGTGCAATTCCTTGATTACTATAAATGAAACACTGCGGATGTAACGGGCAACCATTTTATAACTTCCCACGAATGAAGATCTGTTAGGGTGACAACAATGAAAAATGTGGTTTAAAATCGTTACGCCCAGCAAAGAAGAAGATTTTTGGAATTTTAGCGTTATTTTTCGGTGCTGCAGTGGGCAGAAGTAATGATCAACAAGCTCAAATGTTCATATGGTTGCGATTGAATAAATAGATGGACTTATAGCATATGTAGAGTACGGCCTTACAAGGAACAGTTTCCATATTTAAAAGCCGACGAACTCTTCATTTCTGGTCGGCTAGAAGTTCTATCTTGATGCTTTCACGGGCTCAAAATTTGATGTTTAGGCGGGTGAATTTAGTTTTCTGAAGTCGTAAAGGTTTATTCTCCATTTGCTCACTAAAGTAATTTTCATTGCATTCGTTTTTTGTTTTGGGGCTACATACTGAAGATAAAACTTATGCTTTAACCAATCTGTTGGGAATAAAAAGAGACTGATATAAACCCTTTTCACTCATTTTTGTGAGTCTTCTTTTTTAATTTCTCTTGTTTTTTTTTTTGGCATAATGTTGAGTTTAAAATTTATCTTGAAGAAAAAATTATGACATAGAAATTCATTAACTTTTTTCAGTCTTCGTTTTTAATTTCCCTTATATGAAAATCTGTTTTTTGTAATTTTTTTTAAGTAATGTTTGGTTCCAATTCTATTATCTTAAGTAATATTGTACATATTTATTTGTGTTTGATACCACATGTATAGCATAATATTTTTAAATCTTGGATGAGAATAAAAAAATTATGTTTTTGGTGAAATTTTTACCAGGTATTCAATTTTATCTTTTGGAAATGAACAAAATATTTTTAGAAAGATATTTTCCAATTATGAGTATCAAAAATGTTTCCAAACATTTTTAAATAGGATGTTTTCCAAAAAATTAGGGTTGGAACTGTTGTATAAACTTAAGAAGTCAGTTTTAGAAGCTAAAGTCCATTTGGTACATGAAAAATTGGGCAAGTTCTAGACACTCTAAATTTGAGTTTGGGGATTTTTCCTAGATTAGAATGAAAATAGTATTTGTTAAGAAGATGACCAATATATGCGAGTGTTGCAACCAAAAATTGGATACTAATTTTACAAATTCTCATTATAAAGTTAAGAGATACATATTAAGTTGAATGCATGCACTATGAAAAAGCATCTATGGATGTAACAAAAATTTTGAAATTTGATAAATATAACACATTAACATAAAGATATGCATATAAACCATTCAAAGTATAAAGTAAAATTCCTAGAAATTTAATTCATCCTTTAAGGTAAAATAAAGTTATCAAAAAAGACACTTATATTGTGAGGAGACCAAAACACGCTGCAAAGAGAGGATGTTCCATCACACCATAAATTGCATGCTTCATTATAAAAATTATAAGTGATCCCTTAGTTTCCGCTACTAATCCACAAGCAAATGCCACTTCTAAGGGTGGATATTATTCCCCCATAGTAAGTTAATTCCTCTAGCGGTTCTAATCCACAAACCCAAACAATGAGATGCCCTTATTTGGAAGGTAGTGTCTCAAGCTATATTAGTTCCCTCTAAAGCGACACAATTAATTCCATGAATTTACAACCCAAATACTAAAATCTCTCAAAATAATAAAACTTTTATAACTAAATTTTTGAATAGAGAATCACCAAAACCAACAACATACTGTCTTTTACATTTCCCATATTGAATAGGCTATCCTGACGACTTCTTGTGCCCTCTTAATACCATCTTCCTCTCCTTTCTCCTACTCATTGAAACATACTTTATTTCTTCATTAAAATTCCACTTATCCCATGTAATTTTGATTCTCACTTTTCTCATGGTTAATTGTATTAATCCTCATTCTCCTAATATGAATTTTATCAACATGGATATTAAAATAACATGCATTTAATGATTAGGTTTTAGGGATATTAAAATAGGGAATATATTTTATATAAAAAAATAATCTAGAAACGTTTCTTTTGATTGAGATATATCTTTAATAACCCTTTATACCTATTTTTTCCCTCTTCAACAAAACTAGACCCTATTACTTTGTACTTACTTCTACTTAATTGTCAATGGTTTTTAGTTTGTTATTATTTTTTAGATGTACACCATTTATATAATATAAAACCATACATCATTATTAGTGGCCAACTTATGGATTAAGAACTCTCTTGGTATATGAGAACAAGAAAAATTCCTAGATAAGGTACTCATTTATCCCTTTTGTGATAGTGAATTAGCTTCACAAATTGTTACTTCCTAAGAGCAAAGCGAAATGGAGTATGTCTATGTATGTATAGTTAATAAGCACAATTGTACAATATTGGGATTGTGGGGTAGTCTAAAATTTTTTCCACTAACTCATTATTTTCTTATAATAAGGTTTTGTTTAGTTATGCATATTAAATTAGGTCCTCTAATATGCTATTATTTTTTGCATTTCTATTAATAAGTTAATTGTATAATATTTGGGTGGTGGGGTATTCTAAAATTCTTTCCACTAACTCATTATTTTCCTATGATAAGGCTTTGTTCAATTGTGCATATTAAATTAGTTGTTCCAATATGCTATTATTTTGTGCATTTCTATTAATAAATTAATGTATTCAATATCATTAATATCGCATATATCCATTATATCTGAATGCTATTTTTTTTTAATCCCTTATCATTTAAATACATAAGATACACAATATTAAGCCAAAACAAAACTAATAAATGGTAACAATCATATTTAGTAAAATAATACACCAATTAGTTATATGTGAAAATTTCCTCCCAACATCCACTTAATATTTCTACAATAGGCCTCCCATGGGAAAGGGTAATGAGTGCATAATAATGAATTTGATAAACCAATTTCCCAACAAAATCATATTATTTTCACTTATGTATCAATCCAAGAAGACTCTTTTTCTTTTGAACTTTCACAAACCAATGATTGGGTTCCATTGGGTTATCCTAATTTCCTGTTGGGATCTAGCATAGACTAGCCAAAAAACATCTTTAATGTAAGTTCCTAGAATTCTCTTCTAGGATGACTTTGTGAATACCAATAATTACTCATGCACATGGGAAAATTTGCTCACTGAATTCCCATAATAAACATAACCATCATAATTTTATAGTGGTACCTTATGTTCATCATAAAATATCCTCATAGAGAGTTTGCAAAAGCACCACTAATGATATAATATAACCAAAAACATTGGAATATGATTGAATTCTAACAAGTCACCACTTGACTCTATAAGAATGCCACATAACATATGAGTTAACTAGTCCAAAGGTTGATATAGCTTAGGATATCATTGAATAAAAAACATAGGATTATAATAAAATACTCTTCTTTTTTCTTAGACCCTTTGAACCATATAAAATCTCTCTCATTCCATTCTTATACAACATTACCCCATATTACATTCCTTCTTTCTCTACAACTAGAAATGTACTTTTATTACTAAAACTCAATGTACAATTTTTACATATTATATGGTTTGACTAGCTTTCATTCAACATGACATATTTAGGAATTTATAATCCTAGAACCAAGTAGTGTAGGAAATACAAATTCCTCTTACCTCTCATGAACAATTAGTAGGAATGAATAAGACTATGTTTTATTGTCCCTATGGAGGATTTTCCGATAAAGATATTCTATTTTTACTTTGCAATGCTTCTAAAACTTTTCAAATATCTACAATGAACCTATAATCAAACCTTATTAAGAACACTATATGGTTATACATGGATTATTATAAACCTTATGGAATTTTATTGCAAGAATCCTAACAAATATTGAAAACTTTCGAACAAGGAGAGAATATATGGACCTATAAATGAGAAACTAAATATGAAACACCCACTTAACTCAATGTGTTGTCATAGTTCACCATATATCTTCCACTCAAACTAAAATAATCAAATACTTTCCTATATTCCAAACAAATAAATATGTAAATACATTTTAGTATTTATGCAATATGCTAGAGGAGGAGATTTATAAAAAATAACAACACACTAACATCCCCTTTGTTCACCTTATTATCTATGGATAATGAATTCTATATGATATTAAAATTAATATTAAAGGAGAATGATCATATCATACTCTCTATTACAAGGCCATATTTAGTACATTCCCTTCCATATTAATAATGATGGGTGTGGCAAGGAACCGTAGCAAATTATATATATATAACAAATTTTGTTTAGTGTAGGGTTGAGTTATATGTTTTTGTGCATACAATTCATTCATCCATGAGGTATTTCATAAATAAAAATAATATTTGTGGAAGAATAATTAGGAAAATTTTCTTGTAGCAATAAATTTATTTAAAAATAATTGAGAAGCATGGAAAATAGGATGTATTCACATAATTTTACCAATATATGCTAATAATGTAGATAATGAAGTAGTAAATGATCATTTTCATAAAGAGCATCTCTTTTGAAATATGAGTAGAACCTCTCTAGTTTTTTGCCACATCTAATGAGTTATGTATATTGAGGCTTTATCAACATTTCTCTTATACATAATGCTACAAAATTATTAGGAGGATGAAATACATGGCATCCTTTATCGATTTCAAGATGAGCCTAGTGGAGGTCATTATCGTACACAGATAATACCCTTCAAAATATTGTATGAAGGATACAATTTTCCTATTATAAGATGTTTAGAAATATATTTTTCATAATCATGAGTACTAAAGAATAGAAAAATACCAAAAGGATGAAATTCAGTTGAAACCCTTGGTTTTGTTACGACCTTCTAAGATATGGGGTATGAATTTTGTAGGGCACATTAGATTTATATGGAAATGCAATGCAACTTAGAGTACCATGAAAATTTGCATCCCTTATGAGTTTCTCTATAATAATAGTGTTGTGTTATCTATTGAATTTTAGAAAACCATGATAAGAGTAACCTTCATGAGAAATATCATGATTTAATTTAATTGCTTCTTTTTCGTTGTGGTTATCAATTGTTAGATTGACAATTATTTTTTTTAGATCTAGAGGCTATGTCTAGTAAGAAGGAAAGGTATTTGTTTCTTATATGTTGTTCTAATTTTCAGTAAGAAATTTTCACCACATTTATGTATTATGTAAAGACACAACCATATAATATTCAACATATCTATGAAATCCTTAAATACATTAATATTAGATATGGCATGTTTCCCTTCTTTGAAAACTCAAGGCCTAATTACCTTTTCATGCCATATTTTCTCATTTATATTGCGCTAAATCTATGTGGAATAAGGCATGTTTCTTCTATTTATAAAATATATTTAGTTATGGTAATATATAATTTATTTAGAAAATTTGAAGCCGGGTTAGACTTTTTTCCCTTTTTTGAGAAAAAATTTTCATTTTTTTCGATTCTTCAACTTTCTGCAAACTATAACAATTTTTCTGTGTAGAATTTCATTTTGCGATAAAAGTAAAAGTTGTGAGAAATTTTGTTAGCTTTCTATTACTTATTTTTTGAAAAAAAAATTATTCAGATTTGATATGTCAACTTAGCATTTCTTTGAGTGTGTGTTTCTTAACAATCAAAGGATTCATAAGAAGTCATGTTATGACGCAATGTTCTATTCATTGAAAATTTACAAAGCCAATGGATGCATATCATAATTACTAGAATTTTTTAAACTTGTCTAATACGAAAAACTGCATATTTTGGATATGTTTTGCGACACAACAAATTTCTTAACATAGAAGTTATAAACTAAAAATCTAAAAGCTACCCATTAGAGATGACGGACCAATGTAATGCCCCATAATTTTTTCAATTTTTTTTACAATGTATTTTGGGAGATACAAATTTTGATTTCACTGAATCACAATGACCCTCAGAAATTGTTTGCACCCATTTTATTAGAAAAATAATTAAAATTAGTAAATGTTTATGAAATTTCATAAAAGTTATATTTCCTGAAAGTAGATTCAATTCTGAAAATGCTTGTCTTGGTTCTGACAGTTAATTAAAACCCTTTCATAGAGTTTAATCAGTCCAAAGTTGCAGAAATGTATTCAGAGCCTGGTTTTTGCGTAACTGGTGACGCGTTAGTTCGGCCGAAATTTGATTAAAAGTTTGGCCGAACTATGTTTTTCGCCGACGGCTCATTATAACGACTTAATAGTTCGGCCGAACTTTTAATCAAAAGTTTAGCCGAACTTTTGTATAACTTTCTGTCGGTCAGAAATTTTTGCGGAGTCCCTACTAAAACACATTTCGTGGCAATATCAATTGCCGCGAAATCATTCACAATTTTCACACATTTCCCACATTCCATCTGATTTTACAAAGATCTTGGTTTGGGTTTAAAAAATTTTCTTCAAAGTTTGGATTTAAGAGCATTTCTAGGAAGCAAACTGATTTTGGAAAGAATTGTTTTGGGTTTAAAGAATTTTTTTGGAAGACATTTCTTGGAGGCGGCCTGATTTTGCAAAAAAATGTTTTGGACTTAAAAAGAATTCTTGGACGTACATTCGAAAGAAATTTCTTGGATGTATGTATGTGATTTGAGTTGAAGTAAATCTTTTGAGCTTCGTTTCATTTTTATAAGACATTTTTCTCTCAAATTTTTTAAAGTAAGTGTTTTGGATTGGAGTATGTATTTTTTGTAAAAAATTTAAAATGAATTTTTTTAAATTAAATCTTTTGTGATATTTTTTGTAATCGAATTATTGTCTAATTTTTTGAAGGAAATTTTTTGAACTTCATACCCTATTATCATGCGAAATAAAAGAACTTATGAGAGAAAATATGATCGAAAAAGAGACCCTAAGGAACGTAGAAAAGAGACGAGACAATCTGGCAAAAGAAAGTTAGAAGCCCTATCAAATATTGAAGAGGAAAATCAACCTCAAGCAGAAATTGAAGCAGGTATGTAAATGTAAATATTATGATCTATTGATATATTTAAAATTTTCCTAATGTAAAATGTGAAGCTTAATTTTTATTTGATGAACTAATTTAAAAAATATTTTGTTTAATGTAAACATATAGAGATATTCCTCAAAATATTGAAGAGGAAAATCAACCTCAAGCCGAAATTGAAGCAGGTATGTAAATGTAAATATTATGATCTATCGGTATATTTAAAATTTTCCTAATGTAAAATGTGAAGCTTAATTTTTATTTGATGAACTAATTTGAAAAATATTTTTTTTAATGTAAACAAACAGAGATATTCCTCAAAACATTGATGATGAGATACAAAATTTTGAAAGAGAAAGTGAAAGAGATATTGAACCAATGATTGAAGATGGTGAAAATATTGAAAGAAATCCAAATAAAGAAATTGAATCACAAGGTATGTACACACACACACACACACACACACACACACACACATATATTAAACACATGCACATATCATTGAAATTATAGATATATTTATTAATTTAGTTATTTATTGAATATGTACTATTTTTTCGAATATGTACAGATGAAATCACTATCAATAATGAGATGTTAGAAAATGTTGACACTCACACATATGGAGATAAAAAACCTGACCATGCTATACGATATCGTGTTAACTGCATTTTTGAAAAGTATTTCTTAAATGAGCGGGTGACAGTTCAGGCTCAAATGTTGAAAGGTCTCCTATCATTAAAGAAATTAAAAGAAGCTACGACACTATTGGGTATTCGAAAATCAACCAAAGATAAAAAAATGAAGGAAGATGTGATAAAAAATATGAGTAGTGCTATAAAGTCAATTAAGAGATCTAGAGAGAAAGATGTTTCAATTGTACGTAGAGGAATACAAATGGCAATGGTTTCATCAAGTACTCAAGAGAATCGTTTGGTAACATCTATGGCACAAGCACTGGGAACCTCGCGAAAAATGTTTCACAAACATCAGAAATTTCGGCTGCAAATAGATGTAAATGATGAACTCGCTTGTTGGAGAGCTATTTGTAGGAAACCATACAAAGATAGACTTGGAGAAAATGTTAAAAAAATAATATATGAATATTGGAAGAACAATTCGCGTGTTTCGCCAACTGCAAGGCATGTGAGGCGAAGAAGAATAGCATGAAATCAGTACGAAGAACATGAAAAATATTTCTTGGAAACAACTCAGATAGAGTTATTCAACAAGTTCAAAGAACAGAATCGTCAAATTCATGTTTCACTCAGTGCTTTTGTTCAACAAAAACCATGGTATGTAAAACCTATCATTGTATGCGACACTTGTTGTTACCGTTATCATGTGGAATTTGAGTTATATTATGACATATTCCTTGATTTCGGTAGACCATTATGGAAGGATTCATCTCCTCCTTTCACTATCCGTGATTTCATATCTCAAATTCTATGTGAAAGAGAAAGTGATGAACTATTTTACAAAAAGAAATGTGTTCGTGGTAAAAAATGCGATGATTGTGAAAATTTGACTAAATTTAAAAAGAAATATCGTATTGATATAAATAATCAATCATTGTCCAACATGAAAGTGAAATGGAAGAGATATGAATATATCGATACATCGATTCAAGGTGAAAATAGTGTTAAAAGAATTGAATTACTAGAAGACGAAATTTTTCTAATATACTTTTTGAGAAAGTTTGAGGCAGAAATTTACAAATACACCAAGCATTCCCATAGATCTCAATGGCAAGACTTGCAATTCAAAAAATCATGTGAATTTTTTCCACCAGGGACCATTTTTTCAGTGATTGATTTTGCAAAAAACTACACATTTGTTCCAAAAAAAGAAATTCAAAGTGAATACTATCATTCTGACCAAGTCTCCATGCTCGTCCATATTCTATATAGACATGCTGAAAAAAATGTTGATCATATAGAAAGCATGAGTGAAAATCAACATATCATTAAAGAATATCACTTTTATATCAATGACGATTGTACACATGATACATGTTTTGTACAACATTGTTTTGGAAAAATTTATGATTCATTGAAAAATCATGGAATAACATTCAATGAAAATTGGATATGGTCAGACGGATGCATAGGTCAATTCAAATCTGCACTATCATTCTTTTGGTTGTGTTGTCTTCATAAGAAAACCTGCGTTATACATTGTTGGAGTTTCTTTGAGACTGGCCATGGAAAAGGAGAACATGATGGTGCAAGAGCATGCATAAAATGAGCACTTCAAATATATCAAATGAACCACTCTGCAAGCCGACTTGTGAATGCTGAAGAAGTTGTTCAATGGTGCATCGCTGCTCTAAGCCATGAGAATAACCCATCAGAGGAAGTGCAAAGGTACGTTCAATTTAATTTATATTGGAAATCCAATTTTAAACATTGTACATTTATCATGCAATGATTATCTTTGATTGTATTTTGATATCATATTTACAAATTCTTCTTCTAATTTTCCATATAAAAGGTTTTTCTGGCATATTGGAATCGAAGACGTAGATAGATCAATTGGAAGTGATGTTCAAACAATAAAAGGGACTCTAAAATTGCATTCAATTCAAACAAATTTGTCCAGAAATGTGTTTGCATTGGATAAAAGAAAATATTCTTGTTTTTGTGATGTTTGCATAGACAACACAAAATCCAATGATGTTTGTGAAAACAAAATGTATGTGAACGATTGGAAACATATAGATCTAAATACAAAGGGAAAAATGGCTGTTGCAATGTTTGAAGAAATGCAATCAGAGGAAACTACAATATCATCCGATGGTGATCAAGTTTCTAATCTTGTTAGAGAAGGTAACATTTGAATTATTTTCTAATGATTTAAAGATCTAGAAATAAATTTAAATATGTATAATTTTGTTAAGTTTATTTTATTGTGCAGGAGATTTTTTTGCTGTAATTGCACCTATTGACAATGATGAAAATGTGAAGTATTATTTGATGCGTTACATTGAACAAAAAATGAAATTATTACAAAACTATAATGATCACGGATTTCAATATGACAGAGGGTCTATTATACTCAAAGGTTATTTTTTCAGACAAACTCATCAAAGTGGTGACTTTGTTTACTTTGAAGACTATGAACCTGATTCCATAAGTTGTCAATATAGTCACTTGGTGTGGACAGCACGAATAAAGTTGATAGAAGTTCAATCAAAGAAAAAATAAAAAATTAAGAGATGGAAAATGTCAAAATCCGATCATGAACGGATTATTGAAGATGGAATTCCATTAGAATTTTTTTGAGTGAATTGTCCAACAATTTATTCTCTTTGGATTAAATATGTTTTATAACTTCCAGTACTCAACTAAAAATTGAGCTGCTTATGTTATTTGTGCAAGTGTTTGCACATGTACAAATTGTTTTGGTACAAGCACGTGCTCTAGTATCAACTAAAAGTAGCTTTTCTATACATGTGCATTGATGAAAAATGTTATATGTATTGGATATATATATATATATATATATATATATATATATGTTCTAGAATGAAATTAATTGTTCTAGTTTTACTATGTGCATTGATGAAAAATTATTTACATACTCAATATATATGTTCTAGAATGCAATTACCTGGAACTAGTTTTTCTATGTGCATTGATGAAAAACTAGTTGGATTTTCTGGTAAAAAGTATGGACACAATGTAAATAAATCATCTGCAGTATACTTTTGTACAAAAATTCCTTTCAGACAAGAGACTCAGAGCCCTTCTCCGACTTTTGGTGGGATTTGACCCACATCTCTATTCCTGATTGAAAATCTAGTACAAAATTTGTTTGTCCAATGATCGGATATGTTCAATGTGCATTCATGAAAATTTTTACTTGTATTGGATAGATATGTTCTGGAATGAAATTAATTGTTCCAAGTAGTTTTTCTATGTGCATTGATGAAAAACTAGTTGGATTTTCTGGTAAAAAGTTTCCACAATGTAAATAAATCGACAAGGATACCTATTTGAGTGCATTAACAACATTGACCCAAATTCAAAAAACATATATATGTACTAGAATTATATTTCCAATCAAAATTAAAGGGATAATTTGTACATATATCTACTTCTTTAAACTCTTTTTGCAATTAGAGCTCAATTGATACATGGTTAGTTGCATTGAAAAGCTATGTTCTTCCTATTGGAAATTTTTTCATTCAAACAAGACTACATGTAGAGATCAAAAGCAATTTTAAAATTCCAAATGTACTTCAACCATCCAAAAGGGATTTGTACAACATTACTTGACATGCCATGCCAATTATAGTGAACAACTATCCAATAGAAACATTTAACATTATATACCACATGTGCCAAATGTAGATTGAAACAATCCAAAACATTAAAATTTTAAAAACTTTTGATAATATATCAGGAAACATTTAAACATTAAACATCACATGAGAAATCTAGATTGAAACCATTCAAAACTTGAGTTTAAAAAAAAAATTGATTATATATATCGTTACTTCACATGCCATGCCAATTATAGTTCAACTAGATCCAATAGAAACATTTAACATTATATACCACATGTGCCAAATGTAGATTTAAACCATCCAAAACTTTAAGTTTTAAAAACCTTTTGATTATATATCGTGCAACATTAAAACATTAAACATTTAAAGTTCATTAAATATCACATGCAAAATGTAGATTGAAATCATCCAAAACTTGAGCTTTAAAAACTTCACATGCCATGCCAATTATAATTCAACTATCCAATAAAAACATTTAACATTAAATATCACATGCCAAATGTAGATTGAAACTATCCAAAACTTTTAACTTCTAATTTAATAAAAAAATATAGATCACAAAATTACTTCACATGCCAAATGTAGTTCAGATGACAACATTACTTCACATTCACATGCCAAAAGTACTAAAACCATCCAAAATTAAATAAAACAAATTATATTAACAATGTAATAAAATACGTCCAAAAATTGTAGATCTCACAAGTATCAAATTGTATCAAGTTAAACAAATTTTAAGACCATCTAAATCTTGAAATCAAATCTACAAATCATGTCCATCAAATAGAGACGGATCTAGCGTCTTTCCTATCAGGGTCTCAATCCGTGCCCTATCATGTGAAGCATCATGGGAAACCTACATACACAATGCACATGTACTTGAACATTAAAATTTGATGTTTTAAAAATGAATGAGAATATATATATCTAGAACTTCATGTAAAAAACAAAATATAACAAAAAAATCATGCAATACCTCATGAGGTTCCCTCTCCATTTGATGAACAAGCTCTCCCATAGGAACATCTGCAGCGGTAAACTGTATAATATATATATATATATATTAAAAACTTACAAATGAAAATGCACGTGTACATATATAAACTTATTTTCAATAATATTAAAAAAAAGGAACTAAAGACAACTTGTTCAAATGTTGTGGATGTTCCTATCTCCGTCACTAGAGTCCACGGATTAAAGAAATCTTCTATAGGAACCCAAATTCAAAATTTTTTAAATAACTCAAAATATAGATCTCTCTCTCTCTCTCTCTCTCTCTCTCTATATATATATATATATATATCAATTTTTAATGGAACTTTTTGAGGTAGAATATATATATATATAACTTTTAAACATAAATTTTAAACTTGTGAAAAATTGTCCATACTTGTGGCTCATCTCCCAAGGAAGTAGAAGGTACATCTCCCAAGGAAGAAGAAGGTACCGCCATCCCAAAAACATCAGACGAAATTGGTACCTATTAAAACATTTTATCAAATTATATACATACATACATGTACATGTGTGGCAACAATTATTTATTTTAAAGTCACTTAAAAAACACTAACATTTGCCAACATATCTTGATGGTCAGACCCATCTGCATTGTTTGAACCAGAGGTCCCGAACATGATATTAACATTTTCATCACGCATCATGTGTGAGAACTGCAAATGGTGTTTTAACATATAATCATACATTTTTGTTAGATTAATGTACACATAAAAATAAATGTATACATGTACATACACATGTATTTATTAAAAATTGTACACATGTATATGTAAAAATAATTTCAAACCCTAAGGTCACTAACACATACCATTCCGGTGCCCTCTTCCTCATGAAAAATTAGGTCTTGCAAACCATTGTGACAATTTATTGCATATGTTCAGAGATCTTCAACATTCATGTTGTAAATCTCCTCATCTGTATGATAAACAAAATTGGCACGTGCATTTTCACATGCTCTTTGTCGATTTAAACAAAGATCGACTCCACTCAATCCGCTATGAACATTGTCGATCATAACATCCCTTGCTTCTCGACTTATTTGAGAAGTCGCATCCATCTCTGATCGTAGAGTTTCGACTCGAAACGGTCGACTCACCAATGGCGGCTCAGGGCGAGGCAACTCCACATCTCGCTTAGCGCCCTTACGGTCATATAATCGACCTTTCCCCGGGCCAAAAAATTCTGAAGGAAGGTCATTGTAGTTTGGTTTCATACCCAAAAAAAATTCTGCATAAAACATTTGTGCAAAATAAACAAGAACCTCATCGTTCCATGGAAGCCTTCCATAGGCCGCAAGATTCCTATCATACAAATAACGAGCTTTGTTTGGGTGCTTGAAATACTGCACCTTCAACATTTTTCTTTTTGGCCCTTCCTTAATTAAACATTGACTTGGCCACTTATTTTGTAACTTTTTTTTTTACGTCCTCCCATTTATCGGGACCCATCACTGTTTCTTTTCTCTTTCTCATCATTTCTACAAATGAATCAGTCGTTGGCCCAAGATTTCTGTACACATTTACCATTTCACCCAATGAATGTGTAACTATTTCAAGGCTTTGTCGACTCTCAACAGGTAGAGACAAAGCCACGAGATCTCTTTGCAATTTTGCATGAAGTCTTTCACACCTTTGTAAGGTGCATTTCGCCATGTTGGTTTCCCATGGTATATCAGTAATCTCGGCCGGATAAGTTGTGCTGGGTTGACAACCTTCTTCTTGAATGTAGCGGGCTGCCCTGCGTCTATTTTGACCACTAGTTCGAACATTTTCGGCCTCTGCATCAATATATATAAAATTTCGTATATTAGAAAAAACACGTGTAAAAAAAGTTGTACAAATTTAATGAAAAAATATTGAAATTGATGGCAACCTTGACATTGTTGGTTAGCATCTTCTCCAACATGACCCTGCTGAGAACCAGACCCAGAATGACCCTGCTGAGAACCAGTAGCCATTGATTGGCCTTCGAGGGAATAAATATCACCCCCTTCACGCAACCTGCTACCACTCATTGATGGCCCTCTAGGTGGATTTAAACCACCACCAACCTCTCGAGACGAGGGAGAAGCTTCATAAACAAATACGAATTTATAATCAATTGAAAAATACATTCATGTGTACATATAAATACATATACATATTCATTGATTAAATTGTGTGAACCATACCATGACTGGTTGAACCATGGGCACGATCCATGGATGGAGTAGAAACCCTTCTCCTCTTACCTCCTAAAAATTAAAAAATGAAACTTATTAACAACTAATTTAACTCACAAAGTTAATAAAAAATCAATTCCATATGTACACACATGTATGGAGATTTAAGATTATATTTAAATACCGTGTCAACATCCCCCGATCCCTGAACCTCCATATGGGATTCGGCTAATCTTCGTCGTTCATCCTCCATGATATATATATCTATCGGTCGACATTTACACAAAATAGATTTTAGAAAATCAATTTGTAATTTAGTGTACACAAATTATGTAGAACTCAACTTTCAAAGAAATAATTGACGTGTGAAACTAAATTTAATCGATTTTTTTTTTATAAAAATGATAAGTTCACCAAATTTCGCTTTACATGGTGGGAGCACACTTGGTATAAAATTTACCACTTATACACTTTTGTTTGTGGGGGAAATGACACATGTACATAGTTTACCTTAAAGTTGTTTTGTTTTATGGATATTAAAATGAAGAACTTCTATTTAGATCCATTCCAGATATTGACTGTAGGGGCATTTACTAGATATGTCACCTTTCATAAAAGATGAGATCCAAAGGCTACCTGGCCCTTTACAGACTCTACCTATAGAACTTGTAGAAGTAAACACTACAGGCATTAACAATATCAAAGAACGTTTTCATGCTCAAAAATGGGAATGTGTCTCTTTCCCTACCCAAAAAAATAGTTCAAGGTAGTTAATATTCATAAACATGTCATCAAGCACGTCAATGTCATCATCCCCAACTTACTTTTCATGAAATTAGGTTTGGAATCCTCTACAACCTGGTGGATGGAGTTGAATGGGAACTAGGTCAAGGCCTTTACAAAATACATGCTAGTGAATAACACTTACTAGGTTATGCCAACAAATAAATTGGGAGAAATGTTTTTTCCTCGAGGTTATCCAATTGGGTGTGCAATACCAACTTCACCCATTTCCTAACAGGTTTCTCTCTTAGGTTACAAAGTGTCTTCACCTTATTAGATATATATTTTTCAATTTCCTGTGGATTCCTTGAATTGTTTTTCCTACCATCTCCCTCTCTCACTCCCCAAATTATTGTCATCAAACATGCACCATTGCAACAGGTTTTGGAAGAATGTGGCAACAGGTTTTAGAAGAATGTGGCAATAGGCCTCAAGACACCCAAGGAAGCTATTCAAGGGACAACCTTCAAGACACCCTGGAAAAGGTGGCAATAGGCTTCAAGACACCCAAGGAAGTTATTGAAGGGACCTACATCGACAAGAATTGCCCATTCACTGGTACTGTTTCAATAAGAGGTTGTATATTAGCTGAAACATGTTACAGTGCTAAAATGACATGGACAATTATTGTCCAAGAAAATATTGCACAACTTAATAGACCTTTTCTAATAATATTTTCTCAAAGGCTAGAATCCTGCAGCAAATGGAAAGAAAAAATGTTGGTCATTTCCAGAGAATCAAGAAACAGGTAGTCCTAAAATGTAAAATGGAGGGCAGCAAATGGAAAGAAAAAATGCTTGTCATTTCTAGAGAATCAAGAAACAGGTAATCCAAAAATATAAAATGGAGGGTCGTCATGGGTTTTTGGTATCAAATTTGTTTCAGGATAGGTGTCTGCTAGAGACAGACCCCTAGGGTGCAGTTTCCAGTGATATTATCTGAAAATATGAAAAAGAAGACACCAAAATACAGAAAAGAAGACTAAAAAAAACAGAATCGGCCCTGCTTCCAATAAAATGATTTGAATATAAAATATAACAAAAAATCGAATACTAGTGGAAAAAATCGAATTAAAGTTCTACAACCATTCATCATCATCCTCCCATTTCACTTCTGTTTTCTAATATTTAACTCTAACGGCCAAGACAAGATTGCACGACATAAAAAATTTATAATAAGATATTAGCAATCCAAGACTCATTAAAAAATACAAATTACAGTTCTGCATGCATGGTATTGCACCACGTAATTCTCTGTTGCAATAGAAAACCACGTAATTCTCTGTTGGAATATTTTGATCATTAGGGTATGTTTTCTTCAGTTATTTTAAATAGAGGGCAAGTTTGATCACGTTAATAGAAAGTGTATATATATATAAACCATCACCATTACTACTACTCGAAAAAAATTGTAATAGCATCTGCTTTACGTATTTAGCATTCTCTGAAATCAAGGTTTTGATTTTATTGGAAGGCAGGGCTATGGTGTGAACACATCCCCTCTCATCAGTGAGATTATATTATTCATTCTTCGCGTGTGGATGTCTGGCTTATTGAAGGGCTTATCAAATTTAAAAACATGTGTCCTATTGTTTTGGTTGTTGGTTGCAGGTAGATAATCCTAATTCAAAATTTACGTTATGAAAGCTACATTGTAGATGATATTCAGAACCCTGGACTACATTGGCGTCACCAACAGAAGGAAAATTAAATCTAAATCTGCTAATGTGATCTTTACTTTTATCATGATGAGATACCAAGCAAGCCAGAAAAGAAGTTCGAGCTTGAACGCATATTCGTTGGCAGAAATCACATCACTAATTTCCATAAACATCATTTTTTTTCATAGACACCCATATCTTTGCTTACATAATTTGAAAAATACTATTTTCTAAAATATGAAATTTACATTCACTGGTGCCTCCATAGACCTAAATCGAAAGATATGCGATTTCATGGTTTCAGTTATGATTTCTCAACAGTTAATGAAAGAAACTCTTCAGCTGAGGGTCACTTTCATCTGCCCCCAACGAACAATGAAAGTAGAATTATAAAATCAAACTTGTGAAGATTGATTGATCATGATTGGTCGAGTGGTATTTGCTCATTTGGAGCCGATATTGATAGACCGGTATGCCAACTTCTTGTCTAGCTATCCATCTATATGGCCGGAATATCTAATAGCACAGACTATCCGCACAATAAATTGTGTTTTATTTTAGTTATTATAATAGAATCCATGCTTAAGAAAATATTTATATACATATTTTCCCTTTTCCCTATTAAGGTGCAGAGGGTTTCTGGCCAAGAAAAAGTAGGCAGTGCCTAAGAATTAAAAAAATTTGTATTCATATTTAAATTGATCAAATGCAACATCATAGTTAATTATCCATAGCCAATGTGAAACTCACAAATGCAAACTAATCATATGACATACCTGCATGGTATTGCACTAACATTAAACAATATTCATGCAAGTGAGGTAAGGTCAAACATACCTGACGAAAGGAGCAACATCGTCAACGAAAGGAGCAACAACGCGGACGGGAGGAGCAACAACGCTGACGGGAGGAGCAAAAACGCGTAAAAAGAGCAGCAACGACAATGATAGAAATACGCGCGAATAATGAAACCCGTAAAAAAATCAACTTCGTGGGTGATTTATTTATAGAAACTAGTTCGGCCGAACTATTGTAAAAGTAAAAGTTCGGCGAACTCACAGTTCGGCAATTTTGTTGGAAGTTCGGCCGAACTTTTGTTGCCGGTTTTCCCATCTTCGGCAAAAATTCTGTTTTCCCGCACCGTCAGTGTGCCGTCAATATAAACGGAATCACGAGTTCGGCCGATCTTTCTAAGAAATTTTGGCCAAACTATTACATAGTTCGACCGAACTTTATAAAATGTTCGGCCGAATTGTTGCTGAAAAAAAATTTCGGCCCCCGATTCTCACAAAAGTGTAACCCAGCTTCACGTTTCCGCCCATTAACAATACCAATTTCATCAACCCATTTAAGTTCCCATTAAAAAGAAAAAATAAGAGAGTTATAATTAAAATTACCTTGTAACAGCCTCATAAAGGCACCAAGGATAAGGTCTAGTCCAAACACTCGTAAGAGACATCATAGGATATGTAATAAAGAAATACCCATCATGAAAACAATTTCAATAATTATGGGGTATAGAAATAGTGAAATTGATCAATTGTGACAACATCTCACAACAATTAATAGAAAAGTAAAAAATACAAAATGTCAGACATCATAAATTTAGTAAAAGAAAGTACATAAGAAATAACTAAACTTACTCAAAATATATAAGCTAAAATTCAAGAATTAGAAATATCCCACTACAAATATACCCTACATTAGGAAAGAGACACATAATTAATATACACTCATGCTATTGTAGGCTTGAATCCATACAATATCATCATTAGAATATCTACCATCATCATCATCTTCTACCATTTCATCAAACTCACAAAAGAAACCTTCACTTTGACATCTATAAACAAGATATGTTAGAGATTTTATCAACCATTTCTAACTTCCATTAATTATTTCCTTAATAAGATTTACAATTTAGAACCTAATATACTGTACAATAATATCATAATGATGTATTCAAATACCTAACAATAATTTTTTTTAATAAAAATTTTGTGTGTAACTTAAACATCAATATGCAAACTCTTATCATATCACTATACAAAATCCAAATTAGTAACATGGATTACTTAAGAAAAGGACTCCACTTTTAACATATTACAAGCCCTGAAAGTGTATGAAAATGTTAGGAGAGGAAGCATCAATACAATTGTAATTTCGACCATATAAACAGAATCAAAAGAATGTTAGCATCAACATAAAAATTACTACAATTGAGGACATAGAGTAGCATAATGATATTCTTAGTTTTCCAGGGATAACAAAAAATAATTTTCTTCAAGCACAAATTGATCTTCTTCATTACTCCAATAAACCAATTCTATGATCATTTCTACAATCATCATACCTTCAAATGAATAAAATCACAAACTACATTCAACAAGCATTTCAACTTTTTCATCCAACTCCATTCATTTTCGCTTCTTATGTATTCCAAGTATTCAATTTAAAGGCCAACCCCATATAAGTCCACCATTTTCCATTTCCATACTAATGAAGATAGAAGAAAGAACCATTATTTTGAATATAAATGATTCCAAAGTGTAGTTATATGAATTTGTAAGGAAGAAGTATTTTTTAACTTTTATGGGAAGGTACAAGAAAAGTTGTGTGCTTTTTCTATCTTGAATAGAAAATAAGGAAGCTACATTAAGCCATCCTATAACAAATTTTTTTCAATTCCTTGAGGAAAAATTATATCTAAGAATAAAAAAAACTAATATACATATGAATCAACCATCCTTATTCATTTCAAACTATTGTACACCAACATATCAATTTCTATAAGTTTTTTAGTTTCCATATAGGAAGATTCAATATCATATGAAATTCCATGTTTTCGCCTCAAAACATGAAAATTTCAGACATGAAAACTTATACAATTTAATACCACTTCATCAAAATAAATTCACAAACTAAAGGAATTCATATGAGTCCAACAAAATCAAAGGTATCATTAAATCAATGTTTGGTTAATTTTCTTTAAATAGCCAATGAGAATCCTATTAAATATCTTAATTAAAATATAACCACCACATTATCTAGTTAAGTGGTCCTTATCTACATGTAGGGGATATAAATGCCTAATGTTTCTAAATTTATGATTTAATTAATGAGTAGTTGGTAATGGAAAAGAACTTTTATATACATATGGAAAAATAACTAGTGATTAATGAAGTTATGTCAAAAGCCACACCAAAAGTATCTAGTGGATAATTGAATATGTGTTATCATTTTTAAATAATAACAATAATATTCTCAATTACAATAGGCCTACTATCATGAGGAAAGGAATTCATAGGAAAACATCCAAAACACCCTTGAAGTTACAAAATGCAGACATATGAGGGAAATTCCATTGATCACAAAAGGATTGAAAAAATAGATATTTTACTACATTGTTGATTATGGTATGTAAAATCATGTTTGGCATAAGGTAAATAGACCATAATACTATTTCATGGTTTCCAAATGGCTATACTTGTTATATGAGTATCATTTGAAAGGTGAATCTCAATTACATACTATCACCCAAAAAAATAATTGCTTCTCTCCCATTCATGTTGAATTCCCTTAAGTAATTTCATCTTACATTAAATATGAATTTCACCTTTTTCATCCAAATCCATTCATTTTCACTTCATATGCCTTTGAAATTTTCATTCTATGGGCCAACCACCAAATAAGCTCACCTCTTGTATTTCCATGACAATAAATAAAAAGAAAGACCCAAGCCTTGCACTATAAATTATATCCACGTGCAGTTATATGAATATATAAGAAGTTATACTTTTTTCAATTTTATAAAAAAATACAAGAAAAGTTGTGTGCATTTACTATAATAAATAAACTATAAGAAAGATGCACTAAGTCTTCTTATAGAAATTTTTTTTCAATTATGTGAGGCAAAATGATATCTGAGACTCAAACAAGTTCTTATATACATTAATCTACTATCGTTAGCTAATGCAATCCATTGTACATAAACAAATCAATTTCCATCAAATGTGCTTCACTATAGGAAGCTACAATATCCTATGAAATTCCATGTTTTCACCTCAAAATATCAAACTCTTAGACATATCAACTTCTATTGTTAAACAACACTTCAACAAATGATTGAAAAACTTATATGAATGAATATTGATCCAAACAGCTAGAAGTTATCACTAAATAAATGTTTATTAATTTAATTCATTAAATAGCCAATCAAAATCCTCATAAATTAATGCACACCTAAACATCCCAAACACCCTTCATGTTTCAAAATGCAACTATATGAATGTAATGTGCCTCTATTACCACAAATAGATTTTTTTTTTTTTTTTCCGACGTTAACAGTTTATAGCCTAGGATGTATTATTCAAACTTGTGTATCGAATCGGGCCATAACCCTTCATGTTGAGGTGAATTGACCTTCCCAATTATATATTTGGTCTTAGGCACATGATATATATATTCATACATGTAGTATGACATAAGACATAATTACGATACATGATAAAGACCTTTTTCATAAAACTTATATATATGCATATGACATATATATATATATTTATATATTTATATACATGTAGGACTACTCCTCCTATACCACGCGCCAATCAAGGAATTTACATATCGCATTAACCATAGCCGTGACGAACCTTTGGCATATACCTATATCAACAACGTTGGGTTTATATATATATATCACATGGATATGACGTAAGGTCTAATGAAATTTAAACATGCCTACCCGAGATCATTCACTATCGAACCACATATATTATTTCAATTTGAGACCATAAGGATTTACGTATGTTTTGTTCTGAACTTTGATCGAAATTTCGAGGGGCATCATTTCGCTCTGCATACATTGATTTGGCCCGATCTTTGGCATTTAAGTCCGGAGTACCACCTGGACAAAGGTTGAGCCACCTCGGATTGGATTCATATGGCTTATTCTTTGAAACACTACGCTATTCACCCTCAAGCATGTTCGAGATTGTGGCTTATTAACTGGTGCCGTAGTTATCTACCTACCTCTGAATTTAATTGTGCCAGTCCCGCCGAGTTGCTCATCCCCATGACCTTCATTGTGATGAGGACAAGTGTAGGGGCACTGGCGGTTTAGGGTTTGTAGTTTTTGATGCCAGTTGTTCTTTAATTCACCCATTGCATACTCTATTATTTTCTCTCATTCCGAACGAGTAACGCGGCCATCCCTTAGCTTGGCACATCAATGCAGGAGTGACGCTTTGCAGAGAGGGTTCTTCCTACGCCATCTCTCAGCCAGTTGAGGTCGTTTTTTCCCACAGTCGAATGAAGCACTGAAATCATGGTTACCTCTGGCTTCACGCAGGTAATTTGTGTGTTTGGGGTTTTGTATTTAGTTCGATGGCCATATACAGAAATCGAAATTCTATTACTAAATATTTTCGATTTTTGTCACCAGGTATTTGTTCCAGTGGCTATGACTTTTTACGAATCATACAATTTTGTTTACAGTTAACTAAATTTGTATCCCGGATGTGGTTTCATCTCGATGCCTGGGAGTTTTGTGAAGAGCTTTCGCTCCAAACCCTCTCGGCGTTCAGGTAATAGTCTTGATGATTGACTTTTCACCCCATCATCTTTGGTTTCGTATCCTTGGTTGCAATGCTACCGACTATAGTTTTCAATTTATTGGTTATTCAGTAGCGATACCTGACCATTTACATCAGTACCCATTGTTTGAAATTGCTATACGTATTCAACTCTTACTGCCTTTGCATTCTTGTAGGTTTCTAATACCTTTTCTCAGGTATGTGTAGGTGTCAGATCTTATTCGCTGAGGTGAAGTCTTTCATTCCCTGTGTATACCCTAGCCTCATCTACGCGGGTTTCTTGCACAGTTTGCCTCATGTACTAATTTGAACTTCTGCTCATACCTACAGGTCGGTATTCGTGGCATTCTCCTATTGAGATAGCTTGCAGATGAAAGCTTGATGGCAAGAAGTCGATTCCTGAATTTCTCGTGATGGAACTATGCCATCGTTGCTTGCTATAACCTTTTGATTTCGTTTTGATGCCGATGGACGGTGATAGACTATGTAAAAAGCCTTAAGCTTATTTATCGTTTTCATTTTAAACTGGTTCTATATCTATAATGTTCTCTTCTGCTGACATGATATGCGAAATTTCCCGTAATTCCAAAAAGGTCTGCAGAGTAAATATATTCACTATCTACTGTAGGCTTGCGTTTGTGATTTTCGTATTAAAATTTATACACTGTAAGTCAGGTCTCTTTTTATACCTACCAAGTCTCTTACTGTGTTTACTTTTGTATTGTTATCATAAATTTATTTACATGCATTCAGAATAATATATCGAAATTGATGGGCATCTAGTTATGACTCTCCCATGTGATATTCCATAATGTTTTATGGTTGCGAAATAAATATTGGTCATATTAATCTTCTAATCTCAGGTATAACCAGAATTTAAGATGACAGTCACATACCTCCTAGAGTGTATGATTGCTGCCTTACGACACATGTATGAACTATATTTCTGAGCTGACTAAGTTTTCAACTGATTTCCCCACTGCTTTAATAATAAGATTTAGAGTACTTTATATTATGGATATACTCTTGCATGTATTTACCAAATGTTTATTTGCACAAACATGATCTATTTTAGATGTATCCATGATGAGTTGACTGAATTTATCTCCATTGGAGAATCTGTTCAGGGTGTTTCAGCATCCCTAATTTGTGTAGACAATAACATTGGTTTTGTTTCTATAATTGTTTTTCTGAGAATCTGGAGTATTCCATTCTAATAGTTGCTTAAGTTCTTACTTGAATCCCCCTGGGGTATTTCTTTTGTACAGTATCTCCAGATTTAGACCAAGGTTGGGTTTAGACATTCTGGTGGATACTGTCCCAGGCTATTGTTCTTACTACCATACAGAAGGTAGAAGATTTTCTTCTTCTATTTAGTTCTGTTAAAAGTAAGAATACAACAGACTCCAATAATTTCTCCTTTCTCTGCCATTTGGGTTGAATGACCCATTCCTACTATCCCTCTCTTATTTATTGAAGCAGATTAAAGTTACAAATAAAATTCATCTTATCATAATTACCATTACTCATAATAAAGACTGATAGGCCAGCATTTACTATAGTTGAATTTCTTATCTACCATCACACAGAATACAACATCTACACTTCTAATATAGAGTAGTTAATGATAGGTAGCCAATTCATACTGTAGAAAATAAAATCCATTGGTGGTTTAAATACATACCACTCATGCATTAGACCAACCTCCCAACTGTAGAGTTCTATTTCTCTCCCAGAACTCACCCCCGAGCTGAGACCACCTCCACCATAGATCAACAACCTCTGATCTGTTTAGGAGCAGCTTATTTAAGCTAATAGTTCCCCAAAGCCTGTTTCTAATTCTGCGTCCAGAATAGCAGGATGCTTTTCTTCCTGTTTGCCTAGGCTTCCCATTTTGGGATTCTTTAAAGATGCTTTATGCTTTCCCTCAGCTTTTTTCAGCTTTTTACCTCTTCCCAACTACTTTCCTCATCATTGGGGAAATTTATATTTTTCCTCAAAATCTAAATTAGCATTAATTCCTTCCAAGGATTTTTGAAGGATTGTGGGGAATAGTTGCCTTATCCATCCTCATGGATTTAGCAAGTGATCTCAAATCTCATTTTTGGTCAACATGCATACCAGTACTTTATTCATTTCCTTAAATTGAATATTAATTTACATTCATAATTCATTCATCCTTTGGGGTCCACTCCCCTTAGGATTAAAGTTCAAATGTCTAACTTTGAAATTTCAACACATAAATTGGGGGTGTTACATATTCCCCCTCTAAAAATAAACACCATCCTCGGTGTTGTTATTTAACTACTAGAGTTCATTTCTCAAACAAAAATGGATATCTCTCCATCATTTCAGCTTCTCTTTCCCAAGTAGCATCCTCAGTAGTAAAGTGCTTCCACTGCACTTTTACTTTGGCTACTATTCTATTTCGCAATTCAATTTCTTCCCGCTCCAATACTTGAAGCGGTTCTGGCAGAAATTCCCCTTCTGGTTCCACCTGTACAACATTCCAATCAACTATGTGAGAAGCATCATGCACATATCTTTTTAATAATGAAACATGAAACACATCATGAACTCTAACATGGGGTGGTAAGGCCAGTTTGTATGCCACTGGTCCCACCCTTTCTAAGACTTCAAAAGGACCACAATATCTAGGAGCCAATTTTGCACAACTTCCAACATAAAGTGTGCTCTTTTTGGGTTTAATACGCAAATACACATGATCTCCCACTTTGAATTCCCAGTGCACTCTTTTCTTATCAGCATAGCTTTTTTGGCGATCTTGTGTTGTCTTGATGTTTCTTTGTATCTGTTTAACAATTCTCTCCATCTCTTGTAAGGCATCAGGTCCCAACATTAGTTTATCCTCTGGTTGACTCCAGCTCAAAGGAGTACGACACTTCCTTCCATACAGTGCCTCAAACGGACTCATTTTGATAGAGGATTGGTAGTTTTTATTATAGGCAAATTCAGCTAAATGCAAATACTCTTCCCACTTTGATGGTCTGTCCATCACATACATTCTCAGCATATCCTCCAAAATTTGATTAGTCCTTTCTGTTTGCCCATCAGTCTGAGGGTGATAGGCAGTACTAAAATTCAACTTAGTACCCATCCCTCCAAACAATCCTTTCCAAAAGGCTGTTGTAAACTTAACGTCTCGGTCTAATACAATTACTTTCGGAACCCCATGAAGCCTTACTACCTCCTTCAGAAACACATTCGCTACTTGAGCTGTCCCAAAGGTAGATTTCACTGGTATAAAGTGGGCAGCTTTTGTGAGAGTGTCTACTACTACCATTACAGAATCATGTTGATATTTGGTTTTGGGTAACCCTGTTATAAAGTCCATGGAAACTGTGTCCCATTTCCATTCTGCTATTGGCAAAGGGTTTAAAAGACCTGCTGGATGTTGATGCTCAACTTTGACTAATTGACATTCCATGCACTTACTTAAATATTATGCCACATCTTTCTTCATTCCTGGCCAGAACAACTTCTTTTTCAGGGATGTTAACATTTTCTGATACCCTGGATGTCCTGCATATGGCTGTTTGTGATATTCATCCAAAATTTCTCTTTTTAAGGACTCTACATTTGGAATATACAACCTGTTTTTATAATAGAGAAACCCTTTTTGGTTTTGAGTGAAATCAGTTTTCTCCTTTTTCTGTACTTTCACCAAGAGTGTTTCATAGTTTGGATCTTGATTTGCTGCTTTTCTCACCAATTATTCTACTTCGATTTGTGCACTACTTCCAAGGCTGTTTATAGTCTGGCAAGCATTCCTGCTTAATGCATCAGGAACTTTATTCTCTTTTCCCTTGATATGTTTTATGTCCATATCAAATTCACTTAAAAAGGACAGCCATCTGTCTTGCCTTGCATTCAGATCAGTTTGGGAAAAGAAGTATTTGAGACTAATGTGATCAGTCATCAAGATAAACTTTTTTCCAAGAAGATAGTGCCGCCACATTTTCAAAGCATGGATAACAGCTGCTAATTCCAAATCATAGGCACTATAATTCTGTTCATGTATTTTCAGTTTTCGAGATTCATAGGCAATAACTGAATTTTCCTGCAACAGGACTCCTCCCAACCCCTCTCTGCAAGCATCGGTACACACAACAAATTCTTTATCAGGATCTGCAATCTTTAGTATAGGGGCTGAAGTAAGTTTTTGTTTTAATTGCTCGAAACTGACTTGAAATTTTTCAGTCCACACGAACTTGACACCCTTTCTTTGCAATGAAGTGATGGGATGTGCTATAGCAGAAAATCTCCCCACAAATCTGCGATAATGGCCTGCCATCCCCATGAATGACCTTACTGCTGAAACATCTGTTGGGACTGGCCATTATTTAATGGCTTTTCTCTTTTCAAGATCAACTGCAAGGCCTTTTTCAGAAATAATATGCCCCAGATATTGAATTTTATCTTTATAGAATTCACATTTGCTGAACTTGGCATATAACTGGTTTTCTTTTAAAGTCTGCAACACTATTCTCAAGTGTTCTTTATGTTCATCCTCATTTTTAGAGTAGAGTAAAATATCATCTATGAACACAAGAACGAATTTATCCAAATACTTATTTAACACACTGTTCATCAGACACATAAATGTGGCAGGGGCATTTGTCAATCCAAAAGGTAAGACTACAAATTCGTAGTGTCCATACCAGGTTCGAAAAGCTGTTTTGCTGATGTCTTCTTCCTTGATTCTGAGCTGGTGATACCCAGTTCTTAAGTCAATCTTCGAAAATACTGAGGCCCCTCTCACTTGTTCAAAAAGATCATCAATTCTAGGGAGCGGATATCTATTTTTAATGGTCAACTTGTTTAGTTGACGATAATCAATGCACATCCTAAAAGTTCCATCTTTCTTTTTCACAAATAAGACCGGTGCTCCCCAAGGAGACACACTTGGTCTAATGTAACCTTTATCTAGTAATTCTTGCAATTGCATCTTCAGCTCCATAAGTTCAGGAGGGCTCATTCGGTAGGGGGCTCGGGAGACAGGTGTTGCTCCCGATACCAGATCTATGGTAAAGTCAATTTCTCTTTTGGGGGGAAGATGAGGAATCTCATCTGGAAAAACTTCTTTAAACTCCCTTACCACCGGTAACTCATTCAGCAGATTTTCTCTAGTTTTCTGTTCTACTTCTTCCACATGTACTGCATAAACTTGGTATCCTTTTCTAGATGTTCGTTTTAATTGTAAGGCTGATATTTGTCTTACTGAAATGGATTTTGGTTTTCCTCTTAGAGTAAAGGGTTTCCCTTCTTCATCCACGCAATGCAGGGTTTTATCCCAGCAATTCATCAGGGCTTTCCTCTTTTCCAGCCAATCCATTCCTATCAGCAAGTCATAGGATCCTAACGGCAGTCTGTTCAGATTTACTTCTGTTGGAAAACCATTTAATTGAATTGCTGTTTTGGGCAATTTATGTGTTACTTTTCTCTTAGTCCCAGTGGCCAGCTGTACCAACCATGACTGCTGAAATTTTTCAGGTTTGATTTTACATTTTTCTACAATTCCAGGACTAATGTAACTTAAAGAAGCACCTGGATCAATCAAAACAGTAACAGGTAGGTCAGAAATCTTACCCTCCATTTCCACCATGGTTGCTTGATGTTCTGCTTGCCGATTTTCCAAGGCTGCACTGATAGTTGGTATATTTCTGGCTATGTCATTTACTGTTGTCGCTTCCTGCTCTCTTCTGATCATATGAATGTTTCTATGGGGACAGTCCCTCAAAAGATGGGATTCTCCACAGCCCCAACATTTCAAGGGTTCCTTCATTTTGACTGTCCCTTCCTTTTTATTGTCCCCCTCTATTTGTTTTGAAGCCACCTGGGATTGAGCAGTTTGGCTCTCTTTGGGTTTATTAAACCTTTTCCGCAGATGATCTCTACCAAAATTCTTTAAATATGCTGGTTTCTATCTTTTTCCCTTAAACTCCCCCTTGTTTAACCATCTTTTTCCTTGTTTAGCCTTTCCTTTAAACTGGTGATAGCATAATCTCGCTTTTCTAACAGCTTCGTCCATTGTCTTTGGGTTGTCAAACTCAATTTTCTCTTTGTATACTGTAGGCAAACAGTTTAGAAACCTTTGTACTTTTGCCTTTTCTTCCCTAATGTAGGGTACTTATCTCAACAGGTTTGTAAACTTAGTAACAAACTCATCAATAGTGAGCTGTCCTAGTCTAAGTTCATGGAATTCTTTTGCTTTATCATCATAATATCACTCATTCAAATAATGATTTTTGAACTTAGCCTGGAAATCCTCTCAAGTAACTGTCTTTTCATCAATGGCATGCACCATTTTTCTCTCCTCCCACCACAAGGTAGCTTTACCTTGTAGTTGGTAAATAGCTAATCTAGCTTTCAGATTGCTCTCATACTCATAAACTTGGAAATACTTAATCATGTTCAACAACCAAGCTTCAGCATCTTCCTCCTTCTCCCCATCATAAGAGGGAGGTTTGATCTTTCGGAATTCCCCCTGCAATTCTCTTCTCTGTTTATATTGATGTCTAGTAGCATAATCATCATCATATTCATCCATCTTCCTCTTTCCGGAACCTTCGCCTTCTTGGTTGTTCCGGGAAGTTAGTTCTCTGATGAGCTTTTCCTGCTCCTTACTGGCTGATGACAATATGTCATTCTGGCTCCTTATTTCAGCCAATTCTCGTTGCAGCCTGTGCAACATAGCCCGTATCGGGGCATTGGGATCTGGTGAACCAAACTCATCACGCAAATCCACATAAATTTCTCCACCTTCAGCCATTTTAGCACCGTTGTTTACACTCAGAATATTCATTAGTAAAATTGAAAAAAAACAATCTCTGCAATATTCATTTATAAAATAACATTCAGAATTCAGTGAGCACAATCATAACAGCCCAGTTTTATAACTTGGGCTATGATACCATTTGTAATGTACCTCCGTTACCACAAACAATTTTATTTTTTTTCGACATTAACAGTTTATAGCCTAAGATGTATTATTCAAACTTATGTATCAAATTGGGCCATCACCCCCCCTGTTGAGGTTAAACTGACCTTCCCAATTATATATTTGATCTTTGGCATATGATATATATACATACATATAGTATGACATAAGGCATAATTGCGACACATGATAAAGACCATTTCCATAACCTTATATATATGCATGTGAAAATATATATATTTGATTTATATAAGGGTAAGACTATCCTCTTATACCATGCGCCAATCAAAGAAATTATATATCGCACTACCCATAGCCGTGACGAAACGTTGGCATGTACATATATCAAAAACGTTGGATTTATATATACATCGCATATATATATAACGTAAGACCTAATGACACTTAAACATTCCTACCCAACGCTCAACTACTCTCGATCCACATGTTAACACAAATATTCATATTCAATTGAGACCCTAAGGTTTTTCATATGTTTCGTTATGAAATTCGATAGCAATTTCGAGGTGCATCATTTCACTCTGCGTACGTTGATTTGGCCTGATATTGGCCTTTAAGTGAGGAGTACCACTTGGACAAAGGTTGAGCCACCTCGGCTTGGGTTCACATGGCAATACGCTGGACTGCTACACTTTTCACCCTCAAGCGTGTTCGAGACCATGGATTATTAACTGATTCCGTATTCCTCTATCTACCTCTGAATTTAATTGCGCCAGTCCCACCGAGTTGCTCATCCCCATGACCTTCGTTGTGACGAGGACAAGTGTAGGGGCGCTGGTGGTTTAGGGTTTGTAGTTTATGATTCTAGCTGATCTTTAATTCCCCCATTTCGTAACTCTGTTCTTTTCTCTCGTTGCGAATGAGGAATGCGGCAATCCTTTGGCTTGACAACCAGATGCAGGAGTGAAGTCTCCCGACGCCATCTCTCGACCTGTTGAGGTTGTTTTCTCCAGTTGACTGAAGCTCTGAAATCGTGGGTACCTCTGAATTCCATGCAGGTAATTTGTTGTTTGGAGTTTTTTGTGTTTAGTTTGATAACCATTTACCAGAATCATATTTCTATTTCTAAATATTTTCAGTCTTTTTCACCAGGCGTGTGTTGCAATGACTATGAATTTTTACGAGTCAAACAATTTTGTTTGCAGTTAACAAACTTCGTCTCCATTTCATGGTTTCATTTTGGTGCCTGGGCGTTTCGCAGAAGAGCTTTTTCTCCACAATATTTCGGCATTCAGGTAATGGTCTCTCGTCCCATCGTCTCTGGTTACGCATTTTTGGTTGCGTGCTACTGGAGGTAGCCTTTCAGTTTATTGGTTTCGCAATAGCGATACCTGACCATTTACATCAGTACCCATTGTTTGGAAATTTGCTATACGTATTTGACTCTTACTGCCTTCGCATTTCTCGTGGGCTTCTAATACCTCTCCTTGGGTATGTGTAGGAGTCAGATCCTATTCGCTGAGGTGAAGTCTTTTATTCCCTGTGTATACCCTAGTCTCTGCTACGCGGGTTTCTCGCACAATTTGCCTCACGTACTAATTTGATCTTCTGCTCATAACTACAGGTCGGTATTTGTGGCATTCTACTATTGAGATAGCTTCCAGATGAATGCTTGATGGCAAGACGTTGATTCCTGAATTTCTCATGATGGAACGATCCCATCGTTGCTCGCTATAGACTTTTGATTGTGTTTTGATGCAGATGAACGGTGATAGGATATGTGAAAAGCCTTAAGTTATTTTTCATTTTCATTCTAGACTTGTTCTATATCTATAATGTTTTCTTCTGTTGATATGATATACGAATTTCCCATATTTCCAGAAGGTCTGCAGAGTTAATACAATTCAATATCTACTGAAGGCTTGCGTTTGTGATTTTCGTATGGAAAATGATATAATGTATGTCAGTCTCTGCGTATATTTACCTGGTCTCTTACTGTGTTTACTTCTATGTTGCTATCATAAATTTATCACATGCATTCAGAATAATATATCGAAATTGATGGGCAGCTAGTTATGACTCTCGCATGTGCTATTCCATAATGTTTTATGGTTGCAAAATAAATACTGGTCATTTTAATCTTTTAATCTCAGGTATAACCAGGATTTAAGATGACAGTCACATACCTCCTGGGGGGTATGATTTCTGCCTTACAACACATGTATGAACTACATTTCTGAGCAGAATAAGTTTTCCACTGATTTCCTTACAGCTTTAATAATAAGATTTAGAGTACTTTATATTATGGCTATACTCTTCTATTTATTTACAAAATGTTTATTTGCACAAAAATGATCTATTTTAAATGTATCCATGATGCATTGACTGAATTTATCTCCATTGGAGAATCTATTCAGGGTGTTTCAATATCCCTAATTTGTATAGATAGTAACATGGGTTTTGTTATATAATTGTTTTTCTAAGAATCTGGAGTATTCCATTCTAATAGCTACTTAAGTTTTTTTTTCTTGAATCGCCCTGGGATATGTCTTCTGTACAGTATCTCCAGATTTAGACCCAGGTTGGGTTTAGACATTCTGGTGGATACTATCCCAGGCTATTTTTCTTACTACCATACAGAAGGTAGAAGATTTGCTTCTGCTATTTACTTCTGTTAAAAGTAAGAACACCACAGACTCCAACAATTTCTCCTTTCTCTGCCATTTGGGTTGAAGGACCCATTCTTACTGTCCCTCTCTTATGTATTGAAGCAGATTAAAGTTACAAATAAAATTCATCTTACCATAATTACCATTACTCATAATAAAGACTGATAGGCCAGAATTGACTATAATTGAATTTCTTATCTACCATCACATAGCATACAACATATACACTTCTAATATAAAGTAGTTAATTATATGTAGCCAATTCATACTACAGAAACTAAAATCCCTGGGTGATTTAAATACATACCACTCATGCAGTAGACCAACCTCCCAACCGTAGAGTTCTATTTCTCTCCCAGAACTCACCCCCGAGCTGAGACCACCTCCACCACAGATCAACAACCCCTTGATCTGTTTAGGAGCAGCTTATTTAAGCTAATAGTTCCCCAAAGCCTGTTTCTAATTCTGCGTCCAGAATAGCAGGATGCTTTTCTTCCTGTTTGCCTAGGCTTCCCATTTTTGGGATTCTTTAAAGCTGTCTTATGCTTTCCCTCAGCTTTTCCAGCTTTTTACCTCTTCCCAACTACTATCCTCATCATTGGGGAAATTTAGATTCTTCCTCAAAATCTAAATTAGAATTAATTCCTTCCAAGTATTTTTGAAGTATTTTGGGGAATAGTTGCCTTATCCATCCTCATGGATTTAGCAAGTGATCTCCAATATCATTTTTGGTCAACATGCATACCAGTACTTTATTCATTTCCTCAAATTGAATATTAAATTACATTCACAATTCATTCATCCTTTGGGGTCCACTCCCCTTAGGATTAAAGTTCAAATGTCTAACTTTGAAATTTCAACACATAAATTGGGGGTGTTACAATGAAGCTATGAAAATTTAGTGATCACAAAAGGTTTGAAAATATAGATAGTTTGTTATTTTGTTTATTATTCCATAAAACCTTGTTTCATAGAGGATACATAGACCTTAAGACTATTTCATGGTTTCTTGAGGGTGATTTTTTATGAGCATGGTTTGAAAGGTAAATCTTAGGGACACACCCTAACCCAAAAAAATGGATAATTTTCTTTCCCATTCCTCTTGAAGGCTCATATTGTATCTCATTTACTATGACAAATTTAAGTTCCTTTTGAGGTAAATCCCCTCCCTAAATAAGGGTCCCTCTAGTATATGATATAGATAGCATCCTTAATTCCCCTCCCAAATAAACTCCCTTGCTATATTATGGTCCATCTAGTATATGATTTAGGAAAACTTGTTTAAGTCCCTTCGTCCATAGTTCAACATTAATTTTAGGTTTTTCATCTAAGGCCGTTCATTTTCCCTTCATATGTCTCCAAATTTTTATTTTGTAGGCCAACCACCATATATGTCCACCATTTTCCATTTCAATACTAATGACTATAAAAAATATTGAAGCTTTTCATTATGAAATATATCCACACTTAGTTATATGAGGTTATGAGAAAACATATTTTTGTTCACTTCTATACTAGAATTTGTGTGCCTTTACTATATGAATAAACAATAAAGAAGCTAAAATACGCCATCCTATAACACATTGTGCTTAATTTTTGAGGAAAATTATATCTACTCAAACCAAACAAGATCTTAGACACATGACTCAACCATACTTAGCCATTGCAATCCTTTGTACATGAAAAAACAATTTCTAAAAAATTTTGGGCTTCTTTATATAAAGTACAATATGCTATGAATTCCATATTTTAACCTCGAAAAATCAAACTTTAAAACATAGAAATTGCGACAATTCAACAAGTCTTCATCAAAACAATTCCACAACCTATATGAATACATATCAATCCAACAAAATGAAATCTATCACTAATAAATATTTAGTTAATGTTCTTTAAATAGTCAATCGAAAACCTAATAATTCTTTACTACAATATAACTATCACATTATCTAGTGAGAGGAGACTCACATCTGCATGCACTAAGGGCTAGAAATTCCTAGAATTTACGAATTTATGATTGAATTAATGACTAGATCGCAAGGGGAAAACAATTTTATACTCAATTGGTAAACCAAATAGTGGTTGATGAATTTATGTCAAAATTCACACAAAAAAATTATGGAATTGATAATTCAAGAGGTGTTGTCATTTTGAAATTATGAGAAGAATATGTTGAAATTCAATAGGTTCATCAATGGGATCAAAGGAATGCATACTATAACATCCAAAAGTTCGTTCATGTTACCAAATGAAACCATATGATATGGTAAAAAATTTAGTGATCACAACATGTTAAAAGAATAAATAGCGTGCTACAACGTTGATTATGCACTATAAAATAATGCTTGGAAAATAAGAAATAGAGCTTAAGACCAGTTCATGGTTGCCCAATGGTAAGATTTGCTATATCAGCATGGTTTCAAAGGTAATTCTCAAGGACATACTTATTTAAGTTCCCTCTAGTACATGATTTAGGGAAACATCCATAAGTATCTTCGTAATTATATCCTATATTAGGAAACAAACACAAGGGTTTGAAAATCCATACAATATCATCATTAGCATCTCTATTATCATCATCTTCAATGATTTTTTTATCTTCATGTGAAAAAATTGTGGCTTTGACATTTGTTATCATATGGAGAATGCACACTCATATGTACGAATTAATAGACACTCAAAGTTAGTGATCAGCACATATCGGGGTGAAATTTCTAACTCGAAAACCATGGGCAAGAGAAATCAAAATCTTTCCTAAGGCAAGTTAAAAAATTAGACCACTTGGGTGCATCATTACCAGAAATTAGAATTCACATGATTGTTTCTTCCATAGCCACATAGACTGAGAACCTCAGGCTACTAACTTCCTTGATAAACATTCCAAATCTTGACATGATGGGTTGAAAAATTTGAGCCTTGAGCGCCAAGAATCCTTAAAGGAAAGGAATTAGTATCTCTCATATCATTTATGAGGTGAACCAAAAGATTGATGAGCAAAAGGGAGTAGGAGTTTCCAATAAATTCTACAATAGACGAAAATAAGAAGAATAAAAGTATTGTTATTCTTCAAAAATTGAGCCCTAAGTAATCAAGAATTTCATTGGGAAGACGATTTAATATTTGAGATATTATTCCTACTTCTTTGTATGAGAGATAAATCTTATAAAGAGATGGAGGAAAGGAACCTCCTTGTTGAGAATTTTTTGTTTACTTACAGTGCTTTATTTACCAATATTTTTCCACTAACCACAACCAATTTCTTGTGATCTCCTAGTACAGAACAACAAACTGCAAGAAATTTTTATTTGGTACTCCATAGCAAGAAAAACACTACCACATGATGGCGATTATACTAATTTCATTGATATAAGGATTGCTTTTGTAGGAACTTATCTATGCATTTTCATTCCATTGTGCTTATATTACATCTCTAAAAATTTTGCAAGACCTCTTGGACCTATTTTCAGCTGGGAAACTTGAATGTTCAATTTTTTTAGTAGGTATTTTGTCTATGTGAAAAGGAAACATATTTTGTTTGACATAGAGCACAAAAAACCATTGTATCTTTTCTTTCCTAGGTGATTGGGAGCATTTAATGGATTTCCTTCATCTTTCAATATTTTTTCGAGTTTGATGGTTTACTAATCATTATTATTAGAGTAATTACATAGTATTTTCTTTCAATATATATTTTTCCCATATATTAATTAAGGGGAAAAGTAAGTGGCCACATTCCACATATCCTTTTCAATTTATTTTTCTATTTTTCATAAGTCGCATAGCTTAGTTAGTAAATGATTATGTGGCCCATTATCCACTTATCTTTTTTACTAACCAAAGAATTTTTATTTCATTAGTTTTTGGGACTAGCACAAAATGTTACTAAAGAAAGTAAGTAGCCCATGCTTCCCTTGAGTCTTTTAGATGATCCTGAAATTGCATATGAAAAATTTCTTAAAGCATTTGAGTTTTATATCTCCCTTTAGGCATACATAGTGTAATAGAAAAAATATTAAGCGGCCCACTACCCAGATATTATTTCTTTTTCATGCAAGGAACAATCGAAACTTAGTATAATTAGAGGATATTATAAAGGATCATTGCATATCCACATATTATCACACTTTGTATGTTCATTATGCCACTTGCGCACATATTACACATCACACACTAAGCTTCTATAAACTTTGTGTAAAGGGCATCGAGTTTTCGAAGGTTTTGTACTTATTTTATTTTTCATTATATTCTCATGCCATAAGTGAAGAAATACTATTAAAAGAAGCCATAACTTGAACCAACTATATTTCCCCATATGAGCTGTAAAAGAATTTATAGTTCAGGTAAGGACCATGTGGGTAGGCATCCCATAATATGCTATGGCATTCCACATTCTTTAAACATGTAAGTTGACTTTTAGGGTGATTCAAATCCTTTATCATCTCATGGAAAAGACTACTTGAGCACCTCAAAGACCCGATTGAGAGCGACTTCGGCTTTGGTCCATTATGTGCGATGCTGTATGAGGCTACCTCACCTATATAGTTCTTCGTACAGGTAGCTAATTACCAAGAAGCTAAAGACTCAACTTCTCATGTCAGAAGGAGGTATCTTAATGGAAAAAATTAGGGCATCCTTTCCCTAAAGGTGGAGGTGTGAGAAGAAATAAATACTCTTTCATTAGCTTGGTTAATTATTTTGGTTGTGGGAAGCGTCACGAGTTCTTCAGGATGTAAGGCCGAGTCACTTTGAGAGTGTTAAGGATTAATATGTCTTCATAATTTCTTTTATCAAACGAAAAAAAAAAAAACATAAAACCATTTTTTCTTATTTGATTTATCACATAGAATAGCTTAAAGGAAAAGTAACCACTTATTTTTCACTTTGTTTTATGCATGTCATTTTGCTTTGATATATAGTCCCATCCACAATAAGCAAAATTAACACACACTTGACACCATAGGGGAACCCATATTTCCATTTGACTCTAGGTTCTTTCAAAACCTTCCCCATTACATAGAGGTGTGCATGGTCTCTCGCCATTTAGGCATAGAAGAGACCACACTGCCATTATGATATGATCATCCTTTATCGATGCAACTTTGATTGTGACTCCTACCCCTTAAACTACCCCTTTCACCGCCCCTCAAGGTTCTCCACATGCTTAACTTTTGGGTATCCAGCACATAACACCTCTAGAGAGTCCTCATGGTTCCCATCAGTGTAACCCCTCTAACACTTCCCCATAAGTAACTCCTTGAAACGTTATTGTTAAAAATCATTTTGAGATGGAAAAAAACAACCAAGTCTCATTTTTATCTTCCTTAAATCTTCGAAACTTGAGAAAGTTAACAAAAAACTCCATTACACATGGCCATATTTTCCCACCCATGCCTACAAAGTTACCTTTGAATATCCAAAAATTCAAAGGGTAACAAGGGGTAGACTCGAGAAACCATGTTATGAATTTTCACTTCTCCTACTCATCCAGAAACATCACTGATGACACCATTCACATCCAACAATTTCAATGCACCCTCATAGGGCCAATAGTGAAATGGTATATAGGGGAGACCTTACATTCCCATGCATCCTTTGACTCTCTTGCCATGGCTTTTCTCACTTTTTTCCAATTTGAAAGTCGTTAAGATTTAGGATTGGAGTTTTTAACCCATTTTAAGAAAACATCGACCACACATATTTCTGACCACATTCATGAAAGGAATAAATGTCGTAGCTTATGCAAATCTCATATAGAAAAAATATTTATCTTCAACTTATTCTTGAGATCCCTCACCTCTGAAATATCAAAGGATGTCGCCTCTTAATGGTCTGAAAACAAGGAATAGGTTATCTAAAAATATCAACAATATAATCTCATATAGTCGCAATCATGATACCTCTACCATGTCCTCTGAGATTCTCCTTGCCTCCTATATGTTAGACAAGAGGTAATAGGATAATTAAACACTGCAAAAGTGTTGATGAGAACCATAGCTTAGAATGAACCTAGAAACATTGACGAGCAACCTTGAAACATGTATGGTGGCTAAAACTCTTACCAATAGTATGATCCCACATGTGTAGGGCAACCACAATCCAACAGTAGATATTATCCTATTCAACGTTCATCCATGCAGAATCTCACTATGAAACGTTAACCAATACCCTCCCATGCACGGTAACGAGTACCATCCGAGAAACAATGGTAAATAACCTCCCATGAATGGTGCTTAGTGCCCAACCACCCAAAGAGGTTAGTACCCTTCTAGGTCCGAGGAGTAAATTTCCAATTCCAAAAGCTTGTATTCCAAACAAGGACAAGGAACACCTATTTTCCCTTTTGAGCAACCCAACATAATAAACCTCCAACCCGGCCTAATACTGGGGTGAATTTTCTTCAACCATATTTATAGAAAAAACAACAATCATTTTAAAAAATAAACACCCAAAACCCACCTAATACCACTACAAAGAAAGGGAAGAACAAACAAAAAGGGGAATTTGGAAAATGGGGAAACAGCTAGCAATAACCTTTGCCAGTGCAAGATTGGGGAATACCAACTAGAATCAAAACTAGGGTTAGACCAATAATAACCCACATCAGTAAAAAAAATGTTAGTATACGGACTAAGAATTATTGTGCTATTTGTGGAGAGTATGGAAATTATACCCATAATTTCCCACAATTCCATGGGTTGAATAGGATGAAATATGTGAGAGTGCAAGGGGAAACAATTGATCAATACTTATGCACGAAAAAAATAGATTACATATATAAACATAAACACATAGATGCAACAGAAATAAAACTTCCTTTCATTAATATAAAATAATTTAAATATGTTCACATACAGAATGGAAATAAACTAGCTGGGGTGATGGTAGTTTATTCATGAGAAAATATGTGGCAGCTATTTTCTCTACCCAAAAATGTACAACGATGCAACTGTAGTGTGATTCCCAAATCATCATGGAAAAAATACTTGAAGGAACACAGAGGTGTCTGAATTGGCATAACAGTGCATCATATAGCTTCTCATATGTGTTGCAAAATTCTAGATATCTCTTGTAAAGATGTGGTGAACATGAAGTATCATGCCCACACGAGTTGAGAACAATGGGTAGCGACATGATAGGTGGTTTTATGAGTAAGTATGCAAAATTTTTGGGGTTAGTCTTCTTTTACTTAATGTTTAAATGGAATTTTTGCAGGTATGGCGACCATTTTTTATGGTGATTTTTATACAAATTCCCTTGTGCTTGTATGAAATGTAGGGGTAAATGGCTTGTGTGGATGACCGTTTCCTTCCCGAGAATGTAATGATTCCATTATTGATAGACGTATACAATGTGATGCAAGGATTTTTCACAAAGTAGATCCTTGCGCATAATAGAGTGTGTGTTCCTTTCAACAAATGAATCCTCAGCTAAATCTTCATAAAAACCACTCACAATTCAACTCAAAATATATATAAAGGAGAGATTCAAACAATAAACAAACCACTGTTATAGACTAACAACAATAACTTCAGATTTGAATCAATTTGGCCAAATATTACAATTATGGGCCTCTCGACTCTTGCCTTTTACATAAACTCTCACACCATTTCTCTCTATCTCACTCTCTCCTATTCCATTCTCTGTATCTCTATCCTCACACAAAGCTTCACATTTATACATAATTATGGATTAATTCCAATCCATGATTTCCTCCACAAGTATCTCAACCAAACTCTAAAATAGATTTATCCCTTTTTTTACTCAACTAAGTTCCATTTAAGGAGTTCCTAATCCCTAAATTATCTATCCAAATCAACTCCACCCATATTCTCAATTAATTAAGAGAATATTTACAATAATCCACACTCAAATTTTTCTCTCTATTTCTTTTTTAAAATGTACATAATTTTTAAAATAATTACAAAAACATCACCCCCTAAATCACACAAATAAATAATGAAAATCAAGCTTGATGCTCCTGCATCACACTCCCCATGTAGAGAAGTTTCCATAGACTCCTATCTATGAGGTCTGCCACTTTTCTGTAATAATGTGACAGCCAGAATTCTTCATGACTTGCTCCCTCCAGGATTCCAAACTCTGTTTTGCCGCTGGTATTTTAAAGTATCAATTCCATTTTGTAAATTTGCATAGAATTTCCAGAATAGTATTTTCAAAATACTATTGAATGTAACTCTTGCTTTTCCATACCAGATCATCTTTATTTCAGGAATTACAGGCTTTTGTAGAATCACTGATACCCATTCTTCTGGTCTCCAAAATATGAAAGAATCTCGAACTGGTTTTACATCAGCATCACTCATTCTATCAACCGCATTCCATCGGCCTCTCCAAAAATTTCTTCCACCAATTCCTAGGAGTAATTTCTGTGCCTCTAATGCTTCCATCTCAAATTGTACTGAACACTCAACTTTCTGAAATGAAGAATAATCAAGAGCCTATTTTTTATCACAACTATAGTCATTGATTGCTCCTGTAGTAACAAATTTCGCATCTAGTGTTGTACCTGCATTCATCAACAAACTATTACTTTTAAAAAGATAAGACCTTTCATCCTCTTTTGATGCTTCAAGCACCAATCTCCCATCATAGATCTTCTAGATTTCAGTAGATCCTATTTTGAATTGCTGGATGCTTTCATATTTATCCTGTTGGATCAATACTTCAGTTTCCTTTATGTCTCTAAGGACATAACTATCTTGTTGCTCCTCATCTTTCATCTCATCTCCAAATACTTTCTGCTCAATTTATTTGATTTCAACATTATATTTATTAATGTTTCCTTTTGTACCTGCAGCCACATTATTATTTGAAAAGTTATAACATTCACTCAACTCTATAAATGTTAAAACCATTTCATCCCTATCATGCATGGCAAGTGCAATGTCTTTTGTATCAAGTTCTACAAGCTTCATCGCTCCTTAACTTCCTTAATCCATTCTTCCAAGAACTCTATTTCCATGTGAAATTTTTCCAGCATTTCATCACCACCTTCATTCTCAGTTTCATTCTTCTTCTTAAAATCCTCCTGAGTTATCCTGTTTTCTGTATCATCACATTGCAAAATACTATCACCAATTTCATTAAACAAATTCATTTTTTTACCTCCTTGGAATATCACTTTGGAATTTTAATTATGCTTCTACTCCATAATAGCTTCAACTCATTGTCTTACCCCAAATAGGAATTCATCTAAGATTTCATTATGCTTAAATAAATCAGTACCTTCCTTCTTTGAAAGGAATTCTCCATCATACTTCACCTCAAGAGTTTCATTCATCTCTATAACAGTTTCACCAGACTGCCCACCATCTTCTACACATCTTGAAAACATACACAAACTATGAGATTTAAAAATACAAGGCTTCATAGCCTCATCTTCTTCTCTTGTCAACATGTCTTCCAATTCTTCTGAGCTATTCCAATATTCCATGTGATATTTCTCATTGATCTCTTCACCAAGAATTTCACCCTGTTCTGGGCCACAAATGGAAACTTCCATTTTCAGCTCAGCCTGTCTAAGTTCTTCACATCTCATTTGCACAGTCATCATCTTCTCAAGCTTCCTTAGCTCTTCTTTCAACTGTATGTTTACCTGATGTTCCCTCTTTGCATGTAGCCTCTGCCATTTCACTTTCTTCCTCATGGTCCAACCATGTCTCTGGTCTTTCATATTTCTCTGCAATAATTCCATCAATAACTTAAGGTGAACTTCTATCTCAACCTTCTCCCGCTCATATTCTTCATCAGTCAACTGCTTACATATGCCATTTGCCTTGGAATTTTCCTTATTCTTTCTTCGATTGAGGTCTTTCTTAGAACCTATGAAATGACTACCAAAAGTCATCTTCTCCTCCTTTGCAAAATTCATCTGTTCACTTATGGATTTCATTCAATCCCTTCTTTAGAAATCCTTCATATTTGCCATAAAAATGCAATATTTCTTCCTGTTCTTGACCTCTTGCGGTTATCTATCTTGGAATCATTTCTGGCAACTCTCTTGCTCCTCTTTGCTATAAACAATAACTTTAGTAATGCTTGTGTTACAATGACCAACTCTTTGGGTGTCAGGCTCCACCGATCATGCACCCAATTACATTCAAACCTTTGACTTGACTTACAACTCTTGACTCTATACTTGACATCAACTCTTCATCTTGGATGAAAAATGCACCCTCTTGTACAATAACTCAATGGTTAATCTTGACTCAATCTATCCAAATTTTCATTTGACCTTAACATCTGATTTGACTTCAAAGCTTGACCCAATAATTACAATAGTGGATATTTTGACTCTAATTCAAGTTATACAATATTCCAATGAACATCCACCCTTAATACATTTCATGATGTAAAATCTTCACTCCACCAATTGTCTTTCATACTCCATTCTTACTAATTACATCATTATACTTTAGCCTTTAAATTGAAATGAAATCCACCTTTCCCAAGATTTATTTTATGGTGAAAATAAACCATTTAATTTTCAACATTTAAAATACCTTTTGGAAATGAATTTTCATACCTTACCTTCATCATCTTGGCATAGGAAATTTCCTGCACTTCCATGCACCATACAACTACACATTATAAATTTCACATCAATTCACATCTCTTCATCTGTGTATAGAGAACAAGCTATTCATGTTCTCAACCTCTTTGATGAATAATTTAAAACTCGTACATTGTGCCCATCCTGAACAACACCTCCTTAGGAGCTAGACATGATGGTAAAAAAAATGATTTTACAACATTGAGCAATTGTGTTTTTCTTGTGTTTTCAATATTAAAACAAAAATCAAAATAATTCTCCCATTTCCAACTACAAGCCTTGGTCCAAAATGCAGCCAAAACTGCAAAGAACCCACACTATACATAATAAAACACCTTGTCTATTATAAAAATGCATGTTTCTCTTTATATCATCCAGGATAATGCATTCTCCTTTTCCATTCATTTAAGCGGAACTTAATTTCCTTTAAAACTAGTGTGGTGATAAAATCTTATACATCCACATTTCAAACATTTTCACTTTAGTTCTAATTAAGGTTTGAAGATCATGTTAACATATATATAAATCTTTCCTACAAACTACTTATCTATAATTCCGATTTTGGTTAAGAAAACCAAAAATGTCAACATATAATATGCTTGGTTCCACAATTTTACTTAACATACCTTTGCGCGACATTTATGGAAGCATCCATTCTATGGTTATCGACTATACCAAGGCTATCGCACTTCAATGAGGATCTATGCATATATCTAGCGGATATCACATCTCATCATGCATGAGGTATAAGCTTATTATTTCACGCGAAATAAGTTGTTTTTAATTTCCACGTGTCAGCTTCTAAACGTTATCGCATTCTCTCCACCAATTACAACTTACCATTCTCAACTGGTGGGATAAACCCTTGGTGGTTTTAAAACCCATCTTCACTGTTCCATTACCTTTGACTCATAATTCTGCTGTGCCACTCCGATTCATGTTTTCCGTCATCAAGACTACCACCGCAGTTATGAATGCCAATTCACATATATAAAACCAATTTTCAAGACTGAAAACACAGTTATGAATGAAAATTCACATTATCATCACCTCTTGACTCCACTGTGACAGCATTAGAGGTTGTAATGTACTCTCGGCATCAAGGCCTGCACGTCGACCGGTTGCAATCTTTAGTTTTCAATTTTCCAAGGCCTGCACCTCAACCTGGTTTCCGATGTTCCTTTACGCATCATCTCCAACATTCTACAATGTCACATTCAATGTTCGACTGCCTTTGCATTTAGTCTACAACATTGGATTGTCTCCTTTGTTGGCCAAAACTACATTTAGTTTTCATCTGCTTCACCAGTGACGCTGACTCTAATTGCACACACCTTCTTGCAAATACCACACTTGTCCATTGCATATATAAAACATATTTTCAAACCGAATTCAACTCTCCATTCACACAGTTCTGAATCCAATGGCAGATTATATTCCAAATGGGCAAGACAGAAATGAAGTTGCAGATGCTTACTTCTGCAAGCTACATTGGCCGAGATCTATACTCAGATTCACAATTTGCATTTTTAACTTCATACATCAACAAATTCTAGCACTCTGCTACAATATAGGCACTTAATTAAATAAACAATTCACCACCTAGGATGCGGTTCACAAAGGAATGGATACCACTCTACAGTTCACGCACTAATGCAAACAAGATTTTTTAGTTTCTATTATACACTCATAACCAAAATCATGGCAACGTAGATAAAAATTTTAAGGGAAATGTTACCACATAGGATACATTGACATGAATGAGTAATGCTACTTTGGATGCTTCTGCGTTGCTTCAATCGGCATTTGTAATGACAAAACATTGTGCATCTCCTCAACGCATTAAACCTGCTTCCAAAATCAATCACATATTCAAGCCAAACCTCCAAGACATCCGATCGCACCTCGCTAGGCATGGATCTTCGGCTCTAATACCAAATGATGCAAGGATTCTGCACAAAATAGATCCTTGTGCATAATAGAGTGTGTGTTCCTTTCAGCAAATAAATCCTCAGCTAAATATTCATAAAAACCACTTACAATTCAACTCAAAATATATATAAAGGATAGAGCTGAACAATAAACAAATTAATGTTATATAATAAAAATAGGAACTTCATATTCAAACCAATTTGCCCGAATATTACAATTGTGGGCCTCTCGGATCTTTCCCTTTACATAAACTCTCACACCATTTCTCTCTATCTCACTCTCTCCTATTCCATTCTCTGTCTCTCTATCCTCACACAAAGCTTCACATTTATACATAATTATGGATTAATTCCAATCCAAGATTTCCTCCACAAGTATCTCAACCAAAATCCAAAATAGATTTATCCCTTTTTTGACTCAACAAAGTTCCATTTAAGGAGTTCCTAATCCCTAAATTATCTATCCAACTCAACTCCACCCATATTATCAATTAATTAAGAGAATATTTACAATAATCCTCACACCCATATTTCTCTCTCAATTTATTTTTTTAAATGTACATAATTTGTAAAATAATTACAAAAACATCACCCCCTAAATCACATAAATAAAAAATGAAAATTAAGCTTGATACTCCTGGATCACAATGGAATACATATATTTGTCAAAAGTGGGATAACTTGATACTATGTATGAAAGTGTCTCACTATGAAATGTCATTGGATTCCCCTGTTGAGTAATAAATGCACCAATACCATAGTCAGAGGCATCTATATCAATCTCAAATGGTTTATGCCGTGCATAGGAGCGTCGTCTTGAGGTTGTGACCATAATATTGTTCTTCAGCTAAAGGTGAATAATAAGGAAAACAAATTTCCCAGTCTACGAAATAAATTTCCCGGTCTACAAAATGACCTTACTGCATTAATTTTCATTGTTCAAAGTGATGGTGGTAGGCAGTGGTACATATGGTATCATGCACAACGTATTTCCCAAAGTAGTAATAACAGTATTAGGCTTGGACTCATACACAACATGTCACTTCCACAAGTATGCTTAGCCTATTAATACATCACCAAATTCAGTAGGAGAAAAATCACACCGTACCTCATCTCTTAAGGTCTTGATGTTGTAGGGGCGGCGACACTGCTTGATGGCACGAAGATCTCATCCTTGGTGAAGCCACCCAATGGTGTACAGATGCAGGTGTGTTATGGTTGGTATTCCTAGACTTTTGACAAAATATTCTGAAATGAGGTTCTTTTGGCTCACGCTATCAACAATGAATTTCAATGGAGAACCCTTCACCCACATCTAAGAGTGGAATATATGCTCCCAATATTATGGATCTTCGGGCTCATCCTTATGGATCTTCTTGGTGGAAAAAATGGCACTAGGATCTGCATCAATAGTCTTCTTCCCTTTATCATTCCCCTTGTCAGGTTCTGACTCAGAGTCAGAACATGCATCTAATTCAAAATATTTCAGCTCATCCACTAGTCACTGCTTGGCTCGACACTCGATCATATTGAGAGTGCCTGTCTTACGGAACTCACACCACTTTCCTATGAACTTGTCTTTCCTTGTGATGTTTTTATTTTCTTACAACTTCCAGGGGTTCTCCTGGGTCACATCACCTTGGATTTCTCCTTTGTTCTATTATTTTGGGGTACATTTCCCTTGCTTCATATTCATAGATCCAAATTCTCGCTTCTTATGTTTAAACTTCTTCTTTACCTTGACAACATATCGATAAGAGACAGTAAGCGAGGAGATATCTAGGAGCTCCATTTTTTCCGTGATGTAATTATGTAAACAACCACAATACTTGAGTACCAAATATCACTCATAATCCTTCATACCCAGCTTCATGCCAAGGGAAAGAGAACGATTTGTGAACTCTAACACATCTTGGTCCCTTACTTTCCACAACCTAGTCTAACTTATGTATTTATCATCATATCCCTCGAGTGGGTAATATTTTTCCTTGATTGTCTCTCAGAAATAATTCCAAGTAGTTGCAGCTGAAAATAGTGATGATTCCCTCCCATATTTTTACTCATAGTAGGTTTCCCACTAGTCCTTGACATGGGGGGAAGCTTTGAGGAGTCGAAAAGTAATCCCTTCCCGATTGGAAAATTCATGAACCTAAAAATATCATTCCAACATATTTAACCATCTATTTATGGAATTTTCATCTATTTGGCCTTGAAATATGGGAATGTCAAAATTAACTTGTACATTAAAATGAGTTGCACCTCCAAATTGGCTGCTGAAGGAAGATGTGTCGAATGTGGGTAGTCATTGAAGGATCCACGAAAATTTATCCATCATCGCATTCATTTCTTTCTCGAGGGCCTCCTTGACCAATATTTTCAAAGGATCTTCTGCTCCTTCATCTTTATTTTCTTTTGCCATAGGAGGCCATCAGGGTTTGTGAGGCTGATCTTGTAAACGTTCGACCAATTCGACCCCTAAGTCCTTATACTCTAAACTCATTTGGGACATCCAAAAAATAAAATAGCTGACCATTCTTATACCAATGATACAAAATTTTGAAAAAAAAATGAATACATATATAAATATAAAGACAAAGATGTGGTAGAAATAAAAATTCATTTCATTAATATTAAAGAACTGAAATATGCTCACTTATAGAATGGAAATAAACTAGCTCGGGCGATGGTCGCTTATATATGAGAAAATATGTGGAAGCTACATGCCTCTAAGCTCTATTACAATGGGGTTCAAGGAAATTTTTATTATTTAACAAGGGAAAACCATGACCAACAAAAACCCCAACCCCAAAAGATGGAATGCCAAGATTTTGTGGGCCCTGTTGGGGTTAGTTGGGAAAAAAAAACTCTTGGGTCGTAAGTTGGCCATATTATCTCCATTTTTCGTTGATGATACTAGGTTGTAAATACATCTCTGCATACTACTTGATTTTACACAGGATCTTCCTATGGATACAAACTTGCGACGTACCTAAAAGAACACTGTTTAGGGGGTCAAAACTCCTACTAAAGTGGAGGACCAGAAAAACTACTAAAAATAGTAAATGATGCTATAAACAAGGAAACTGATGAAACTGATTGGAGGTCTAGGTGGAATAGGAGGGTTTCTACTAATATTCACTTATATTAGGCCTCCCTTGTTAGAAATCAATGGTCGCCATTACATGCAGATCCTCCATAAGGTGAGGAAATGTTTGTTGAAGCTCGTCCCTCATCAAGAATATGCCCTAGAGAAGGAGTTGTCTTCCTTTGACAACTTGATAAATATTTATCCTCTCATGGAAGGTGTTATTGATATACGTGTCCATGATATGATCCATTATGGGCGGTTCCATGGAGTATGGGTTTAACTCAGATGGTGTGAATTTTTCTGCAATGTCAGTTGTGTCACGTAGTAGTGGAAATTATGGCCAAAGGTAGTCCACATTAAACATTGGGTTCATACCAAGGAATGATGGAATGTTGAGCTTGAATGCAGTATACCCTACAACATTGGTGATGGTATATGACACATATCACAGTGGGAAAAGTTTGTGTTAGGTCCCTATATCACTAGTATAGTCCCTTATTGTTGTTAGTGTAACCCCCTTATTGTTATTATTGTACCCTTGTAACCCCCATTTTTTTATTATTGTGCCGTTAAATTATTATTGTTAGGTCGGCTAGGATTACATTGTGGCCCACTAGGATTACATTATGGCCCCATGGACTCCTATATATAGGAAGGAGGTTTTGTAAATTGTATCATCCAAGAATTGTGAATTTATGTAATGTATTGGAGGTTTCCCCCTCGTAGTGGCTTATTTCTAAGGCGTTTATATCTCTTTTCTTCTATTTTTGAAGCTGGTTACACAACATTTGGTATCAAAGCTTTGGATTCTAGGGTTTCGCTGCTCCAAACAGGTCATCGTGGCATTTTTGCTATAAATATTTTTCTGTGAAGTTTCAGAAGCTGAAACGTTTAGGGTGCAAAGCCGAAAGCCTGAGGAAGATTTTCTAAAAATTTCATAGCTTGGTTCACAATATTTTCGGAGATATGATCTGTGGAAGTTAGGTCTTTTTTCAGGCTCCTAAACAGGTCATCGTGGAATTTGCGCTATAACTTGTTTTCTACGAAGGTTCAGAATCCGAAATTGATATGGTGCGAAGCTGAAATCCTGAGGAAAGTCATAAAAAAATTTCAGATCTTGGTTCGCAATATTTTTGGAGATATGATCTGTGGAAGGTAGTGCTTTTTCAGGCTCCTGAATTTCATCTCAAAGAGGTGATCGTGGAAAAAGTTCAATAACTCTCTCTCTGGGGATCGGATTGGAGTGCCGTAAAAAGTGGTCACAATTAAACAGACTGTAGTTTCTTGGCTATCAATTTTAGAGACAAAGGAAAAACAGTGACATGTGGAAAGTCGTACAAGTTCACTCTACTAAACTAGTCCATAATTAGATCATTGTGGGAGATTGGACACAACTTTGTCTTGGAGAATCCAAATCAGGTCACACTTGTGGAATTCAAAGGAGAATTCAGAGGGATAATTCAGTGCTAAATTTCAGATATAGAAGTGCTGAAATCACAGAGATAATATAATTTCAATATTGAGCTCCTCAAAAGCAAGTAAAAGGTGTGTATTTTTTTTCCGAATTGCATAAGTCTTGTTTGAAGAATCAAGTTGAATTGATTACAAGGGCATATTGTAGAATATATATCAGTATTGGATTATAAAATGGCCCCAAAAAAGAATTCAACACCCATTAATCCTTTGGAAAGCTCTACTATTACTCATGAAGACGAAGAATTGCAACATGATCTATCAAAATTACAAGAGCAAGTGCAACAAATTTCACTCTCGCAAAGAGCAACAAAAAATGAAATGGAAGTTTTGAAGAAAGGCATGGAAGCTAAGATGGATGGCGTGCAATCTAAGATGGATGGCGTGGAAGCTAATATGGATGGCATGGAGGCTGGCATGGAATCTAAGATGGATGACATGGAAGCTAAGATCGATGAGAAAATGGAAAACATGAAGAATTTTCTAAAAGTAGACATGGAAGGTTTGACAAAGTTGATACAAGAAAGGTTTCCTAATGGTTAAAAGATAGTAGAAGAACCTTATGATGAGAACAAATTAAATGTTAATTGTGATTTCATAAACTCTAATGTTGGCGGGAAGAACCACCATATTCCAAAGATGGATATGAGGAAGTTTGATGGAAAGGATCCTGTAACATGGATACTACAGATGGAGCAATATTTTGATCTCCATAACGTACAAAACACACAAAAGGTACGCATTGTAACTTTACATTTAGAACAAAATACATTTGTATGGTATCAATGGATTTTCTCCCGTAAAAAAATTGTCACTTAGTCAATTTTTACGGAGGAAATGATAGCACATTATGAGGATACAAAGAGCAACACCTTCTTTAGCCAATTGATAAATCTCAAACAAAAGGGTTTAGTGGGGCAGCACACTGAGGACTTCCAAAAATTGAATATAAGGGTAACTGATATTCCAGAGGAACACAGGATTGATCTCTTCATAGGCACTCTAAAGGATAACATCCAACATGAAGTTCGTGTTTTGGAACCTGATTCATTGGAGAAGGCATTCAGGTTGGCAAGAAATGTTGAATGTAAAATTATGGTGACAAGGAAGCCTACCACTCAATTCTATAAAGAAGGAAGTGTTGCTACACCTAGATTTCCACAACCTAGAAGGTTGACACCACAACAATTGGAAGAAAAAAGAGCAAAAGGGCTTTGCTACAGTTGTGATAGCAAATACACTAAAGGTCATAAGTGTGCTGAGAAGAAATTATTTTACATAGATTGTGAAGAGGAAGAAGAAAATGAACAAGAAGAGGATATACACCAGGAACCAGCCCTAGAAGAGGAAGAAATGAATCCAACCATATCATGTAATGCACTGGCAGGAATTACCACTCCTCAAACTCTCAAGATAGAAGGACATATCAAGAAGAAAAGGGTAATAGTGTTGATTGATTCAGCTAGCACCCATAATTTTATTCATTATAAGGTAGCCAAGGAATTAAATTGTTTCCTATACCCAGCACCAGAATGTCAAGTGATGGTTGCAAATGGAGGAACTATAAATTGCTCTGGAAAAAGCCATAATATCAAGCTAACCATGGGGGAATATGTATTGACTAGTCCAATGCTTGCCATTCCTATGGGAGGTGCTGATGTTGTACTAGGAGTACAATGGTTACAATCTTTGGGGACGGTAGCTTTTAATTTTCAAGAACTTTTCTTGAAATTTTTTTCAGAAGGAAAGGAAGTCTAATTACGGGGTATTGAAGGGAAGCCAGGAAGGATAATAAGCTCTAATGTCATGACAAAGCTTCTAAAGAAAGAACAACGAGGCGTAATTTCACAATTATGCTCTCTAGAAGTTCCGACATCAAAATCATCTATTTCTGCAGATCTCCAACAAGTCTTGGACAATCATTCCAAGGTGTTTGAAACTCCCAAAGGACTCCTACCTATTCGTGATCATGATCATGCTATTCATTTGATTCCAGGAAGTGTTCCTCCAAACATCAGGCCTTATAGATATCCTTACTTCCAAAAGAGCGAAATTGAACGTATGATTGCAGAAATGTTAGAGGCGGGTATAATTCAACCTAGTCAAAGTTCTTTCTATGCTCCTGTAGTACTGGTACACAAGAAGGATGGATCATGGCGAATGTCCGGATTATAGGGAGCTCAATAAGCTCACCATTTAAGATAAATTTCCCATTCTTGTGATTGATGAACTATTGGATGAATTACATGGAGCAATTTATTTTACCAAGTTGGATCTTCGTTCAGGATATCATCAAATTAGAATGAAGACTGAAGATATTCCAAAAACAGCATTTCGAACTCATGAGGGTCATTATGAATCTTTGGTCATGCCTTTTGGCCTTACCAATGCACCTTCTACATTTCAAGGGTTGATGAATTCCATTTTCAAACCCTTCCTTAGAAAATTTGTGCTAGTATTTTTTGATGATATACTAATCTACAGTAGGTCTTCGAAGGATCATGTTGAACATGTTGATAGGGTGCTCAAACTATTGCAGGAGAAACAATTATATGCAAAAAAATCCAAATGTTTCTTTGGAGTACAAGAGTTGGAATATCTGGGTCATATTGTATCTCACGAGGGTGTTAAAGTAGACCCTAACAAAATTAAATCCATTAAGGAATGGAAAGTCCCCACAACCATAAAGAAGTTACGAGGATTTCTTGGGTTAACAGGGTATTATCGCAAGTTTGTTAAGAATTATGGGAGAATAGCAGCACCTCTAACAACATTATTGAAGAAAGATGCATTTTCATGGACTCCTGAAGCAACTAATGCCTTTGAACATCTTAAAGAGGCAATGTGCCTAGCACCGGTCTTAGCTACGCCAGACTTCACAAAAACCTTTATTGTGGAATGTGATGCTTCAGGAAATGGAATTGGTGCAGTTTTAATGCAGGAAGGAAGACCCATTGCTTTTGAAAGTCGTCCAATCAAAGGAAAGTATTTACAGAAACCTATTTATGAGAAGGAAATGTTAGCAATACTGCATGCACTAAAGAAATGGAAAACTTACCTAATGGGAAGACACTTCAAGGTAAAAACCGATGATGATAGTCTTAAACACTTTTTGGAAAAAAGACTATCGCGAGAAGAGAAGCAAAAATGGGTCACAAAGATGTTGGGTTATGACTTTGAAATAATCTACAAAAAAGGAAAGCTTAATGTTGTTGCAGATGCATTCTCAAGAAAGAATGAAGAGGTGGAAGCATTGCTTTGCGCCATTTCTATTATCCAACCAGATTGGATAACTGAAGCAAGAGATGAATGGAAGAAGGACAAAGATGTATGGACACTCATCCAAAAGTTGCAGCAATATCCTAGTACATCTTATACATTTAGTTGGAAAAATGATTCCTTATGGTACAAAGATCGCTTATATATTTGTAAGAATTCCCATCTAAAACAAAATATTCTTCTGGAATTGCACACTTCTCCTTTAGGAGGACACTCGGGATTTTTAAAAACTTACCACAGCATGAAGAAAGAATTTTTTTGGGATGGCCTTAAGTCTGATATTCAAATTTTTGTGGCGGAATGTTTGGTTTGCCATCAGAATAAAGTGGAAACAATTAAGACCCCGAGACATCTACAACCTTTATCCATTCCAAGTCAACGTTGGGAGGAGATTTCAATGGATTTTATCACAGGTTTACCTAAGTCCGAAGGAAAGAGTGTCATCATGGTGGTAGTTGATAGACTTACCAGGTATGCACACTTTTGTGCATTATCTCATCCATTTAAAGAAAGTGCAGTTGCTACTAAATTTATGGATAGAATTCAAAAGATACATGGAAGCCCAAGGGTTATTGTGAGCGACAGAGATCCTATTTTTACTAGAAATTTTTGGACGGAGTTATTTTCTTGTTTGGGTACTCAATTAGCTCATAGCTCATCTTATAATACTCAATCTGATGGTCAAAATGAGATCGAAAATAAATGTTTGGAAGGATATCTTCGTTGTTTTGTATCTGATAAACAAACACAATGGGTCAAGTGGTTACCTCTTGCTGAATGGTGGTATAACACTTCATTCCATACTGCATCAAAAATGACCCCATTTATGGCACTTTATGGATATCATCCACCATCCATCACATCATCTTTAAGAGAAAATTCGAAGGTTCAAGCAGTGGACGATCACATTGAGCATCAGCAAGAATTTCTGCAACTCTTAAAGGATAACCTGAATTTGTTACAAAATTTAATGAAACAACAGGCAGATCAACATCACAGCGACAGAAGTTTTGATGTAGGAGATTGGCTATTTTTACGGCGACAACCATACAAACAAATGTCCCTCAAGCAAGCTAAGAAGGATAATAAATTATCACCAAAGTACTATGGTCCTTACAAGGTGTTGCAAAAGATTGGTTCTATGGCATACAAATTGGAGCTTCCTGCTTCTTCGCGAGTACATCTAGTTTTCCATGTTTCATGCTTAAAAAAGGTTATAGGTAAAAATCTTCCAGTTCAAACGATATTGCCAGAACTTGATGAGGAAGGAAAAATCATATTGGAACCTGAAGCGGTCATGGAAACAAGAACTCGACAGCTACGGAATCGATCAATTTCAGAGTATCATATCAAGTGGAAGAACTTACCCACTGAAAATTCTACATGGGAGGATGAGAATTTTATACAGAAGCACCCAGAGCTACTCAAGCGTTGAGGACAACACTTTTTTGAAGGAGAGGGGCATGTTAGGTCCCTATATCACTAGTATAGTCCCTTATTATTGTTAGTGTAACCCCCTTATTGTTATTATTGTACCCTTGTAACCCCCATTTTGTTATTATTGTGCCCTCAAATTATTATTGTTAGGTTGGCTAGGATTACATTATGGCCCCATGGACTCCTATATATAGAAAGGAGGTTTTGTAAATTGTATCATCCAAAAATTGTGCATTTATGTAATGTACTGAAGGTTTCCCCCTTGAAGTGGCTTATTTCTAAGGCGTTGATATCTCTTTTCTTCTATTTTTGAAGCTGGTTACACAACAGTTTGCGTTGGGGCTGAGCAAGGCGCCCCTTTTGTAAAATGTAGCCAAAATTTGTCTCTCAGGCCAAACCTGTGTGGAACATGAGGCTGATCATGTCTTTTCTGGTACTTAGTATAAGATCTCTCCAATATGTCATGGACCTGCTCACGAATGTGCTGAATTCAATTAATGAAGTTTTTTCCCCTATCAACTTCAAATTGGACATGAGCCAAATATTCCTTAGTAGTTGCAAATGGTATGGCCACATCAATCAAACATAGTGGCTAGAATCCCAATCCCGATTGAAAGGGGTTGTGCCAAGTTGAGATATGGAGAGCTCAGTTGTAGCTATGTTGGACATAGGGGAGGATTTCATCCCATTTGTGTCCATGCTTGGAGTAGTACATATGGTAGAATGTTTGGCCATCAGTTTAAGGGTAGAAATATGAGGACATAGTGAGCTTGGTATACCACATCGACCAAAGACTTTACCTAAATTTACTTAGGAACATGATATACCTATCTTATATAATGGACTGTGGGATCTCAAAGTATACCCACAAATGTTCAAATAAGAGCTTAGTAGTGGCTTTTAATGTGATACTCTTCCTGCACACCACCATAATGGCCATCTTAGAGAATTTGTTGGAGACCAAAAAAATGCAGTCGATTTCATGCTTGGTAGAAGGAAGGCCCCACATGTAATCCATGGAGATGGATTCCTAAGGTCGACTAGGATTATGCAGTGGAGTATGTAGGATTTTATTCTTCATGGTCGGTTTGGAAATGGTGGATGCAGTGCAGGATTTGATGGACCTCCCAACATCCTATCAAAGGTTTGGCAATTAAAAATACTTCTCCAACACTGCCACTATTCTCTATACCATGAAATCTCCACCAACCCAACTATAATTTGGCTCAAAAATCATCTTCGCACACTCTCCTGAAGGAACATAGAAGTTTCCCAAGTGGCATAATAGTGCATCCTAGAGGTGAAAATTTAGAACTTTCTTTCCTTCCAGGAGCATCTGATATGTGTTATTGAATTCTAGATTTATCTTGTAAATATGTGGCCACCCTAAAGTCTCATTCCGACACGATTCGAGCATATTGGTCATTTCCATGATAGGTGGTCTGTAACACCCTCCTCCAATATCTACCCAAGTAATTGGAAAACCAGGGTAAACATGTGACGAAGAGTTACTCTGATCTTATTCAACCTTTCACGTCACCTTATGGAACTGGAATCGACACCACATAACAACACAGGCCTTCTGTACATGCTACAAGACACCCAGGAGCCATCCGAACCTTTCAAAATGATAGCCCCTGCATGAAACTAACCATTTCAATCGTCAAACCCCTAATCACATGCTTGACATGGGTAAGAGTGCGAATGGGACCCTCGAGTCACATGCACAACATGGCATGCCTGTGAATAGAGAATTTTACCAATATTATGAGCCTGAAACCTCGATTTATGTTGCATTTTTTTAGGCCTAGAGCCTAGGTCACTACCGAGAATACCATGATGCTTTTATAAATGAAATATAACGTCTGAAAAATTATGTAAATGAAAACACTTGAATAAGGACTTAACTAGACCCCTGCTAGCCATGATAGGAATTTCGTCAAACATGTCACAAATATGTAATATATAGGTTTAAATATAATATTTGACCATATGGGTCTCATAATTATCTTAGAATTTATAAGAATAATTATTTCCTCATCGCATTAACTGCATTACCATCTATTTGGCCATAGATACACTGTTTTGAAACTGACTCCAAAAATAGAAGAAAAGAGATATCAATGCCTTAGAAATAAGCCACTTCGAGGGGAAAACCTCCAATACATTACATGAATGAACAATCCTTGGATGATACAAATGAACAAAACCTCCTTCTATATATAGGAGTCCATGGGGCCACAATATAATCCTAGCGGGGCCACAATGTAATCCTATCCTACCTAACAATAATAATGTAAGGGCACAATAATAACAATATGGGGGTTACAGGGGTACAAAAATAACAATAAGGGGGGCTACACTAACATAATAAGGGACTACACTATTAATATAGGGACTTAACATGACACTCTCCTTCAAACAAGTGTTGTCCTCAATGCTTGATTATGTCTTGATGCTTCTGTATAAAATTCTCATCCTCGCATGTGGAATCTTCTACAGGAAAGTTCTTCCACTTGCTGAGATACTTTGAAATTGATCATACTTGTCGAGTTCTTGTTTCTATGACTACTTTAGAAATTCTTTTGATGTGATGTTGGTCTTCGTGTTGTTTCATTAGATTCTCCACCAAAGTTAGGTTATCCTTTGAGAGTTGGAGAACTTGTTGTTGATGCTCGATGTGATCTGCCACTAATTTATCATCCATATTAGCTATTATTTGATCCTTAAAACCATCCAACTTAGCCTTCATTTCTACTTTTAAACCATCTATGTCATCTTCGGTTGCTCTTCATAAGATCGAATTTTGTTGCACTTGGTACCGTAATTTTGATATCTCATACTGTAATTCTAAATCTTCATGCGTCATATTATAGCTTTTTAGGGCTTAATGGGCATGTAATTAATTTTTGGAGGCATTATAGAACCCTATACTGAAATTTTTTCTAAAATATGCCCTTGGAATCACTTCAAACTATTTTTTCAAACAAATGTTATGCAATTTTAAAAACCAAATACACACCTTTTGCTTTATTTTGAGGAGCTCATAGTGAAACTGAATTGCCTTTATGATTTAGGATATAAAATATCTGAAATTTTGCACTGTGTTAGCCCACTTAATTCTCTTTAGAATTCCACAGGTCTGACCTAATTTGGATTCTTTAAGACAAAGTTGTGCCCAATCTCCTACAATGACCTAATTATGGACTCTTTCAGTAGAGCGAGCTCGTACGACTTTCCATGTGTTACTGTTCCCTCCTTTGGCTCTGAAATTTATTGAAAGGAAACTACATTCTGTGTAATTGCAGCCACTTTTTATAGAATTCCAATCCAATGCTCATAGAGAGAGTTATGAAGATGTTCCCACGATCACCTCTTTGAGATGAAATTCCGGAGCCTGCAAAAGAACTAACTTCCAGAGACGATATCTCTGAAACTATTGCGAACAAAGATCTAAAATTTTGGGAAAATTTTCCTTACGATTTTTGGCTTGACACTCTAAAAATTTTAGCTTCTGAAACTTTGTAGAACAAAAGTTATAGCAAAACCTCCGCAATGACTTGTTTAGGTTAAATTCAAGAGCTCGAAAAAAGACCTAACTGCCATAGATCATATCTCCGAAAATGTTGCGAACCAATCTCTGAAATTTTGTGACACTGTTCCTCAAGATTTAGGCTTCACACTCTAAAAATTTCAGCTTCTGAAACTTCATATAAAAAAAGGTATAACGAAAATGCCACGATGATCTGTTTGGAGCAGCGAAACCCTAGAATCCAAAGCTCTCATACCAAATGTTGTGAAACCAACACTAAAAATATAAGAAAAGAAATATCAATGCCTTAGAAATAAGATACTTCGAGGGGAAACCTCCAATACATTACATGAATGAGAAATTCTTGGATGATACAAATGAGAAAAACCTCCTTCTATATACATGAGTCCATGGGGCTACAATATAATCCTAGTGGGGCCACAATGTAATCCTAGCCAACCTAAAAATAATAATGTAAGGGCACAATAATAACAATATGGGGGTTGCAGGGGTACAACAATAAAAATAAGTGGGGCTACACTAACATAATAAGGGACTACACTATTAATATAGGGACTTAACATACATTTTTCATTCCTTTACAAATCAAAACATGATGAGAGCCATACAACATGATTATCATAAAAAAAAATCATAACTAGAATATAAACAACAAATATTAAAAGCACATAAAAACCATATAAGCCACATGATAACAATCATATTTACCCATTAACACAAGAGAAATATAGGTCTTATTTCCATAAGAAAAATGAAATCAAGTCTGGTACTTACATGTTCGACCCTACCATAGACATGGATGAGAAAATATCTCTTTATCTAGTCACCCTCGTGCCATATTTCGAGCATGAATGTGGGATCTCATAAGAAAAATCCATAAAAACTAATACTTTTCATTTAATCAATCCTTATCTTCTACATTTATCCTTTGTCATTTTCGTATGCACACCAGATCGGTTGGCACATCTGCCAAACACCCTGTTCCTTCTCTTTAACCACATACACATACATAGAGTGTATATCACAATGCATACATCCACAAACAGAGCAAAACACCACACAATGCATACACCCACACCTGACACAAAACATAACACATACACCTACATCTAGTGTACAACACAACAAATACACCTACACTTAGTGTATGACATGACGCACTGCATATATGTAGACAAAGTAAAACACAATGAACACACATGCCAGAATACCATGGATTCATGATGCACATTCACAATACCACACGTACACAAAACAACATGCACTTCATGCCCACAATACAATGTATGCACAACATATCATGTATGAAATGCATATAATACCACATGTACAACAATACCACATGCACAACATGTGCACAAAATTGCATGTACACAACACCACCTTCACAATGTGTAGAAAACACCACATGTATGCCACACCACCTATATAATGTGTACACAATACCACATGTACACAACACCATATGCACGACATGTACATGATACCACATCTACACAGTGCTACATGAATGACATGTACACAACACCATATTTACAACATGTAAACAACACCACATGCACATAGCACCACATGTACAATCATGAACACAACACCATATGTACAACATGCACCGCATATATAACATGTGCACAACACAATATGCACATAAAATTTCATATACAACATGTAAATAATACCATCTATACCCAGCACTGCATATGTAGTATACACACAACACCACAAATACAACAAGCATACAACATCATATGTACACAATACTACATATGTTACATGTACACATAACCATAGGTACAATCACTGAATATACAACATGTGCAACATATACATAGTAGCAGTACTGCACATCCATAGACCACACACTGACGCCAAAAATAAACCTTTCTTCTAGTGTCGTTGCACTATCCATGTTTACCCTATCATGCAACATATCACACTACTTTCACTTCATTTATGTACCCCTCATCATTGCCTATCAATAACATAAACATAGGTGTAGTAAAAGCATATAATATAAATTCATGTCCACATGATACTTAACTCGTAGATATGTCACGATTACTCTTCCCATTTGATTCCTTGTAAAACCAAGAACACTTCCATGTCATTCATGTGCAAAAACAATAATTCCCCCACAAGAATGATCCATGAAAACCCTTTCAGATAAAAACATACATACATACATATATATCTATATAGACATCAACATAATCATGATCACAACATAATTACAAAATAGCATAAGGTCAAGGTTTAGAGAATCTCCTTTATCTATGCACACAGTGCACAACATTGAGAACAACCATTCCCAACATAGGCAAGGCATCTGACACCTCAGATCCATTTAATTTACCTTTTATGTTGCATGTCTCAAGTTTTTTCTGCCATCGTCCATTTGCCACAATGCAACCAACCAATCTAATCGAATATCATACACTTGCCTTTAACTTCCCTCACTCATGCATTGAGCTTCATCTAAATCTTACATGACCTATTGGGTACCACACATCTCTCCCCAAGCTCCATCAACCTTCTCCTTTCCCAACCAATTCGCAAGACTCTGAAAACATAAAAGGTAAGAACAAGAATAAAAAACAATAAGACCACGAAAACCGATAACAATACGACACCTCGAACAAAATGGCATGATCATGCACTAGAAATAAACAAAACTGAAAATCAAACACAAACATATCATAAAAGACCGAAAGCACAATACTAGCAACAAACACCATGACTCGATCCCCCATGGTTTCCCAAAGCTTCCAAGGGAAATCTCAGCCCAAAAATTTTCAAATATTTCATGGTAGTCTCTTTTGCCATGCAACCCCCTGCATCATACTTCCATAAACACATAAGTGTGGGTGCATAAAAAAAACTAACAACATACCAGTTATCTTACCTTTTTTTTCGAATCATGCTGCCCCATAAGACAACAAATATATTAATTTAAAATCACATTTAGAAACTCTAAAAACCATGTAATAATAAACAATAAACTGACAATAATTAGTCATAATATATAATTCTACAAATATCACCTACTTACACTCAAGTACATATTAGTTGTCTCAACACATATTTGTTAGTACAATCATCTTAGAGCAAGATCTTTACCTCATGCAATCTTGTAGAAAAATGCTCATATAATGCAATTAATCAAACATTCAAAAAAAAATACAAACATACGATTTTAGATAAATCAACTAGATGACATAATATACACCAAGAATTTAAATACCAAATAGACGACATAATCCAATAGTCACGTACCAAGTATAAGAAATAAGGAGACACATACCTTAATGTATCTCATGGAAGGCTATCTTGTCTGGCACAATCAATCTAGATTAGCATGATATAATTGCACAATGCATCAACTCAAGTATAAATAAGGCCATGATATATATAACAATAACTAATTAACATGGTCACCTCATAAGTTCATAAACAATTGTCATTTATGCACAAAAATCATATGTGCATAGTTAGTCCAAATTAGTATGACACAATATCAAAAATATGTCATCTCATACATGAATTTGATAGCCATAACCATCTACAGAGACCAACCCAGATCAAAATGATACATATAACATCATGGTATTAATGAAATAACCCTAATCATAAAGTTAAATAACATAAAAAAGAACAAGTTAACATATAACGTAATCATCAACAACATATAACGTAATCATCAAGTTAACTATCATATAACAATCAATAAGTTACTCTCATTCATGACTATTCGACACATGTGCATATGACCACATGGATTCACTAGCATCTACCATATATGTAACCATACCATCAATAGAAAGACATACACATAAGAATAATTCATATAAAAAACATTAATCTACATATGTACATTCTCAACCTACAAACTTGTATGACGATATGCTCTTACCCCGAGGTCCAATGCTACAAATTCACTTTGATGATCTGCATCTCATGCTTTATCTCAACCAACACATCAACATCATAACAACCAAAAAAAATTTAATGACGTAAAATTCATACATTGACTTCATGGGAAACAAACTTAACCATGGAATTCCATGCATAACAAGATATATACACTTACGTGCATAAAAAATGTATAACCGACATACACTCATGATGACCACAACAAATCAACAACACCCTCAAATCCGCATGGCGACACAACTAAAACAATGACCACCACCATGCATACAAAACAAGCACATAGTACAAAAACATAAAGAACACATATGGAAATGACATGTATGCATGACAAAGACATTCTACCCATCCAGTCCAAGTGTTGAACCAGGCTCTAATAACACTCTGCGGTATCAGATATCACACAAGAGACCAGAAACCAGACACCACCCAAAGAGAACGAAACTTGCTCTCACACCAATTTCTAAAGTCCTCCTCACACAACTACCCAAGTAAGTTTTCAACCAAGGTAAACATGTGACAAGGAGTTACTATGATCTAACTGAACCTCCAACGTCACTTTAAGGAAGTGTAACCGACACCACATAAAAACACAAACCTTATATACATACTACAAGACACCCAGAAGAAATCCAAACCTTCGAGAAGGCTATCCCCTACATCAAAATGACCATTTCAAGAATAAATCCCCAAGTCACACACTTTACATGGGAAAGAGTGTGACTTGGATCGTCCAGTCACATACACAACATGGCTTGCATTTGAATCATGATTTTTCCCATTAGCTTTGAGCCTGCGATCCCGGTTTATGTGCCACGTCTTCAGGCCCAAAGCCCAAGTCACTACCCAAAACAAAATTATACATTCATGAATGAAACATAACATTAGAATAATGATGTAAATGCAAACACTTGAAAAAGTATTTGACTAGATCCTACTAGCCATGATGGCAATTTTCTCAAACATGTCACAAATATGTAATATGAGGGTTCAAATAAAATAACTGAGAATAGGGTTCTCATAATTATTTGAGGATAACTAAGAAGAATTTTTTCATCATCACATTAACCTCATTACCATCTATTTGGGAATATACACATTGTTCATTCAATTGAAAAACAAAACATGATGAGAGCCATACAACATCACTATCATAAAACACATTCATAACTGGCATATAAACAATAGAAATGACAATCACATAACAACCATAAAATGCAAATAATAAAAATCATATTTACCCATAAATAGAAGAGGAAAAGACATGTTATTTCCATAAGAAAAATGTATCTAAGTCTAGGATTTCCATAATCCACACAACCATATACATGGTTGAGTCAAATATCTCTTCATCCAGTCACCCTTGTGCCATATTCCAAGCATGAATGTGGGATGTCATAAAAAAATCCATCAAAACCAAACCAGGGATGCGATAAGCGAAACCACCACAGTCCTCCACCAGTGATTCAACCTCACGGTCGGATATTACAACCATCACTAGATTCATCCCCATCCAAGATGTCGAGGGATCCATAGGATTTTTTCCAACCAAAGCTTTGATGACTAGCAAATCAACACACAACTATCGTTGGGATTCCAGGGAATTTTTCCAACCAACACTTCCAAGACAAGTAACTCAACCTAGGAAGGGTTTCGAAACCATTTTTCCATCCAAGGCTTCCAAGACTAGTAACTCAACCCAAGTTATAAAAAGGCTTCCAGAGCATTTTCCAACCAAGGCTTCCAGGAACTAATAATGCAACCCACAACCAAAATTACATGAGAACGAACCAGCAAACAAGAAATGAAATGGAGCCACACCACCATGGCTATCTAGGAAATGGAAAGGCTAGGAAAATCCACCATCAATCTTGGAAATCCTCAATGCCAATGACAAATAATATGCATATGTCATGCATGTCGAAACTAGAAAAGAAACCATACATGCAACTCAATACCTGCAAAGAAACCCAACTGCAGTTGTTCATCTCATTGTCCCCTTGCACTTTCCTGATTTTTCTTTACCTTCTTGCTCCAAATTGCAAGTATGCCACACTCCCACAAGAGTGCTCCAAGAAACTCTAAATATACAAGAGTATGGGAGAGAGAGATAATATAAGAGAACTCCACAAAATCCTATCAAAATCTTCCCACCTGATCCTTAGAATCATTTTCATTAATTAGGCATCTATTTTATTTATTTTCCATTATTAATGAGGCCTCTATTTTCTTCATTTTCCATTATTTTCATCTATTTTATTCATTATTTTCCTCATTTTATCCTAATTATGAGTATTTCCATAAATAAATGTCGATAATTCATTATTCCTTTCCAAATTATTTTCCATTTCCTTTACCAATTTCCTTTTGCCATAATAAACCAAGGTGACACCCACTAGGATGTTTTTGCCACCATACAGCATGGAATACATGTCTCATGACATTGGTCTTATATTTTTTTACATGGATATTTAAACAGGGAAAATACACCATCGGCTGAGGAAGGTTGCAACATTGTTGGTGTTTCCCTTCTTGTACTTAACTTTCAAATGGAGTTGTTGTGGTTATGTGGACCATGTCTCATAGAAATCATGATGAAGCTTCTGTTGTGTATGTATGAACTGCAGGGATTGATGGTCTATGTGGGTGATCATTTCCTACCCTAGAATGTAACGCTTCCATTTTTCGTAGGCCTACATAATGGAATATATATCTTTGTTATAAGTGGGATACATTCAAACTATGTCTGAAAGTGTTTCACTATGTTATGCCAGTACATGATGTTGGTGAGTAAGGACTGCACAAACAGCATAATTGGAGGTATCTATCTCAATCTCAAATGGTTGTTTTCCTGAAGAGGAGCCTGGTCTAGAGACCATGGCCATAATATTATTCTTGCTAAAAGGGAAAATAATTAGGAAAACAAATTTATGGGTCTTGGAAATGATATTACTGCATTACTTTGCAGTGGTAAAAGATATGGAGGTAGGGAGTGATACCTCTTCTATCAATTCATTTCCCAAAGTAATAAGAACAGTGAAAGGAATAGACTCATACAAAACATGTCACTTCCACAAGTATGGTTGGCCCAATAATACATATCAAACTTCAAGAGGATAAAAATCACATAATACCTCATATGTGAATGGCTTGATGTTGTAGGTGAGGCAACATTTCTCACTAACGTGAAGATCTCATCCTTGGTGAAGGCACTCGATGGTGTAGGACTCCTGGTTCGCTTTGGTTGATAGGAAAAATCGCTTCACTACCTTTGTTGAAGTGAGGTTATTTTGGGTCCTATTGTCAACAATGAAGTGCATCGAAGAACCTTTTACCCACATCTATGAGAGGAAGAGATGCTCCCCCTCCTGTGGATCTTGGTGGTGGAAATGGTGGCACTAGGCTCCACATCGATAGTATGCTTTTCCTTGCCATTCCCCTTTTTGGGTTTTCACTCAGAGATGGAACATGCATATGATTTGGAAGCCTTCAACTTAACCACCAGTGAGTTCTTGGCTCAACCCTCACTCTTGTTTTGAGTGAGGCTCTTATGGAACGCACATGACTTTCATGTGTATATCTTCATCTTTATGGTTTTTTTATTTACTTTTGTCTTATATGGGTTGTTCTAGGTTGCCTCGCCTTTGTTTTTTCATCTATTCTGAAGTTTCTGGGGTCCTTTCCCTTGCTTCAGATTCACAGATCCAAATTTTTGCTTCTTGTGTTTAAACTTTTACTCAATTTTTACAACATATCGATAGGCAGCACCGAGTGATGAGATTTATAAGAACTCCATTTCATCCTATATGTAATTATGTAAACAATCGTGGTACTTGAGTACCAAATGTCGCTCATATTCGTTGATACCCAATTTTTCGCAAAGGGAATGAAAACCATTTGTGAATTCTGCCACATATTGGTCCCTTCCCTAGAGCAACGTGGTCCACTTTATGTATTTATTTTCATAACTCTTGATAGTGTATTATTATTCCATGATTGCATCTCAAAAATAATTCCAAGCGGGTGTGGTTGAAAACAGTGACGATTCCTTCTCCTCCTTTTTCTCATAGTCAATTTCGCACCACTGCTTGACATGGGTAGCGACTTTGAGGAGTGCAATAGTAACATTTTCCCGATTGGAAAATTCATGAACCTAAAAATATCCTTCCAACAGATTTAACCATATATCTATGACATCTGCATCCATAAAGCCCTCAAATATTGGAATGTCAAAATTAACTTGCAGCTTAGAAGGAGTGGTGCCTCCAAAGTGGCAATTACATGAAGATGTGTTGCCTGTAGGTAGCCGTTGAAGGATATGAGAAAATTTAATAAATTGTTTGACACATGTTATATAAAAATTTTAAGTATATTATTGATGATAATTAAAAAAAGAAACTCAAATTGGATCGATAGTATTTTTTCATTCACCTAATTCATCCTTTTGCAATTTTTCCATCAAGATTTTATGCTCTTCTGGTCCTAGATCAAAAATAATCTTATTAAGCTTCATCATTTTGTGGCTTTGCATGATACACAGTAAACAATACATATTATTTAAACTTACATATAGTTCAAAAATAATATTTTTTATAAAGAATTTGCAAAGAACTTGCATTTTTTTCTTTTCTTGATGTATTATCAGTATTTTTGTTACTTGATCTCTTGTCAGGCATTTATTTATCAATCTGAAACCTATACCATATAATTCATTAATATATTTATAAAGAAATTGTCAAATTTTCAGGTAAAAAAAATTCTTAAGAAACTGGTGTGCCTTTCACGATGTACGCATCGTCGTCGGTGCTTAGTAGTATTAAAAACACACCGCAAAAATAGTATAATAGACCGTACGGTGCGTGGGGGTATTATAAACACACCTCACAAACATTGTAATAGACCGTACGGTACTATCCTTGTAACATGTAGCACCGATGCCCTATTTCAGATATGGCGCACTGATTTTAAAAAAGTTGTTTTCAAAAATTTTATTATAGTACTTGCGTGGTGCGCTGTATAATACAACACACTAGTGCATTAGGTTACGTAGGGCACACTAATAAAACAAAATCCATTTTTTTCAAAACTTTACGCAATGGCCAAATGGAGGGGATATGACAATGCAAGTCATCTTGTGGGTTGGATGTCAATCTAAAATGAAAAGCCCGAATTCTGAAATCACAAAAACAGGGAGAAGAAAGGGCGAAAATTTCAAAAAATGAAGGGTTTAGGGTAAAAATGGATAAAACTACAAAAAAAGTAAAAAAAATAATCAAATTTAATCAAGAGATGGTTTGAAATACTATGATATAAGGTTTGAATCACCAGATGTTTGATTTTTGATTGTCTGCATACCTTTGTTCGATCGTATTTCACTGCTCCATTGTGCCCTCGTGCTCTCTTGCTCTAGGTATGTCTCCTGTAAATATCTCGCTGAAAATTTTAGCAAAAAATAGTGAAATAATGAAAAGTGTTTAGTATTTAAAGATTTATTTTGTGAAATTAGATTTTCGAAAATATTTTTTCCGCCTATTTTCCAATTTTCCGCCTTTTTTTCACTTAAAGAAAATAGAGTTGTGCTTTTTTTATCTGCATTTATTTGTCACTGGTGCGTCACTTAATAGCACCGCATTGATGCGTCGTTTTGTAACACTGGCACCGGTGCGGTTATATGTACAGTAGCACTAATTTGCGGTGAAGGCACCGAAATTACTTTTACGTGTGTACACCAAAATTTAATGAAGTCCAACCATAGAAATTGAGAATTATAATTTTGTTTATTCTTGAGAATTAGAATTATAATTAAAATTGAGAATTGGATCTGGATAAATTCTTGATGAAAATAACTATTCTTCCAATGCATTTTGTTTATTGCAGGAGGTCCCCATTGATTGGACAGAATGCAATGTGGGGCGTGTGAAGATGAAATACTAGTACTACAGGGCCCAAGTGGGAAATTGTGGCATGTGAACCTGTTATAATTGGCACTTAAATATTTGCAACCAATATGTTTTGGAATATAATCTGCAGATAGACGGATGGTCTACTAGCAATTAGTACATATAATCTGCAGAAGCGTAATGTTCTGTGAGCAATGACAATGAGTCCTTCCTTCTGCATTTGTTAGGAGAAGAAGACCGATTTTTGACTAGACGATGTAGTTTCTACATGTGGAGGCAATGGTTTCCCATAGAAAATGAGTATAGGGTTGAGCAGAGGAAAGACATTTCAAAATAGACTATTACAATAGTTTTTCCAATGGGAAACTAATTTCCAGGTGCAAATATGGTAGCTGCAGGTATCTATGGCTTTCTTCCCACAAAAATGATCACTGGATTTCCATTTATAATACAAGAAGACTTTTCACTAGTTTCATCCACAGGACCACATATCAAACAAGTTAGATATGCCATTCAGCTTAAATTGAAAGTCGAAGATGTGATTTTATGCAACATCAACTTTGATGGTAAAAGTTTATGTAAGCCAATTGAAGCTAGGAAAATACTCCCAACTGCTTTTAAATGCAATCTAGAGAATATTTCCCTTCATGGTACCTACCATCCTGATCAACAATGCCAATTGATCTTTCTCTGTTGTCCTTAAGGGAATGAGAATCCTTCCCTTCATAGTGCCTCTTGAATTTATAAACTGCCTTGATTGATCTTTCTCTGCCATCAAATTTGGTCTCCATTTCTCCATCATGGGACCTCTTAACCCTATCGTCGGCCTCAACCAAATGCTCTTTGCCGGTCTCAACCTGTACTCCTCTAGTACTCTATCGAGCTCTATAGTCCTCTGCATCCCTCTAAGCGTCTCTGTCCATATTTCTGTTTGAATCACTCATTTTCTCTGTTATAAATGTCTTACCCGAAATTCGGACTCTTGTCTTTTCAAACCCTCATCTCCTCAAAAAAATTCTAACCTACGATTTGAACCCTCCGCTGCTCCAATACTGCACTTTACAGAATAACCCTATTTTGGTGTGCATTGTTTTATAGGCACACTGGGGCAGTTTGTAAGATCGATGTTTTTTTTTGGTGCAGTGTTTTATGACGCACTAGTGCGAAAGCATTCTAAAGCACCGGTGCATTGGAGTAATAAGACGCACCGATGCGTGTTATAATGATTAGCGCACCGATTTGTATAAAGTTCTTTTTTTTGTATTTAAGGTCATAATAAAATAATGGTAATTCTATAGTACATGAAATTATTTGCATTATTTTCTAAACTTTATTATGTTACAAAAATTCATATTATTCTAGATTTATTATTTTACAATTATTTAGAAATTTACAATTTTAAATATTCGAATAAAATCATTTCACATTAATGCAATTAAAATTTTCACATTAATACAATTAAAATTTTACAAATATTTTACATACAATTACAATTACAATTTTACAATTTCGCATACAATTACGATTAGAATTACAATTACAATTTTAATTTTACATACAATTACATTTAGAATTTTACATACAATTAGAATTAGAATTACAATTTTACAATTTGTTATTTATACAATTACAATTAAAACTATAATTACAATCATTTCACAATAAATCAAATATTACAATTACAATTAAAATTTTACATTAAATATTTTACATACAATTACACTTAAAATTAAAATTACAATTACAATTACAATTTTACAATTTCACATACAATTACGATTAGAATTAGAATTACAATTTTAATTTCACATACAACTACATTTACAATTAAAATTTTACAATTACAATCATTTCACAATAATACATTTAAAATTTTACAAATATTTTACAATATAGAATTAGAATAGAATTAGAATTACAATTAGAATTACAATTACAATTTTACAAATATTTTGCATAGAATTACAATTAAAATTACAAATACAAATACAACTACAATTTTAGAATTTTACATACACTTACAATTACAATTACAATTTTACAATTTTTCATATATACAATCAAAATTAAAATTACAATTACAATCATTTCATAGTAAATTAAATATTACAATTACAATTACAATTTTACATTAAATATTTTACATACAATTACAGTTAAAATTACAATTACATATAAAAATACAATTTTACAATTTTACGTACAATTAAAATTTAAATTTCAATTACAATCACGACATAATATTTAATAAATATCATGGTCATTTAATATTAAATTAATTAATAAACATCATGATCATGATGATAACCATCGTACAAACATCATATTCGACTAAAAAAGACATTCAAGCATCAAATTAACATTATATATTAACATCATCACAACACAAACATCAAATATATATAAATCTCATGTCAAATAACTTATGCTATCACATACACATCTATTTGCGAGCTAAACATTAAATGAACATATCTAACATGACCTAACAATATACACATCATGATGATCACCAACATGTAAATTAAGTACAACTACAACATGAACATAAAATACATGGACTATATATATATATATATATATATATATATATATATAGATAACCGAATAATGTTAAAAATATACAATTGTAATAAAAATGACATGGATCAACTGGTTGTAGTATGTCAACATCAATAGCAGTACTAGTGGAGGCCTAGTTAGTCAATGGCGCAGCCTCGATGGTTGATGGTCTAGCTTGCTCATGATCATGACTAGTACTGGTGGATGGATCAGTTGGTGGTAGTACAACATCAATATAAGCAGTACTAGTGGAGGCATGCTCAGTCAATGGTGTAGCCTCGATGCTTGATGGTGTAGCCTGCTTAAGATCATGATTAGTACTGATGGATGCTGCAGGATGCTGATGACTGGATGTGGTTGATGGTTGAGCCTCATCTCCATCATGACTATTAGATGATAGTGGAGCCTCATGCTCATCAGGCGCAACGCGAGGTGAATGATCATGAGATGAGTCATTGCTCGCAGACTGTCGATCACATCCTGCGGCTCGACCACACCTATAATGTGCAACAATCCTCCTTAGTCATGTAATAGCTCTCGTAGCTCCTGTGACATGCCACATCAAGCTATACATGTCACACAACATGCCTCTCCACATCCGTATTAGCCTATCATCGGCCTGTATGTCTCTGTAATGAGCAGGCCTGATGCCTGCCTCAACAATAAATGCACAGAGTTGGTCACCCAAATCCATCCTATATCGAGTATCGGGTCGACCGCCCCTAGCAAAAGGCAGTACTGACGCACCAACATGAGGAGCATGTCTCTCTCCACCGGCCTCCTGATCATGAGCCTCAGCATCTTCCATGTCCTGATCCTCATTAGGATCGACACCTCGATCATGTGGTGGTTTCGACATCTCCTCATCATCAAAAGATCCAATGTCTGTGAAATATATACAAGTACATAACAATAATTAGACAATTTCATTACACAATTTAATAAAAACAAGTTAAATAACATGCTAGAATAAATTTAAATATATAAAACAGTAATATTATCTCTATCATCTAGTAGCTCATCAGCTGTGAAGAGGATGTTGGCACACCCTCACCAATCCAATCCAGCATACGAACAGGGGACCATAATGAAGGGATGCAGCTCATCAACACTAGCTAGTAAGTCTAGTGCATCATTCGATATCCTGGCTGGAAACATAACCTCTCGCCTCTTGGGCATCATCTGCCCCCACATGTGCATCCAGGCCTCCAATATTGGCCTACGAGGCTGTCGAACAAAAGAAGGCCTCATCTTTGGAAACCTATCAAAAAATAAACAAAAAATCTCTAAAGCAAAAGGGAATTTGACCCTCCCTTGTGCATGAGCGTGACATCTATCGAAGGCCGTACAAAACTGCCGCAAAAAAATGGCAAACCACCTGACAAGTGGTGGCTCCTGTACTAAAGAATCAACATAATATAGAAGCACGAAACTGACGTGTTTCCCGTCATTGGTGTTGTGTGAAATTGTCAAAATGAGAAGAGAGAAGCACTGAACATCCTGTCTACCAAATGCACCAATACGAAGCTGACCTCTAGGGACCTTAAACTCTGAAGGAGACAGTACATTTTCTCCAATGTATCTCTGGAAGTAAACTAACTAACTCCCTGGGAACGATGGAAAATCCACCCCTCTCCTCGATAGCCCTGTAATGAAATAAATATCATTCTCAGTGGGTGTGTACCACTAGTCAAGACCAACTTGGAAACCCTGTCGGTGGGCATTCCACCTGCAAATAAGATGTCTCAAAAAGACATTATGGGCCTTTAGGGAAGTAGCCTCCTCGTAGAACTTGAGGAGGCCTACCTGCCTTAGAGGCTCTTGGGTATTTGTCGTAATAGGGCGAGCGTACGCATCTCTCTCCCTCTCTCGTGCCTCCCACTGGCGAAGCATGTCATACTGCTCTGTCTGTTGTTGTTGTTGTTCCTCCTCTTCTCTCTGAATCATTGACATATTAAATAATTTTTTTTATTAAATCAGACATGTATTTAGGAATATACATATATAATTTTTTTTGGAAAAAAAAACAAACCATTAGTGCACCACAAAAATAGTCATGCACCGGTTCCCGTGCGGCTTTTTTTTGTAGAGCACCGGAGGCAGTGCCCCAGATGACATAAAACACACCATATGCGGTGCACGTGCAATTTTCTCAAGCCCCGTTGACTATATATGGTGTTAGAAGAGCAGTATGCCGACTAAAATATATGCCTTGGCGCATATAGTCATGTCACCGCACCAACCTCCTGACAAATTATATGGTCAACGGTGCGGTATTTTACCTGACCACACCGTTGATCCTATCGGAATGCCGAATGCGGTGCGCTGACAGACACCAAGGCAGATATATCCATCAACGCACCGCCTTGCTATTCCCATGGTCAATGGTGCGCCCAGCTAAATGACCACACCGCAAATGTTTTTTTAAATTTTAAAATAATGTGGGGCGCCATTCAGTATTGCCTCAGAAATGGTACAGATACCATTAGCACTAGTTGTGGTGTGACCAGTAAATTTTACAGGCAACATTGCTTATCGGTGCGAGCCGAATGATTCATGCGCACCGCGCGACAAAAAAAAAAAAATTAATGGTTAATTTTAAGCCTATTTCAAATTTTAATCCACGAGAAAGCTAAAGTATCGAAAAACTAGAAAAATACATGTACATTTCACCGTCGAGGAGGCATATTGGCTCTATAATTTACAAAAGAAAATTTGCCCACCGTTTTGCTAAATGGAAGTTGGAGATTGGTGTCCAATGCACAACAGCAGTGCATGCAATCGGTGCAATGGGAGTAATTTTTTTTATTTATTTAACCTTGTTCTGACGCGTAGGGTTTTATAGGTGCACTGGTGCAGTTTCTTAATAACGCACCGGGTTGTTTCAGATTTGGCACATTGTTTTATGATGCACCAGGGCAGTTAATTAACACCGCACCGCCCTGTTTCAATTTTGGCACAGTGTTTCATGACGCACCAGGGCGGAATAGTGTTGAAGCCCCGATGCTTTACAATAATAGGACGCACTGGGCATGTCTGTATGGAATGCACAATGTCTGGTGTGCTAGTTTTTTGTGCGACTAGTGCTTTCTCTTGTAGAGCGCACCGGTATTTAAGAGCAGAAAATGAAAAATGCTATTTTTTGGCAGTAAATTTTTTTTTTAATTTAACCCTTTTTTGGTGCGCGTGTTTTATAAGTGCACTGGTGCTGTTTAAGACAAATGCACTGGTCCGCTTCTGTTTTTGTGCGGTGTTTTACGATGCACTAACAAGGAAGAGTTTGTGCACACCGGTGCCTTCTCTTGTAGAGCGCACTGATAATTGAGAGCTCTAGAGCACTGAAAAAATGAAAAATCTGGTTTTTTTTGCCATAATTTTTTCTTTTTTAACACTTTTTCAGTGTGCATGCTTTATCGGTGCACTGGTGCCATTTCTTATGAATGCACTGGTCAATTTGTGGTTTTGCACGTTGTTTTAGGATGCACTGGTGGAGGTTCTCAATACCGCACCGGGTGTTTTCAGTTTTGGTGCGGTGTTTTATGATGCACCAGAACGGAAGAGTTTTGAAGCATCGGTGCTCTATAGTAATACCACGCATGAGGCAGGTGTGTACGGAGCACACGGTGTTTGTTGTGCCAATTTTTTGTGTGCACTGGTGCTTTCTTTTGTAAGGAGCATCAGTGCAATGTTGAATTATAAGCGCACCGAGTGGAAAACATCCGCAAAACCCTCCGCCCACCAACGTCCTCTAGTAACCTCTGCTAGAAATGGATGTATGGAGTATTTTTATAAGGGTTTCCTCAAAAACATCCTATAGAGGATCTTTTCCTTATAGTGTTTTTAGTTTTTATTTTTTCATATAGATATCCACTTCAAGTTATTGGAACAAATCAAGAAAGAGTTAATATATATCCATGTGTGTGAATGGGAATTAGGACTTATGGGGAAGAAAGAGGTGAATTTCCATGGTTAACTCTCTTATTAGATGTTTTTATAATTATATACTTATTTATATTATATTAATGTGAAATGAATTTAAGCATATTAGATTTCTCATTTAAAATTATTATTAAAACTTCTTAATAATTAAAATAATTTTAAAGGTAGTTACTTCTAAATTGTGGTATTAGATTTAAGAATTGCAAATTTTTGGAAACTTTTCATGTCAATTTTTCTTATCTAATTTATCCAAAATAAGGAAAGAAAGAGAACTCCTTAGTTTTATGGTTATAAATTTCAAATATACATTTTTAATAATTTGTGTGTTGACAATTAGGTATGTTATAAATGTGTGTAGATAAAACTTTAGATAGAAGTATTAAATGATTAATGGTTATTTTTATAGGTACTAATTGATTCTCAAATAAATTCAAAAAAATAAGTTTTGGAAAATTATAAACTCGAAAACATGAAGATTCCTAAGAATGAATTATAAATATATCATCTTAAATTTATCTTAATTCTAAATTTACCAAATCAAACATTTCTTCAATTTAGAATAGTTTTGCATCTCAATATGGATTTTGGTTTTATTATTAATTATAATGGTAAATATAACTAGCAATTGTACCATATGTTGCAAAGAAAACTTTGTAAAGCAGTAACATAGTAAATAGTAGTATAGAGTAAAAAATATGTAATATATTATGTGATTTAATTGAATATTCAACTTATAAATATAAATTAGTTTATTTAAGAGAAATTATAGGTTTGGAGAATTGTTTGGATAAAAAAATTTATTTTTTTTGTTAAGAATTAAAAAGTCCTATTATATTTGAAAAAAATAAATAAAAATAAAATAAAATAAAATTTTAATGTAGCTTTAAAAATCTGTAAAAACTATTTATTATTTAATCTCTGAACACAACAAACTTGGTTTGAAAACATGCTGGAAGGTCAATAAAAACAACACTTGGGACTCTCAAAATTGTATTTTCAAAGCAACCTCTGTAATTACAAATTTTCACATAGTAATGTCAAATAAGCTTCCAAACTCAGTACTTCAATTATCCATTACTGAACCAGAGAAAAAATTGTTTTTATATATGTAAAGCATAGATTTCCTGATTTACTTTGAACAAATAAAAATATCTAAAAAGATAAAAAAAAACCCACAAAAATGCTAATAGCATCCTTTCTATAGCTGCAGAACTCTTGATCATCTCGCGATGACTGCCAGAATCATGGTCTTGTTTTTAGCATATAGACCTTACTGCTAAGATGTAATGACCAACACTTCTAACTCACATAATACCAAGACCTCAGGTGAGGCTTTTTCTTTCTAAAAAAAGGGCAATACTTTAAAGCCTTGGTCTGATCAGATTGGGTCATGGTCCTAAAGCCTCATACCTCAGAAAGGGAAAAAAACCGTTAAGAATGGTAAGCTGACTACATATTGCTATTTCTATTGTTCTCAACCCCAATGTAAAGGCTGGCCCTGAGGTCTGATCAGATTACGTCATAGTCCTAAAGCCTCATACCTCAGAAAAGAAAAAAAAAAACAGTTAAGAATGGTAAGCTGACTACATATTGCTATTTCTACTGTTCTCAACCCCAATTCTCAAAAGTCTATTTGGTTTGATCCGAGTGAAATACCAAATTATAACACCTGCAGAAATCAATCCACCAACAGCAACCAAGACCATGGTCCCTGTCTTCCCAGAATCCAACATTAACTTTCAAGTTTCAGATTCCGGAATAGAAGCATATCAAATGAAGCCACTGGAATTGTTCTTGTAATCCATAATTAAGTCCTATGTTTTACCTGCAATCAGTTTTGTGGTGAAGATGACTATGATCTGTAAACAAGCAAGCATATGTCAGTGGTGTCATTATAATCACTATAATTTGTGTGTCTATTTATGCCTAAACACAGGTAATTTAGGGGATTTGAACATCAATTTTCTGGATACAGAACACTTTATTCTTATGACTATTGTTAATTAAGTTGTCATTATTAGGACTATTGTCAATTAGGCTGCTCCCTATGGATTTAAAATTTTTACAGTGCTTAAAAAAAAATCAAGATCTTCACATTTTCAATCATTTAATGAATAATAAACACTAAATATATTTTATAATATTTTTTCCTTATATTTATTTATGGATATGGATTCTTAATCAAAATGCTAGAATTGAACATAAAATGCCAGAATTTGGACATTTAACAAGGTACCCACATTACTGATAGTCATTCAACCTATGAATTGAACACAGGTAATTTAGGGGATTTGAACATCAATTTTTTGGGTACATAAAACTTGATTATTATGATTATTGTTAATTAAGTTGTTATTATGCTTCTTAGCTATCTAAAATTTAATGAAAAATATTGTTTCAACAATTTTATCTGAATAATAAATATTTAAATTCCATTACAGAAATAAGTTGAATTTAATATAAAAATAGGATTTATAATCGTAAAAAACACAGATTCATTTTAATTCTGAAACTAAGATTTTACCTTTAATGAGTAATAAACACTAAATATATTCCATAATATTTTTTCTATTTTTTCCATATATTTATTTATGGATCTGGATCCTTAATATAAATACGAGAATTTGAACATTTAACAAGGTACCCACATTACTAATGGTCGTATTGGAAGTTGCAAACTATGTAGTCCTATGGGAAGGGCTGCAGGCATAGTGGGAATTGTAGTCCAGACAAATTATCTTTATCAATTTTAGGCATTAGGCATTGAACGAGGTATCCCATCATTGATACAAATTCCAGCATTATCCCGGAGTTTGTGCGCGTAATCCCAACCCATTGAGACCATCGGGGTTCAGAACCGCTCCAACTTTTTGGCGCCGTGTATGGCAGCTGCAGCAGAAAATCAAAATAAATATAAGACCATTTGGAGCTATTACCAAGTTGTGTGATGTTGCAGATACAATTTTCAATTCTGCAGATAACAGAAATGCTGAAAACTGAATATGAGATAGACTACATGGACTGCTAAGTCAAAGTTGTGTGATGTTGCAGACACAATTTTCAATTCTGCAGATAACAGAAATGCTGAAAACTGAATATGAGATAGACTACATGGACTGCTAAGTCAAATGTGCTAGCGAACTAACCGTCGTTGGGTTTTGTGACCACTGAAACTCCATTGCAAATGCAGAGAAGAAATACAGTAATAATTAAACCAAAGTACGGAGTCGCCTTAATTTTCTGTACTGAAACAACAAATGCATTCCTGAACAGATGTTGGGGGCGGCTCATAGAATTTCCAATCATACACAAGCCACCGTTGGTATACAATATAAAGAAAACATTAGTCGGAATCATTCCTCTGGCTCCAAATTTTATAATTTGGATGAATTTTTCAATGACTTACTCTACTACAGAAATACGTTGAACTTAATATAAAAATAGAATCTATATTGGTAAAAAACACATATACATAATTCCGGAACTAAGATTTTAGAGAGCTTAAAAAAATTAAGATCTTCACATTTTTTTAATAAACACTAAACTAAAATAAATCTATTCTAGTTAATGTGTAGTTATTTAAAACTATAATGTTCCAAGTTTTTTTTCCTTTTCACTCTCAAACAATTGAGCAGTCTCATAGTATCTGTATCTCTAACCAGCAGTAAATTGCCTTCGTGTCTTCGTGATTAAAAAGGGTTTCCAAGACTAAGTCAGTGCCAATCCACAGAGATTCCTTGTACTTCAACAACTAAACCAGTTTTCAACCTCAATGAAGTTTGTGATTCAGAAGTACACTGACCCAGGCTTGGTCAAGTTGCATTGAATCAAAAGTACAAAAGTACATTTCAAATAAAAGTAGCATCAAATTTAAATTTATAAATACAGATTACAAAGTAGTTTGCACTCTGTAACCGGCATACTTGAACAGTAAGGTTGTGACATTAGTGTCATGGCAGAGACACAGGAAATTGCCAAATTCTGTCTCATAGCCACTGGACTCTCTTCCATACACATCATACTGACAAGTCACTTGGTGATTTGGGTTTAGATTCTTAATTCAAGCGAATACCATAGGCAGGAATTTGGTTATAGAGAGCATTTCCAGATATTTCTTTCAATTTTATGCAGAGTGTAGTTGTTTGGAGGACCTAAAATTGTTTTTCTTAATCATTTTCAATTCTAAAGTAATATTATTTCAATATTCTAATATAAAAGTCACAAGTGGTTAACTACTTGTTTTCAAAAAATTATTAATTTTATTTTTTTTATATGTGATTTGACCAAGTGAAAATATTGTATTCACAATTATATTAATAAATTAATTTATTTTAATTTATTTTTTATTTTTTATTTTATTTTAATTATATGGTGACTAAGTCAAAATGATTACCTGCATTAAGATTCCTCTCACATAAGTTATAAAATATTTGTGAGTGTATATTTCAGAACCTTTTAATCAAGTTTATATAAGTTTATGGATAAATGTTTCATGCAAGTCTTAGTAAAAATTCATTAGCTCCATGTTATTAGCCCATGGTATTGTAAGAAAGCCTATTTACAAATTAATAATATCCATGGTATACATGGTTAAGAATATTGTTATATTGAAAGTTTCTTTTAAGTATTAAGGTTTTTATATATTATTATATTGTAAGTTTATTGTAGGTATTAAGTTTTTATATGCTTATTAATTAATTTATATATAGTTACAAAATCATTATTTATAGAACTAAATTTTCATACTTTTTTTCTTTTAGATTTAATTTCAAAAAAGTAATAAATTAAATTAAATAAAATATTTTAAAAAAATTTGGCATACATTATTCCTAGCCCTTACATATATCCCTCATTTTGAGATGTAGATAACCCTTGTCACTTTTCACTAATGTATAAAATGTAAATACTTGACTAAAAGAAAAAATAGGCTAAGTCAAAAGGTACTTGAATTCCACATTTGAGGGGGCTTGCTTAGGATTTAAAAGAGATTTGATTTGTTTTATTTAGCTTAATTAATTGAGCTGAAAAGAAAAGAAAATAAGCCATGCTTCTTTGGAAAATTTTACAAGGCAAAAAGGACATAAATTTAAAAGGAAATAGTGAGAAAACTACAAGCTTGTAAGGTATACATGCCACCCACTCCAACAATCTAACCAACAAAAAAAAAAAATCTATCGGATATATGTTGGAAATATGTTGTTATTGATGGTGAAGGAAAAGGTAAAGGCAATGAAAAATATTGGAAAATGGAAGCATGGAAATTATTAGTGACAAAGGAAAATTTATGTAAAAAAGGTTGAAAAAACAAGAAAGGAAATTGAAAAGCACTATAAATGGCATTGTCTATGTTGGAAAAAGAAAATAGAAAAGATGAAAAAGGCAAAACATGGAAAATTATTAGTGAAAAAGATAATATGGATGAAAATGGTGCTCAAAATATGAAGTTAGTTTGGGAAGAGTGCATCATCTCATAAACATGTAAAACCCACACAGCTTTAAAGAGATGAGAAAAAGTATTATAGTGATATGTGGAAGATTGAAAATAGCCTCATGGATTGTGAGATAGATCCCTTCAAAGTTGAACTGTCTCAAGTCAAAGTTAGCATAGTCAAACAGGTAGTTGGAGACACTTTTCCAAGTTTGACAATGGAGCCAAACCCAACAATAGAGTTAGTGGAGAAACTAAAAGGTGGACCGATCATACCTGGCACCGAGAGGTGTTTTTATTAGGGGTTGGTGGAGCCCACCGGGGAAGTTACCTGCGTATACGTATAAGAGCCAGGATGCATGCGGTAGCATGACGCCAGCATATGATGCCATCCCGATAGCCTGACATTATTTACTGTGGCATAACCCTTTTGGCGCACAAAAGGATATTGGCACCATGACACGATAACGAAGGGTTGTTCAATTGTGTGCACGTGGAAAGATTTTGAGAGCCTTACAAATGGAAAATGTTAGTCCTCGAGGGAACACAAAGAGTATGAACCTGGAAAATGTTTTAGGGAACACAAGGTTAAGCACCGAGAGATATGCATAGCGTGCACGTGGAAAGATCTTGAGAGCCTTACAAATGGCAACATTGTTAGTCCTCGAGGTGTCGGGAGGTGCTTTTTCATATTGTCGATTGCGTAGATAAATGATCTATATCCATTCCGAGACCACTCCTACTAATACCACAAACCATAATGGAGTCGTGTCAAACCTAATTGTTTTTAATAAAATAATTTTACAGATAAAATGATCGAAAAGCAAGGGTTTCGAGGATGTTTTCTTTCTCCTCGACACAACACGTGGCAGTATTTAAATGGTTACACTTGACGTCAGCATAGGGCAATCGGTAGTCGACATGTGAGAGTTATATTTTTCATTTGTAGGCACCCAAAAGGTCTATTTTCAGATGACATGTGTCATGAATCATTAGTCAACACATGGTGCAGGTGATGTCAGAATGACATCATCGCACTAGATGGAGCCCAATAGTTTTCTAATAGTGCACATAGAGGTAACCCCACGTAGCGGGAGCTAGGAAACGTTAAGCATCTAGAGGTTGGAAGACCAAGAGAAAATAAGATTGAGGTTGGGAGGATCCCAGAGCACAACTCATCTCAGAGGTATGGAGCCCAAAGGCTTTATAAAGGGCACATAAACAAAAGCAACATGATAAGGAGAGATATGGGCTAAGCATCCACAAGGGTTTTATTCCAGAGTTAAAGGACCAAGGGCGCAAAGGTTATAAAATAAAATGAGTTAGAGAGGCTCTTAAATAAGCTAAGTGCCTCGAGTCTTGGGTAGAGGTCACAACCTGTAGCCATCTAGCGCAAAACAGATAAGAGGCTCAACGCAAGAAGCCTAAGGAGCTTAAGGCCAAAATCGACAGATTTGGTAGTATTTTCTATGTTAAATTAAAAAGGGCCGCGAAGGCTAGGAAGGCCTTTTTTCCTATAGAAATATTTTTGGCATGGATGGATGAGTTGACAACAACTTTGTTAGTGTGTTATGATTACCACAACCTTTGGGCTAATGAATGAAAGACCCAACAACTTAATTGACTCCTAAAAAGGAAGGGAGGAATAACTTGGAGTTCCGATAAAAGCATGGACAAGTTAGTAGATAGATTTGGCAGTATGGAAGATATGGAGATTCACTAAAAGTAGAAAGTTAGAATTCAATTTTGTTAAAAAGTGAGAATAGCAAAATTAAGTATAAAATCTCAAAGTTTGAATTTAAATTAGAGATCACAAATTCAATATTTTAAGAGAATAATTATACAACTAAATTGAAGAGGACAAAGGAAAAAATATGACAACCATGCGTCACATCAAATAACAATTTAACCAAAGATTCAAGACAAAAATATGAGTCCAGAAATATTTATAAGGATAATTCGAGCAATAAAGTTTAAACGTTGCAAGAGAGAAGAATGCGAGGATTATAGGTTGTTGGTGCATCGTGATTCATAATGGTGGAATACATCAAGGGTAAATCAAGGACTCATATTGGTATGTGAAAGGTATTTTAGATATGTAAACAATTCCAGTGGTGATTGGTGTTGATGTTGATGGTGCACATAGTTTGGTGATTTTTTCAGTAATGTGAAATTGTAGAAGGTGATCCTGATGGTGCATTTGATTAGTAATCAAATATTGTTGAATGTGTTTTTATGGTGGATTTAGTGAGAAGTTGCAGTGCGAAATATTTATTTGTTTGTGTCATAAGTGGCCTATTGGTTCTAGTTCGAAAATGGATTAAATTTTGATCAACAAGTTTTGAAAGTGGTAGCTTGCATATCATGGGTAGTATGCGTTGAAAAGTGTAACTAGGATCAATCTTCATATTGACTATGTAATTATGTATTCATGTAAAAAATAAGACAAAGATAATAAAATATATATATATATATATATTTTATACTTATTCATGGGTTTCCTGAGCAATATTTTATTATAGATAGTCTTATTCTTGATGTATACTAGGGTTTTATTCTGGTCATAAAATAATCAAGTGTCATGTATATATGAATGCTCAAAGACATTTCTATAAAATTGTGGAAGAATGGATTAAAGACTACCCACATTCAACATTACAAGATAAGCTTAATGATGCAAAAAGATCCCTCTTTAGTGCTCGAGTAAATACACTACAAGTTGGCCTTCAAACAAAAAGTAAAGTCAGCCTATAAGCAGTGACATAGGTCAACTTATTAACAACCAACAACAAATATATTTACCCCTACATCTGTTGCGCAGAAGAGTAGAAAATTGTGAATTTATCTTAGGTTTTTATAGGTTTTAAAGTGAGGATTTGGGAACATGAACAATTTCAGATTTCAGGATAAAGAGAAGTGTGTTATATATTTGGATTAGGGCTAAAATATTGCAGATTAGGGATAACTCTGAAGTAAGTGAAATTGTGAGAGTTTTGAAGCAATGACAACGTGAAAAGATCTAAAATAAAAGTGGAAATATAAGTGCAGATATTTTGAAAAAGGGTGTGTTGATTGTACTAAGGTAAAATTGTGGATAAGAAGTTAGGTGTATATACCAATATTGCTGATGAAGTCACGACAATTATCTCTAGAAGGTAGCAGTTTGAAAAGTGTAAGAAAATGAGGAAGGTAAATCTATGGTTTACCTTCCTAACTATAGTCCAAGAAATAAAGTTCCATGTGTATTCAAAGTAAATAAGATGTTTGTCTCCAATATTTGACTAAGCAATAAAAATTAAAACTTAGAGACCGAATTCTCTAGTATTGGTGCAGGACAATGCAGGTTGGTGTAGAAAAGAATGATCAATGTTGGAGGTCAACAACGAAGAAGTGACAAGGTCTTGGAAGAATACATAGGTCAAGGGTCTAATTCTTGGTCGTGGTACTTGTCATATGAGGATCTTTAATAAGAATTCCTTACGTGTTTTCCTCTGCAAGAGGTAGAGGTTTTTCCCTCACTCTAGGAGCCTAATTTTTGTGTCTCGTGTATTTTGATAATTGACTTAATGAAAGACTAAATAAGCTAAAGAAGAGAAGACATAAGTAACTCAAGTAAGCACACAAGTAATTATCAAGAAGAGAATTTGAATTAATCACCATCCCTGTAAATTCTCAACATGGAATCATAGCTAAGGTGTTGAACAAAATGGCTACTTGACAAAGAAGACACTCCAGGAATCGAAGATCAATGTTTGGGTTGAAAATTCAAATCAATTTCCAAGGAATAATCTCAATCTAGTTTTAGAAAGATCTTATATCTCATTCAAAGGATTATCTAATTGAAGAAAGTAATATTTGCCATCAAATATTTACATTCAATACATTGTTAGATGAGGAAATCATATTTTGAAGATATCCTTTATCATCAAGGATCCAATAAAATCTACATTGGAGATTTCAATGTTAGAAGAAGCTCCTATATTCATCTTTTTCATCATCAACGAAGCTGCAAGCCACTCTACTCAAGTAAGTATCTATGATATTACTTAAATCTGTCAATATGACTTATTGTAAAGAGAGAAACAAGCCTGTTGGGTCATCAAACTTTAGTGCATGGAAGGAGAGAAAATATTTGAATTTAATTGAAGACGAATTTATGGAATGCATCGAAGGATATACAATTCAACCACCAAAAGAAGATGCTACAGTTCATGCCAAGTATATGAAGGGAGAAATGAGAGCCCAGAGGATTCTCACAGAATCCATTAAGGACTCACTCATTCCCTATGTATCAAATTTAAAGTCTACAAAAGAAATATATGAGAAATTGGTGGAGCTATTCTATGTGAGTACTGCAACAGAAGAAATATCTTTGAGACAAGAACTATAAAAAATGTAATTTTCAAGAGAAGAAGGGATCAGTTCATACTTCATGAGGGTTTTTGAAATAAGAGAACAACTACAGAAACTAGGAGAAGTAATGTCTGAGACTGAGATGACTACAGTGGTGTTGAATTCTCTACCAGAAGAATGGGGAAACTTCACTTCTATCTTATACGGGAATAAAGAAGCCACACCATTCCATGATTTATGGTCTCTATGCAAAATAGAGGAAACAAGATTGAAAGCCAGAGTTGATATAATATCAAGTGAAGGTAATCAAGCCTTTGTAGCCATATCCAGGAAGAAAGGAAGATTCAGAAAATTTGGTCCTCGGAATAAAAGAAGCAGTATGGAAAAATTATGATGCTTTGGATGCAATGAACTTGGGCATTATAAAAGAGATTTTCCTAAATCTGGAAAGGATAAGAGGAAAAAGGAAGAAGCCCATGTCACAGATATGAGGGAAGAACTAGATGCAAAGAAATATAAGAATGAAGAAGTGAGAGATCTTTATTATGATTGAGATCATCGTCCTCTTTAAGTGGTTTCTATTGGTTGTATAATAGTATTATATGAAGCAATGTAGATTGATAGCATCATGATAGAGGCATGGTATGAGCTCTTGGTGAAACAACTCCTCGAAAAAATCACTCATAACAATACATATGGAAGGCAGTCATTAATATCAAGTGTCATTATGGAAACAAGTGCTCACAATTTCTAATGGATTTCCCTATGAAATCACTAGTTAGAAAGAAAGCATAAAGGTTTCATCAAATATTTCTATTCTACAGAATTGTGGGATTAGGATGTGATGAAATATTGATGAAGCATGTTAATGGAATGAAGTTCATCATTCTAGTAAAACTGCTACACGATGAATCAAAGGAAAAATGTATGAGGTACATATATTTATATGCTTACATTAGATGTTGTGAAGTCATGTCATATGGTTTTAGGTAATGGACTTCTATATTTAGAAGTAGGATCTATGGAGTAGGATCTCTCACGGTGCACTGATAGATGAAATCAACATAATATATCCTCATATGGAATATGAGGTAGTTGTATATGAACAAGGAACTCAAAATTGGAAGTCCCTCGGAATGAATATGTGAAGAAAGGAAGAGATCATGAAGTGCAACCATGTCAAGAGGTTGTTATCATCTAGAAGCCAAGAAGATGTGACTAGAATATCTCTGGGGAGGATATGTAGACTTTGATATAAGTCTCGTAAAGAAGAAGACCCTTGAAAATTCATGTCATTACGAGATGTGTAAATCTGAATAGAGGATGTCGATGCCTACAAGAAGATGTCTTGGTGAAATATCATCACTGAGGAAACTTTTGTTTTTAAAATTTCATAAATATATGACTATTTGGATGAATTTGTGGATGTATGCTAATCATGTGAAAGAATATAAGATCCTTGTGGATGATTCGAAAGAAAGCAACATGGCATAAAAGGTGGACCAAATAATAAATAATGATGAGTCACTTGTTGCTTGATGACATGAATCATGAATGAAAGTGAAGGATGATATGTTCCCTATGGAGCTAAAGTTGAAGATTCCTCAATATCTAAATTCATGACATCAAGGGGAGGAATTCTTCATGAGAATCTAGGTGTCTCACCATTGCTGATACAATTCCCTGGTTAAGAGGGAGCCTGCTGGTAATTTTTTTACTTGGAAGAAACTAGGTAATTCTTAAGAATGAGCTTATGTACATTCCTTATACATAAATGAGTACATTACCTTGTGGAATATATCCTCCTTGGCTGAGAGGGAGATATAGACACATCATTCTGGTCTTCACATGGGGAGAAAAAAATGGAGGATTGGGTAATCATTTGACATTCAATACTCTTTGAGAATGTGATATGGAATTCAAGGTAAGAGTAGTCGGGGACCGATATTCTTTGAGGGCTAACTACCCAAGAGAAGAATAGTCCAAGAAGGTCATACTTTGGGAACACCTAGGTGGAGTATGTACCTTGGAGAGACAGTGACTATGGTGTCTATAATTCATGTCCTATCTCACAAACATTGTATCCCATTGTCTCATGAGATATGGGGTTTTTAGTCAAGGCCTTGGACTAGGACAATGTTGGTTTTTATGATGCTATACATATGTGATTACCAATTCGATTCTTCTTATGAGATTCTTCAGTTTGAAAGCTACCATGTACTTATATGAATACCTCCTTAGCTAAGAGGGAGTGTTGAAAAGTGTAACTAGGATCGGTGTTCATATTGATTATGTAATTATGTATTTATGTAAAGAAGAATACAAAGATAATAAAATATTTTTTTGTTGTACTTGTTTCATGGGTTTCATGAGAAAGATTTTATTATAGATAGAATTCTTCTTGATGTCTACTAGGGTTTTCTTTTGGTCATAAAATCATCAAGTTTCATGTATATGAATGCTCCTAGACCTTGCTATAAAACTGTCGAAGAATGGCTTAAAGACAACCCACATTCAATAATGGAAGATAAGCTTAATTATGCAAAGGTATCCCTCTTTACCGCTGGAATAAAAAAAACTATAAGCCGACCTTCAAACATCAAATAAAGTGAGGCTACAAGTAGCGACATAGGTCATCTTATTAACTGGCAGTAACAACTATACATACCCCTACATTTGTTGCACATATGAGTACAAAATTGTTGATTTATCTGAGGTTTTTATAGGTTTTAAAGTGCAAATTTGGGAATAGGAAGAAGTGTAGATTTCAGGGTAAAGAAAAGTATGTTATATATTCAGATCAAGGCCAAAATATTGAAAATTAGGGACAAATTTGAAGCAAGTGAAATTGTGAGAGTTTTGAAGTGATGACAACGTGACAATATGTGAAATAAAATGAAATTAAAGGGTAGTGTCCAAGTATTATAAGTGTGGATATTTTTAAGATGGGTTTGTTGGTTGTCCTAAGGTAAAATTACGGATCAAAAGTTAGGTGTATATACACCTACTTCTCATGAAGTTAAGATAGTGATCACAAAAAGAGATCAGTTTGAAAAGTGTAAGAAAGTGAGGAAGGTAAATATGTGATTTAACTTCCTAATTACAGTCCAAGAAATAAAGTTCCAGGTCTATTCAAAGTAAAGAAGATGTTGGTATCCAATATTTGAGTAAGAAATAAGAAGTAAAACTTAGAAAGTGAGTTCTCTAGTATTGGTGTAGGAAAGTGCAGGTTGGTGCAGAAAAGAACGATCATTGTTGGAGGTCAAAAAAGAATAAATGACAAGGTATTGGAAGCATACATAGGTCAAAGGTTTGAGTCTTAGTTATGGTACTTTTCATTTTAAGATATATAAGAATAATTCCTTATGGGTTTTCCTCTCCAAGAGGGAGAGGTCTTTCCCTGGATCTATGTGCCTAACTTTTGTGTCTCGTGCATTTTGATAATTGAACTGATGAAAGAATAAAGAAGATAAAGAAGATAAGATATTTTGAATTAATCACGAGCCCTCTAAATTCTCAACAATATCTCCTTCTAGTGGGTGTTGATAAATTTTGTGATCCAGGTGGATATTGGTGGTCACCCGCCTATTCCACTTGGGGCTCCACCATTGTCTATTTCAGTTTTTCAGTTTCGGCACAATTTACTATTTTTAGCAGTTTTTCGGGTCCTAAACTTCCGGAGCCGTTTTGAGGCCCTAAACGACGTTTTTTGGGAAAACGGAGAGCAACATGGGTCCATGGATTGATGTTTCTCATTCCAAATTTGTAGTCCTCGGATAGATATTTCTAACGAGGTATGGTACGCGTCAAACGGAGATCGTATGCCAAAGTTACGCCCCTGGGAAGTTGAAACACCAATTTACCCAAACGGGGCCCATAGTTTTGGCGCTTCATCTCCTAGGGTTAGGGTTTTGGCTATTTAGGATTTCCCATTGTTTCTAAATAATAAATAGGCCCTCGAGCCTCATTGTAACTCATTTCAGAGGCCTGTAGCCGCCACATCTCTTCTCAGAGATAGCTACCAGCGCCCTAGCTAGTTTTATTTCCATTATGTCTGTAAGCAAATTTCAGTTCTTTGATATTAATGAAATGAAGTGTTATTTCCGATGCATCTCTGTATTTATGTTTATATGTTTATTCTGTTGCGTTCCTGCATAAATCCTGATCAGTGGTATCAGAGCAGTCTGCTTTTCTCGATCCTTCTTTGCATGTCCCCAACGAGGTCGGGGTATAAGGAGCTAGGGCTCGATCTGGTGGAACCTTTGCAAGATCAGCCTCGCAAACCTCGACGGACGCCCATGGGGGACGAAAAGAAAGATGAGGGAGCAAGAGATCCTATCAAAATATTGCTCGAGGAGGCCCTTGAAAGACAAAGGAACATGATTATGGATAACTTTGCTCAGATCCTTCAACGGCTACCCACCGGTAGCGCATCTGCATCCAGCAGCCACTCTGGAGGCGTGACTCTTTTTAAGGTACAAGTAAATTTTGACATTCCCATATTTGAGGGTCAAATAGACGCAGATGCCGTAGATAGATGGTTGAATCTGTTAGAAGGATTTTTCTCGGTTCATGACTTTTCAGATCGGGAGAAGATTATTTTTGCACTCCTCAAAGCTACCCCCCATGTTAAGGACTGGTGGGAAACCTACTGTGAGAACAAGGACCAGACAGAACCCTCTCTGTTCTCGGTCGTGCCAACTTGGAATTCTTTCCGAGACGCCGTCAAGGAACAGTACTATCCCGTGGGGAGCTATGAGGACAAGTACATACAATGGACCACGCTGCGACAACAAAGGGATCAAGATGTGCATGAGCTGACGAATCTGTTCCATACCATGCGCACAAAGTTGGGTATCAAAGATTCAGAGAAACATTTGGTGCTAAAGTATCGCAGCTGTCTGCACAGATACATTCAGGAGGAAATGGAGTTCCTCGACATCTCCTCGCTTGGTACGGCATACCGGTATGCTGCCAAGATTGAGCAGAAATTCAAGCAGAAGAAGCGAGACTTTGGATCTATGAATCAAAAGCAAGGGAAAGGTGCTTCCAAACCGCAGAACAAAGGACCGAGCCAAGGCATGGTGGCTAAAGACAACTCATCGAAGCCACAAGAAAAGAACAGCACCGCAAAGCCAAAGAAGGACACGGGAAAGTGGTGTGAGTTCTATAAGAGCTCCACTCACAACACAAGTGAGTGTCGGGCCAAGCAGTCGCTAGTGGCTGAGATGAGGGCTTCTGAGTCAGATGCATGCTCTGACTCCGAATCAGAACCTGAAAAGGCGAATGAAAAAGGGAAACAGATTATTGATGCGGAGCCCAACGCCACTGTTGCCACTGCAAAGATCCAAAAGGAGGAGCCGGAAGATCCAGAGGAGGAGGAACGTCTCTTCCACTCCCAGATGTGGGTAAAGGGCTCCCCGGTACAGTTCATTGTCGACAATGGGAGCCAAAAGAACCTCATTTCAGCAGACGCCATGAAGTGGTTGGGCTTGCCGACCACAGCTCACCCACATCCATACACCATCGGGTGGCTTCACCAAGGACGAGATCTCCGCGTCAGCCGGCAGTGTCGCCTTCCCTATAACATCAAGCCCTTCACGGATGAGGTATTATGTGACGTTGCTCCTATTGATGTTTCTGATGTATTATTAGGACAACCATACTTGTGGAAGCGTCATCCTGTGTATGAGTCTCGACCTCGTGCTGTTATTATTACTTTGGGAAATAAGTTGTACAGGATACCAGAGGTACCACCTCCTACGACTATCTCTTTGGTTACTGCAAAACAATGCGGTAAGCTCATTTCCCAAACCGGGAAATTGATTTTGCGATGATCCGCCCCCCGGGGGCAAAGAAGAGGAGGAAGAGGACTATGGCCACGACCTCCGGACGGGGCTCCCCTACACAGCAGCAACAAATGGATAAGGTTGTGGAGGAGTACGGGGACATATTCACCTCACCCACGGGGTTCCTGCACGCGTCGGGGTTCGGCTGCAGGATTCAGTCTAACCCCCGGTGCGCCGCTACCTAATGGATAAATATCGAGCACGTTACGGAGAATGATGAAATCGAAGAGGAAGATTCGGGAAGTTTGTTGCGAAGGTCACATCGGACAAGGTTCATCGCCTGTGGGGCCGTCGTGTTGGTACGAGAGGATGGGACATGGAGACTACTGTGGCTGACTGGGCCTTGAACAAGATCACTTTCGAATAGGTACCCAATCCCACGGATTGATGACCTTCTGGACCAACTCAAAGGTGCAAAATATTTCGGCAAGATCGACCTGAAGTCTGGGTATCACCAGGTACCAATTGAACCCTCCGATGTGTGGAAGACTGCCTTCAAAGCCAAGGAAGGCCTTTTCGAATGGCTGGTCATGCCTTTCGGGTTGAAGAATGCTCCCGCCACCTTCATGAGGATGATGGATGACATCTTGCGGCCATTCACCAACTCATTTGTAGTGGTGTACTTGGATGATATTTTGATCTTCAGCCAGACTTGGGAAGAGCACCTTCACCACATCCGACAAGTCCTCCAAACACTGCGGCAACACAAGTTGTGTGCCAATTTGGAGAAGTGCACTTTTGGCATGACGCAGGTTCAATATCTGGGATACATTATTGATGAAAGGGGGGTGCATGTGGATCCAGCCAAGATCCAAGTCATTCGGGATTGGCCAGCCCCAACCACTATAACAGAGCTTCGCATCTTTCTGGGTCTTGCTAATTTCTATCGGAGGTTCGTGTTGGGATTCTCTCATATCACTTGGCCCTTGAGTCAAGTCACCAAGGGAGGAGCGAGAGCAAAAAAATTTTGGTCGGAACCTCAACAGAAGGCGTTCACAGAACTGAAAAACCGCCTCTGTTCTGCCCCAGTGCTCACTTTACCGGACTTGCAACAGCCATTTGAGATCGAGACAGATGCCTCTGACTATGCTATTGGGGCAGTTCTTACTCAACAGGGACATCCAGTGGCATATCACAGTGAGACATTGTCGGAGACAGTTCGCAAGTATCCCACCTATGACAAAGAAATGTATTCCATTTTGCAAGCCTGTCGAAAATGGAAGCATTACATTTTGGGGAAGGAAACAATCATCCACACAGACCACCGGCCCCTGCAGTTCATACAGACACAAGGGAAGTTGCGGAATGATCGCCATCAGAAGTGGTCCACATATCTGCAACAGTTTCATTTGAACATCAAGTACAAGAAGGGTAGCACCAATAATGTTGCAGACTGCCTCAGCCGACCACCGATCGTGGCGCTCACCACCGTGCTCAACTCTTGTGGGCACGAGACTTCTGATTGGCCGCTTCTCTATGAGAGTGACCCAGAATTCGGCCACACTTACAAAGCACTCTTGGGGGGTACGCAAGTTCCAAATTTTCACCTCCAAGATGCACTTTTATGTCACCTGGGACACCTTTGTGTTCCTTCAAGCGAGCGTGCCAAGATGATATGGGAAGCACACTACGGTCGAGTCGCTGGGCATTTCGGGGTCGAGAAAACAGTAGCAATACTACAGAAGTATTTCTATTGGCCAAACCTTCGAAAGGATGTCGAGAAGCACATCAGATCCTGCACTGCTTGTGCCATTGCCAAACCAACCATCAAGAAGCAAGGCCTATATACTCCTCTACCTACCCCTAGTCGACCTTGGGAATCCATCTCCATGGATTACATGTCGGGCCTGCCTTCTACTAAGCAGGGAAATGACTGTGTTTTTGTGGTCGTCGACGGATTCTCGAAGATGGCCATTATGGCGGCCTGCAAGAAGAATATCACAGCAGAAGCCACTGCTAAACTCTTCTTTGAACGAGTGTGGGTGCACTTTGGGATCCCACAGTCTATCATATCAGATCGGGATAGCAGGTTCCTCGGCACATTTTGGTCCAGCCTCTGGTCGATGTTGGATACCAAGCTCACCAAGTCCACAGCTTTCCATCCCCAAACAGATGGCCAGACAGAGGTCGTCAACGGAATGATTGTACACATTCTGCGCATGTACAATTCAAAGCATCCACGCACATGGGACGAGAGCCTCCCTTATGTACAACATAGTTATAATCGGGCTCTCCATAGTTCAATCGGCCATAGCCCATTTCAGGTGGGCTTGGGATTCCAGCCACTATGCCCCATTGACGTAGCCATGCCATTTGCAGCTGCTCAGGCCAATTCAGCTCATGTCCAGTCTGAAGTTGACAAAGCCAGTATCTTCATCGAGCGCATTCAACACATCCGCCAACAGGTTCATGATATATTGGACAGAGCCAATGCCAAGTACAAGCAACGCCATGATCAACACCGGGTGCCACACAACTTCCAGGTGGGTGACAAAGTATGGCTACATTTGCAGAAGGAGCGCCTCACTGGACCCCACCGCAAGCTTCGCCCGCTCCGATACGGGCCGTACACCATCACCAAGGCTGTAGGGAACAATGCATTCAAGCTCAGTATTCCACCATTCCTTGGTCTGCACCCAGTCTTCAATGTGGATCGCCTTTGTCCTTACTTCCCACCCCTACTGGACACCTCGGACATTGCAGAACAACTCACACCAACTGAGTTAAATCCAGACTGCATGGAACAGGCCACCACAGATTGCATCATGGACATGCAAATCAAGAACACTCGCCGGCAGAAGATCCAACTATATCGGGTTGTCAAAGCTGGCCAACTCCTGCACCAAGGAAAGTGGTTCACCAGGGACCAAGTTCAGCAGAAATTTCCTCATCTCATGGAGGAACTTAACGCAATGGGGACCATTGCTTCCTAAGGGGGGAGGAATGATCCGGGTGGATATTTGTGGTCACCCTCCTATTCCACTTGGGGCTCCACCATTGTCTCTTTCAGTTTTTCAGTTTCGGCATAGTTTACTATTTTTAGCAGTTTTTCGAGTCCTGAACTTCCGGAGCCGTTTTGAGGCCCTAAACGACATTTTTTGGGAAAATGGAGAGAAATATGGGTCAATGGACCAATGTTGCTCATTCAAAAATTTTAGTCCTTGGATAGATCTTTCTAACGAGGTATGGTACGCGTCAAACAGAGATCGTATGCCAAAGTTACGCCCCTGGGAAGTTGAAACACCAATTTACCCAAACGGGGCCCATAGTTTTGGTGCTTCATCTCCTAGGGTTAGGGTTTTGGCTGTTTAGGATTTCCCATTGTTTCTAAATGATAAATAGGCCCTCGAGCCTCATTGTAACTCAGTTCAGAGGCCTATAGCCGCCACATCTCTTCTCAAAGATAGCTACCAGCGCCTTAGCTAGTTTTATTTCCATTCTGTCTGTAAGCAAATTTCAGTGCTTTGATATTAATGAAATGAAGTGTTATTTCCACTGCATCTCTGTATTTATGTTTACCTGTTTATTCTGTTGCGTTCCTGCATACATCCGGATCATTTTGAGGGGCAAGAGTCCCTTTCAACAGATAGTTATTAATAAGAAGAGGGACAATTCCCTTTTAGAGAATACTAATAAATGAGTAGGGATATAATTTCTTTTTAGTACTAGTTTATAAACCTACAAGTAGTATCTTGCGGGGCATTGATGTAATCAAGTTGAAGCTTGTAATAAATTAAAGATTGGTGCTTTACGCATATGTTTATGATGTTATGTTTACCTGACTAAGTAGTGTATTTGGTCCATGAATAATTGTTAAAATTATTGAAAATTATATATTTTGAAGAATTCCATAAATTTTCCACATCACTGGTTCACCACCATCTTTTATTAGTGTCCTCATTTCGGTTGTTCCCAACAATGGTTATTAGAGCTAGTGTCATTCAGGATCAATTTAACAACTTGAAGGAATATCGGGGATCATGGAGAACCAAGACTGGATTAGCTTAGATGGATTTCCATTTTTGAATGAATCAAATTATACAACTTAGAAGGTAAGAATGACAATTTACTTACAAGAGGTTGATTTGGATGTATGGCTATATTTTAAGTATGGAGTAATAAATGTTAAATTTTATAGACAATCTAGGAAGGAAATCATGAGAGGGTTGTCTAAGTGAGGTAATGAAAAAATAATATGTCTTAAGAATGCCAAAGTGATATGACACAAATTGCAGTCCATCTATGAAGTAGACATTAAAGCTACATGTGATATCAAGAGGGTTTCAGTCAAGGATGATGTAATCAAATATTCAAATAACATTGAATATTATCAAGCATATGATGGTTATTTTGTATGAATAGGCCAAGTTGATGATAAACACCTAGAGAAGATGCAATCTACAAGTAAGTTGTTATTTTGCTGTTATTCTGTAAAAATAACCATTTATCTTCAAAATATTCATGTGCAAGTACTGGTGAAAGCAAGATTTTCTGATCGAGTTATCATGAAGAAGTAGCTACCTTGATAGCACTAGCATATATGGACATTCATCAAGAATAAAATGGGTCCACTTCTCATGAAGGGGAAGAAAGAACATATCTTGTATCAACAAAATAATCCCTAGAGTCGTGAAGGGAACAAATCTTTCAGAGTGAAATAAACATGAGTGGTGAATCTACTGGTTCCTCAATTCTGTTGGAAGATGTTAGAGAAAATATATATTTGAAGAGGCATATTATATTAGCCGTTGTGGATATGGAGAATCTTAGGGCCATCAATTTGAAGCTAGACAATCAGAACATAATATTGAAATAGTAGTTGTTGAATATTTAGAAGCAAGCATAAAATTCTAAAGCATTGAAGGAGATCAAGACTAGTTATTTTTCCCCTCAAGCTAAGAAAATAGACAGAGATGGAAGTCAACGAGAAACAACATTGAAGGGACCCACCAACCTTGTTAAAGATATACCTAACAATACTATTGTAGCATAGAATTCAATGCAGCCACAATATGAACAAAATAATTCTAGAAATAAAATAAAAGTTATGCAACCCATTATATACATTTTTATTGTAATAATGCAGGGATATTCTCCTCGAACTATCCAGAAAAGAAAAATATGGAGTAGCGACATAGGTGGAATTCTTCATTTCAGCCACAACCATGAGTTTCTCAGAGAAATTCCAACAAACAAGAATAGCGAGCCTTTTCCCCTCAAAGGAAATATGAGCAGTGGACAAATAATATAAAGATAAAAAGTATGATTCAAAGAAACTGGACAAAAGGAAGATATGATAAGATAAATAATTCTCTTTCCCCCTTCTTGAATAATGTTGAATGCTACAATTTTAAGAAGTTTGGTCATAAAGCAGCCACATGCAGATTTGGATAGAAATCGTAATTTCAAAATGTTGAAATCGGAGGGATGAATTGTGATGCAAGAAAGAAAATAGAACTGCATAGGAGATGTTTCAGCACTTAGAGGAAAGGAAGATAAAATGGAGCATGGAGGAAACACAGAAGAATGTTTGATTTTGAAGATAATCGATAGAGTTTTAATATGTGAGACTCTAAAACTCCCATAGTTGATATCTGTTATACAAAGAGTATATGAAGATACTTCAATAATTTAAAAAAAAAACATCAACCCTAAAATATTTCCAAAGGAATATAATCAGAAGGTAGAGAAACAAAATCTTGTATGCTCATAAAACTGTATAAAGTCACCCAGTCACGCAAACTAGTGCATGAAATCAACTCATATACAGGTGTGGAACTAAAAGGAATATAATATAATCATGGGGAGTCTATCTCTTATTCCTCTTCATTGAGGAGAAGAGGGTGGATTCAAGGGAAGATATAAAGGTCATATGAAGGATTAGAAAGTAACATGCCAAGGACTACATCTAAAGGATAAAGGGAAGTCTCCCATTTTATTTTGATGAGTGAGTAGTTTGGTTGGTTGAATTTTGTTGTCAAATAAATTGGTAGTACGAGTATGTGTAGATGGTGATGATTTATTTACTGGTTTTCAAGCTTCTATGGTTATCAATTGATTAAGAAGAAGAATCTAGATTTTCCACAATGTCAGAGAAGATATGTCATATATTTTGTGACACTATGGAAAATCTGGATTCTTCTTCTTCATCGATTTATTTACTGTTGAAGTTTATTTAGTGAGAATTGTTTACAAATTCCTAACACAAAGAGGTAGCATGGTCATAGTGGGATTATTCTCAAGTCAAGATTTGAGTATCAAATTATTCATTCATAGTAGGTATCATTAATTGGTATTAGATGGTTGTTGCAAGGAAGAGGCAAATGGTGTTTACTATAAAATTCATTAGTGTTATAACTTTTTCAATTGGTATGAGGATATGTATTTTTTGGAGAAAGAAGCACGATCATAGGATGAGAACACTATGTTATCAACTTCTCAACAATTTCTATCACCAACATCAACTCAACAATTTGCATCGGTTCAAAATTTGGTATCAAATTTATTTTTAGTCATTACAAATTTTTTGAGAGTATGGTGTTCATGTTTCAAATATGAAATTTTACATCCAAATGTTAGTAGGCAAGTCTTGATTTATATGACTGGTACTTGATCATTCAAATGTATCATGTTGAGTTTGTTGTGATTTGAATTCTTCCAAGTGAAATACAAGTGAGTTGTTTAGGCATGCATTGATGAGATTCACTCTATGTTTGTAAAAAATGTTGAAATTTTTTGTTCATCGGTTGAAAATTGTTGGTTTTGCATAGGAAATATTGATGTTATTACTAGAATTAAAGTGTATGTGTCTAGGAAGGCACTGTTATAAATGAAATGCTAGTTGAGACTCATATCAACAGGAATTATTTCTCATGGCTCAGCTGAAAATGAATATGTTATTTCATCAAGATACCTCTCATTCAAAATTGATCCATACATTAGGAATAATTAATCCTTTCCCTTCAAAAAAATCTTCTTCATAGGACAGAGAGAAATTTTCTTGGATCAGATAAAATAAATCTGAGTTTTTTAGCTTAATAAGAATAAGTTGACATACCCATGGGATCAAAATAGGGAGGGCGATTGTTGACTGGTGGATCATGTTAGTATCTTTTCCATTTGTGTAAAAGGGGGTGAAGTATTGTTGGTCAAACACAAGATATTAAATCATAATTGGAAAAGAGTAATGAGAGTATGATAGAAGTAATTATCATTGGTAATGTTACATTTTTTGATGATGGTGTCTCCATCAATGCCAATGTGGGAGATTGTTGGAAATATGTTTTCATTTATGGATAAGGAAAAGTTAAAGGGAATGGAAATATTGACAAAGGAAACCAAAAAAATATTTTGTGTTGAAGGAAAAAGTAACAAAGGTGGGAAAGGCAAGCATGGCAATTCAAAAGCACTGTAAATGGTAATGTCATTATTGGAAAAGGAAAATGAAAAATCAATGGAAAAGGTGGAGAAGTAAAAGCATGTTGAATGGTCAGTCATAAAAACAGCATCATGGATGAGAATGGTGCAGATATGTTGGAGCCAATTTTGGAGTAGCATATCCACTCAAAAGTATGTGCAACCGAGATAGATGCAAAGATCTCAGAATTTTTTTTTCTAGTGTTATGTGTAAGATTGAAAATGGCCTCATGGATCAAGAGATAGAGCTAGTCAAAGTTTACTTGAGTCAACTCAATGTTATCAAAGTCAAAGAGGTGGTTGGAGACAATTTTCCAAGTTTGGGAAAGAATCCAAATCCAGTGACAAACTTAGCAAAGTGGAAAAAATGTGGGCTAGAAGTACGTGGTAGTGGAAATCATTTTTATTGGGTGTTCGTGGAGCCTACCTAACCAAGTTACTTTGAGGGTATGGTAACAAAGTATAAGTATAAGTGTCAGGATTCATGGAGCAAGATGATGCCAGGATATGATGTCATCACAACAGAGTTATTACCGAGTTGTATTCACCTTTACGCAACCCTTTTAGTGCATAAAAAGAATGGATTAGGAGATTGGTGGTGGGACACGGTAGCATAGCGCTATCTAATGGGAAGTAAGTAGAGGATCCCACTTGACAGCCTATCACGGTGGAGGAATCCCAATGAGTATGAGTCTGGAATATTTTTTGGTGAGCACAAGGTTAATAACCAAGAGATATGCGTCGAGCACACGTGGCAGGATTCTAGCAGGCCTACATACGATAGTCTTCTCAGGCCTTGAGTTTTCGGGAGGTGATTTTGCATACCACATATCGCATATATATGATACAGATCCACCTCGAGACAACTTCTCCTAATACCACAAGCCTTAATTTAGCATTGTCAAACCTAGTGGTTTTTTATAAAATACATTTAAAAATAAAATGGTCATAAAGAAAGGTCTTGGGGATACTTTCTCTCTCCTTATATAGGACAATTTGCAGTATCTAATTGGTCACAGGTGATGAAAGTATAGAAAAATGAGTGGTGGACATGTGGCAATCATATTTATAATTTTTTGGCACCCAAAAGGTCCATTTTTGGTTGACATGTGTCACCAATCATTGGTTGACACGTAGTGCATGTGACATCATCCCATTGAATGGATCTCGATGGTTTGCTAATAATGTGGAGAGATATAACATCAGGGAGTAGGAGACGAGACACGTCATGCATTGACAAGTTCGTAGGGCGAAAAAAATGAGATTGAGTTCAGGAGGACCCCACAAGGCAACTCATCCTATAGGTATCGAACCTGAAGGTCTTATAAAGGGAATATAACCCAAAAGTTCTAGCATAGGGAGAGCTACATGCTAAGTGCTCACACAAAGTTCCATGCAGTAGTTAGAGAACCAAGGGCATGGATGTTATAAAACAAAATGAGCCACCAAGGCTCTTAAAGTAGCTAAGTGTGTCAAGGTTTGGGTGGAGGCCATAACCTCTTGTTATATGGTGGAAAATAGATAAGATTTTATAGTGCCAGAAGCATAAGGACCTTAAGGCCTAAGTTGATAGATTCAACAATATTTTATTTTTCAATTAAAAATGGTCGCAAATGCTTATTGTATTGTAAACAATTGCTTAGGCATGGATGGATGACTCGACAACTATTTTGTCACTATGTTATGATATGCACATCCTTTTGGCTAATGGATGAACGAGATGACAACTTATTAGGCACTAAAAAGGAAGGAATTAATGACTTGGATTTATGATAGGAGCATGGAGAATTTAAGACGCATATTTGACATTATTGTAAATCTAGGGATTGGCCAAAAATAGAAATTCCTAATTTAATTTTGTTAAAAATATAGAATTGTAACATCTCCATTTTTTTTTGTTTTTTCTTATACTTATCTTTGTGATTTTAATATCACCTTTCCCTTTAACATATTGTCCCAATGATGTCTCTGCTATATTTATAATGAACTTATCACATTTAAATCCTTATTTATAATTAACATGGTTAAAATATTCCACATATACCTTAACCTATATCTTACTCTAGCATACCCTTACCTTCTCATTCACACCCTACATATCATTCATCTATAACATATCCTTACCTTCTCTTTCTCTTCACTCCATACCTTACATATCATTTTTAACTAATGTAACCTTCTAACATTATTAATTTTTATTCTAATTAAATCCTCTACCCTTTCACCTATGGTCTTATTCAAAAAATATTTCAAACCTTATATTAATATAGATATACCCCTATATTAATCTACATGGGGCATACATACATTAATAAACTTAACACTATTATGTTTGGCTTCCCCACAAGGTAAGTATGAAGGTTATATGATCCTATTATAGCTTCATTTCGAATTTATTGAGAGTACCCCCATCTGCTGACTTGTCCAACATGGTGGCTCCATGTGGCAAGGGTCACATGTCCTCACATGGCCTGCTACACATATTGAGGTTCCACACGGACACTGGAGATTAGCCTAAGATGAATCAACATTTTCGATGTGTTGTGAAAACCCTAAAGGGGACGTGTATCTCTCTGAAGCTATGCCTCCATTTCTCGACTTGCAATGAGTTTTTAAGAGGCTCTACATGTCATTTCCTCCATTGCAATAGTGAGGGTTTTGGTTTAACTTGATACAGTGCAGAGCATTGTGTCCAAGCACACACAGGTAATTTATTTATGCATTTTTTTTACTTTTATGTTGTGACCTTTATATGTTTGTCTACTAATAAAATTTGGTCATTTTTGTGGGGATACTACATTGTCATTTTCAATGTTTTCTCGTCGTCCGTTCAGGTAAATAATGGTTAACCCTACGTCTATTTTTAATCATGAATTTATTTTATTCTTAGCTCCATCCTTATGGGGTTTTTGTGTGTTTGAAGAGTGGCATCCTCTGTCTTCCATACAAAGATGTTGAGCATTGCCTCCTCTTCTCTACATTGTGACAAAACTTATTCACCATCCTATATACCTTTTTAATTACAGAAGAGGTAAGCCCTTGTCTACTTCCCTCTTTGGTTCAGTAATTTCTCTCTTGTTCACTTCAGAATTTATGGGTTTTGGTTAATATCAGTAATGTCATGTTAGTATTTAGATTTCGGTTGTCTACCCTAATCCCAATTTTTTGGGTTTGTAAATTCACATTCCATTGTATGACTTCTCTGTGTTGTATGCAAATCTTCTTTCCAACAATTTTTATTTTAATACTCTATGTTATTTACAAATTCTTTGTCCATCAATTATCTTTTTTATTTTTATTTTATGAGGGTTTACTCCTCTGCCCTTCCAAATTTTGTAATGACAATCTCACATTGGGGTTTTAGTTTTCAGTTCCTTTTCCTAATGGCCACACTGCCATGATTGAATTCGATTTCTAGTTGTGGTTATTAATAAATCGAATTACCAGTCAACTCATACCAAATTATCAGTCAACTCCATTTATTACTTACTACTGTACATAAATTTTTATTTTATGATTCCTTATTATTTGTATTGTTTCGAATTTATTTTCTGAGTTTTAATATTGATTAATATCACCCAAGTTACTCCTTTTACCTAGATCTAAACCAGTGATCCAGAAGTGGATATCCTATACTCTTCACATTTGTCCATTTTTTTCAAATATTATCTAGTCCATGTTTATAAATTTCCGATGTAAATGTTGAAAAAAATATTATTTACATCATTATCAATATGTATGTACACGTGGAGAAACTCAAAGATGGGTCACTATACATAGGTATGTCATCTTTATGTATTTAATAAACCGAATTACTAGTCAACTCATACCAAATTATCAGTCAACTCCATTTGTTACTTACTACTGTACATAAATTTTTATTTTATGATTCCTTATTATTTGCATTGTTTTGAACTTATTTGCTTAGCTTTAATATCGATTAATATCACCCAAGTTACTCCTTTTACTCAGATCTAGACCAGTGATCTATAAGTGGATATCCTATACTCTTCACATTTGTCTATTTTTTTCAAATATTATCTAGTCGATGTTTATAAATTTCCGATGTAATTGTTGAAAAAAATATTATTTACATCATTCTCAATATGTATGTACACATGGAGAAACTCAAAGACGGGTCACTATACATAGGTATGTCATCTTTATGTATTTAATAATGTAATTATTTGTTGTAATAAATTTTTATTAATAAATTTGACATGTATTCTAACTCTTGCATATTATTTTGGACGTATGCTCAAGTACCTTTTCATTGATTTTCATGACACAACTGCTTCTTATTCTCTCTAGGCTTACCGTTTAATTTATTTCTGAGGTCAGTTGCATGGTGTACCATCATTGTTCTTCTTCTGGCACCTAGCTTCGTCCAGCGTTCTTCGAGTTTATGTGTCAAGGCCATGCTTGGTCCTTGAAAATAATTTATATTGATGTAATATTCCTCAAACTTCAATTAGTCACACACACACACACACACACACACACATACATACATACATACATACATACATAAATACACACACACACACACACACACACACACACACACACACACACACATATATATATATGATCGTGAGATTCCCAAGGATCTTTGAGAATTGTTGTACATAGATAGTATATTTATTTAATATTTGGAATTATGAGTTATCATATTCATGTAACTGCTTCAAATTTTCAGAGGTGTAATGCCTCTTCTAGTTTTACATTATTTAATATAATATCAGAATTTTCCAAAATTCTCTTGTTTATAATGCTAGCCAAATTGGTGTTGTACTAGTAGCTGTTGCATGTATCCATCTTTTATACCTAGATGTATTTGTATTTTCTTGTACTTTTTCGTTAAACTTATTTACTTTAATTCATTAATGCATGTATACACAGTAGTGTTTATCAAAATATAACCGCCTTGGGTTGGTAATTTCACAGACTACGATTATATCTACTTCGGTATCTTAGTTTGTGTAAGAAGTACATGATATTCATTGTATTTAATTATAGTGTGGACATTGTACAATACACATGAATAATTACCGAATATTTCATTAATTATTTTCATACCCATATTACATAACATGACTTAAACCTTTAGCCTAATAAGGTATGTAACAGACACACATATAAACTAATTTAATACTACATTTTCATACATTCAAGGTAGAATTCTGCCTATTCTTTTAGACCATAATTCTTAACTAGACATTGTGGACAACCTGAGAAGTTTAAAATAAAACCTAAACACACAACATACCAATTTGTAAAGATGAATTTTCCTCCGAACCACGAGCTTCTCCTAAAATCTCTTCCCCTAGCAAAGACTGATATTGACGAGTGTTGACAACCTCTTGTCACACTAGTGATGCCACTTATAAGCCCTCTTTCCCTCATCAAGTTTTCATAACGAAGTCCCATTATTATGGGTTGTTTTTTCCCATATCCTAGGCTTTATTTTTTTTTCCACAAAAGATAACTTTAAAAGTTTCTTTTCCTCAGAACATTTTTTTATGAAACCTTCTCCAAAAATATAAGAAAAGAGAGATCAACGCCTTAGAAATAAGCCACTTCGAGGGGGTAACGTTTTTTGCATTAAATAAATGAACAATTCATGGATGATACAAATCACAAAACCTCTTTTCTATATATAGGATTCCATGGGGTCACAATATAATCTTATTCGACCTAACAATAATAATGTAAGGGCACAATAATAACAATATGGGGGTTACAAGGGTACAACAATGTAAACAATGAGGCTACACTAACAACAATAAGGGACTACGCTAGTAATATAGGGACCTACCATGCCCCTCTCCTTAAAAAAAGTGTTGTCCTCAACGCTTGAGTAGCTCTGGATGCTTGTGTATAAAATTCTCATCCTCCCATGTAGAATCTTCAATGGGTAAGTTCTTCCACTTGATGAGATACTCTAAAATTGATCAATTTCGTAGTTGTCCAGTTTTTTTTTTCTGTGACTGCTTTAGGTTCGAATATAATTTTTCCTTCCTAATCAATTTCTTGCAATATTTTTTGAACTCTAAGTTTATCACCTATAACCTTCTTTAAGCATGAAACATGGAAAACTAGATGCACTCGAGAAGAAATAGGAAGCTCCAATTTGTATGGCATAGTACCAATATTTTGAAACACCTTGAAAGGACCATAGTACTTTGGCGATAATTTATTATCCTTATTATATTTATTAAGGGACATTTTTTTGTATGGTCGTAGCCATAAAAATACCCAGTATCCTACATCAAAACTTCTCTCGCTGCGATGTTGAACTGCCTGTTGTTTCATTCGATTTTGTGCCAAATTTAGGTTATCCTTTAAGAGTTGGAGAACCTGTTGTGGATGATCGATGTGATCTTCCACTGCTTGAACCTTATAATTTTCTCTTAAATATTATGTGATGGACAGTGTATGATATACATAAAGTGCCATAAATGGGGTCATTTTTACTGTAGTATGGAAGGAAGTGTTATACCACCATTCAGTGAGAGGTAACCACTTGACCCATTATGTTTTTTTATGAGATACAAAAAAATGAAGATATCCTTCCAAACATTTTTTCATATTGCAGATACAGAAAAATGAAGATATCTCAGTTTTCCCATCGGATTGAGGATGAGAAGATTAGAAATGAGCTATTTGAGTACCCAAAGAAGAAAATAATTCCATCCAAAAAAATTTAGTAAAAATGGGATCTCTGTCACTTACAATAATATTTGGGTTTCCATGTACCTTTTAAATTGTTTCCATAAATGCAGTATCAACTGTACTTTCTTTGAATGGATGAGATAATGCAAAAAAATGTGCATACTTGGTAATATATAAACTACCACCATGATGAAACTCTTTCCTTTGGAATTAGGTAAACATGTGATAAAATCCATTGAAATAACCTCGCAATGTTGACTTGGAATGGATAAAAATTGTAGAAGACCCGAGGTCTTAATTGTCTCAACTTTATTTTTCTAGCAATCCAAACATTCTACCAAAAAATTTTGAATATCATATTTAAGGCCATCCCAAAAAAATTCATTTTTCATCATGTGGTAAGTTTTTAAAAATCCTGAGTATACTCCTAAGGGAGAAGTGTGCAATTCCAAAAGAATATTTGGTTTTATTTGGGAATTCTTACAAAGATATAAGCGATCTTTGTACCATAAGTAATCATTTTTCCAACTAAATGTATCAGATGTACTAGGATCCTGCTGCAACATTTGAAATAGTGTCAACACTTCTTCGTCATTCTTACATTCATCCCTTGTTTCAGTTATCCAATCTGGTTGGATAATATAAATGGCACAAATAAATGCTTCCACCTCTTCATCCTTTCTTGATATTGCATCTACAAAAACATTTATCTTCCCTTTTTTGTAGATGATTTCAAATTCATAACCCAACGTCTTTGTGACACATTTTTTCTACTCTTCTGAGGATAGTCTTTGTTCCAAAAGGTATTTAATACTATCATGATCAGTTTTTACCTTGAGGTGTCTTCCCATTGGGTAAGGTCACCATTTCTTTAGTGCATGTAGTATTGCCAGCATTTTCTTCTCATAAATAGATTTATATAAATAATTTTCATTGATTGGACAACTTTCAAAAGAAAGGGGTCTTCCTTCTTGCATTACAACATCAAGAATTCCATTTTCTAAGGCATCATATTCCATAATAAAGGGTTTTGTGAATTCTGGTGTAGCTAACACCGGTGTTAGGCACATTGCCTCTTTAAGACATTCAAAGGCCTTAGTTGCTTAAGGAGTCCATGAGAATGTATCTTTATTCAATTGTTATAGGTGTCGCTATTCTTCCATAATTCTTAAAAAACTTGTGATAATACCCTGTTCACCTGAGAAATCCTTGCAACTACTTTATGGTTGGGGGGACTTTCCATTTCTTAATGGCTTTAATTTTGTTAGGGTGTATCTTAACACCCTCATGAGATACAATATAACCGTGAGTTTCCAACTCCTGTACTACCAACAAACATTTGGATTTTTTTGCATATAATAGTTTCTCCTCCAATAGTATGACCACCCTATCAACATGTTGAACATGATCCTTCCAAGACCTATTGTAGATTAGTATATCATAAAAAAATACCAACACAAATCTTCTAAGGAATGGTTTGAAAATGGAATTGATCAACCCTTGAAATGTAGAAGGTGAACTAGTAAGGCGAAAATGTATGAACAAAAATTCATAATGACCCTCATGAGTTTGAAATGTTGTTTCCAGAATATCTTCAGTCTTCATCATAATTTCATGATATCCTAAACAAATATAAAACTTGGTAAAATAAATTAATTCATGTAATTCATCAAGTAATTCATCAATCATAAGAATGGGGAATTTATCTTTAATAGTGAGCTTATTGAGATCCCTATAATCCAGACACATGCGACATGATCCATTCTTCTTGTGCACCAATCCTATTGGATCATAGAAAGAGCTTTGACTCTCTTGAATTATACCAGCCTCCAACATTTCTCCAACCATACGTTCAATTTCACTCCTTTAGACATAAGGATATCTGTAAGGCCTAATGTTTGGATGAAGACTTCTTGGTATCTAATGAATAACATGACCATGAACACGAATAGGTGGAAGTCCTTTGGGAGTTTCAAAGACATTGGATGATTGTCCAAGAATTTTTGGATATATAGAGAAATAGACGATTTTGATGTTGGAACTTCTAGTGAGAAAAATTGTGAAATTATGCTTCATTTTTATTTCTTTAGAAGCTTTTTCATGACATTAGAGCTTATTTTCTTTCCCGTCTTCCCTGTGATACCCTGTAATTCAAGTTCCTTTCCTTTTGAAAAAAAATTTCAAGAAAATTTATTGAAAATTAAAAGCTACAGTCCCCAAAGATTGTAACCATTTTACTCCTAGTACAACATCATCACCTCCCATAGGAATGGAAATCATTGGGATATTCAATAAATATTCCCCCATGGCTAGCTTGATATTATTTCATTTTCCATAGCAATTTATAGTTCCTCCATTTGCAACCATCACTTGACATTCTAGTGTTGGGTATAGGAAGCAATTCAATTTCTTTGCTGCCTTACAATGAATAAAATTATGGGTTCTGCCTGAATCAATCAACATTATTTTCTTCTTGATATGTCCTTCTATCTTGAGATTTTGAGGAGTGGTATTTCCTGCCAATGCATTACACGATATAGTCTGACTCATTTCCTCTTTCTCTAGGGTTGGTTCCTGGTGTATATCCTTTTCTTTTAAATTTTCTTGTTCATTTTCTTCCTCATATTTATAATATATTTAAAATAATTTATTCTCAACACACTTACGACCTTTAGTGTATTTTCTATCACAACTATACCAAAGCCCTTTTTCTCTTTTTTCTTCCAATTGTTGTGGTTTCAACCTTGTAGGTTGTGGAAGTCTAGGAGTAGCAACACTTGCATATATATATATGTGATTGGGATGCATCCTTGTCACCATAATTTTACATTAAATTTTTCTTTCCAACCTGAATTCCTTCTCCAATGAGTAAGGTTATAAAAGGTGGAACTCATGTTGGTCTTATCCTTTAAATTCCCTATGAAGACATCAATCTTGTGTTCCTCTGGAATATCAACTACCCTTATATTCAATTTTTGGAAGTCCTTAATGTGCCCCACCACTGAAACCTTTTGTTTGAGATTGATAAATTAACTAAAGAAGGTGTTTCTCTTTGTATAATCATAATGTGCTATCAATTCCTCCTTAAAAATTCACCAAGTGACAATTTATTTATGAGAGCAAAACCATCGGTACCATACAAATGTATTTTTCTCAAAATATAAAGTTTCAAGGCGTACCTTTTGTGTGTTTTGGACATTATTGAGATTAAAATATTGCTCCATTTGTAGTATCCATGTTACAAGATCCTTTCCATCAAACTTCCACATACCAATATTTGGAATATGGTGGGTATTCAATCCAAAATTATGGTTTATGAAATAATGATTAGCATTTATTTTTTTCTCATCATGAGTTTCCTCTACTATCTTTTCACCATTAGGAATCATTTCTTGTATCAACTTTGTCAAGCCTTCCTTCAAACCTTCTATGTTTCCTTTTATATCATTCTTCATGTCTTCCATTTTTTCTTCCATGCCATTCTTCAAACCATCCATCTTAGCTTCCACTCCTTTCTTCAAACCATCCATCTTAGCTTCCACTCCTTTCTTCAAAAATTCCATTTCAATTTTTATTTCTCTTTGCGAGAGCGAAATTTGGTGCACTTGCTCTTGTAATTTTGATATATCATGTTTCACTTGTTCCTCTTCATGAGTCATAGTAGTGTATTCTGGGGGCTTAATGGGTCTTCAATTATTTTTAGGGGGGATTTTAGAACCCAATACTAATATCTATGCGGTTCAATATGCCACTAAAATCACTTCAAACTGATTTTTCAAACAAGACTTGTGCAATTTGAAAAAAAAATACACACCTTTTCCTTACTCTTGAGGAGCTTTATATTGAAACTAAATTATCTCTGTGATTTCAGAACTTTCATATCTCAAATTAGGTCCTGTAGTATCCCTCTAAATCTTCTTTCGAATGTCATAGGTATGACCTAGTTTGGATTCTTCAAGACAAAGTTATTTTAAAAATGCCACATTGACCTAATTATGGACTAGTTCATTAAAGCGAACTTGTATGGTGTGCCACGTGTCACTGCTTCCTCTTTCGGCTCTGCAATTCATACACCAAAAGTACAGTCTATGAGCTTTCGGACACATTTTACAAAATTCCAATCCGATGCATAGAGGGATATTTATGACGATTTTCCCAAGGTCACCACTTTTAGATGAGATTTGGAAACCTCCAAAAAAGCTAACTTCTACACATGATATCTCTGAAAATATTGTGAACCAAGATCTGAAATTTTTACACGAAGTTACTCAGGCTTTCTTCAAAATGGGATCTTTATTTTTAGTGTCTAAACCATCATAGAAAAAATGTTACAGTGAAAATGCTGTGATGGCCTATTTGAGGTAGTGAAGCCCTAGAACCTAAAGCTTCCAAAGCTCGAATGCCAACTTTCATGAAATAAACTCCAAAAAATATAAAAAAAGAGAGATGAACCTCCTTTACATTACATAAATGAAATTTTTTTGGATGATACAAATAAAAAACCTCCTTTCTATATATAGGAATCTATGAGGTCACAATACAATCTTAGCCGACCTAACAATAATAATGTAAGGGAACAATAATAATAATATGGGGCTTATAGGGGTAAAACAATAGCAATAAGGGGGATAAACTAACAATGATAAGGGACCACACTAGTAATATAGGGACCTAGCAAAATTTTTCTTACCTCTTCACAATAACCTTCCACTTACTCAAGGTTTTATTAGACATTTTTCTCCCATCTAATTTAATTATTTATTTATTTTTCTCCAAGGAATTTCTGGAGAATTTTGGGAAAGTTTTAAATTCTATTCCATCACCATGATAATAATTTCCTGATATCAAAATTACTATGTCTTTACAATATTGCTATTTCTTTCATAAATAGTTATTAACTTAAAATAATTTTTTCCACAACATAATTGTTCCATAGGTCCACATAGACCTTCCTCTTACTTGCATAATATAAAAGTTGTAAATGAAGGGTATTACATAGTCCCCCCAAAAAATAGAAACATCGTCCTTGGTGTTAGCAAATAATTCTTTTTATTCTTTGAATAACGCTAGAAACACTTCCTTCATTCTTTCTTCCTGCTCCTAGGTAGCTTCTCCGGGTGTAAATTTCTTCCATTGCACTATCACCTAAGCTACTACTCTATTCTGGAGCACAATTTCTTCTCGTTCCAATATACGAAGTGGTTTTGGGAGAAATTACCCTTTTTTCCCACCTGTATTAAATTCCAACCAACCACATGAAAAGGAACATGAAGATATTTTATCAATAATGATACATGAAAAGCATTATGAAATTTAACATGACTTGGTAGAGCCAATTTATAGTCTACTAGGCCCACTTGTTCCAAAACCTCAAAGGTCCCATAGTATTAGGGTGCTAACTTAGCACAACTATCGGTGTGAAAGGTACTATTGTGAGGTTTGATCCTCAATTACATATGATCCCCAATCTTGAATTCCCTGTGAATTATTTTCTTATCTTCATAACTCTTCTAGCGGTCTTGCTAGTTTGATGTTCTATTGAATTGTTTTATTGTCTGTTCCATCTCATTTAGCGCATCTAGTCGAATTAATAGTTTTTCCTCTATTTGACTCGAGCTAAGTGGAGTATGGAATTTCCTGCCATGCAGAGCTTCAATCTGACTCATTTTAATAGAGGTTTGGAAATTATTGTGGTAATAAAATTCTTCCAAATGCAGAAAAATCCCACTTGGTGGGTCTGTCCATTACATAGATGTGGAGCATGTCCTCTAATATTTTTTTTGTCCTTTTTGGCTACCCATCTCTCTAGGGATGATAAGTTGTGCTAAATTTCAAATTTGTTCACATTCCTCCAAATAGCGTCTTCCAAAATGTGGAGGTTAACTTTGCATCCGTATCACAGATGAGGATATTTGGTATTCCATAAAGTTTAAATATTTCCTTCATAAATACATTGTACACTTATGATGTCATAAAATTGCACTACACTTGAATAAAATGTGCTTCATTCGTTAGTGTGCCTACCACCACCATAATGGAGTCATGTTGGTATTTGGTACGAGGAATTATAGTGATAAAATCCATGGACACCCCTTCCCACTTTTAGTCTAGAATTAGAAGAGGGATTAGTAAACCTGCAGGATGTTGATGTTATACCTTAACCTATTTTTAGTCCAAACATCTTGCTAAGTAATTAGTTAGTTCATTCTTCATTCCTGGAAAAAACATACTTTTCCACAAAGCTGTCACCATCTTTTGGTAACATGGATGGCCTGAATAATGCCTCTGCATCTTGTTCTGTCCCTCTGGGGTTTTGTGCTTAGATTCCATGTTCCATAGTATTGGCACTTCCATACGAAAAAGCCCCTACCCGTCATTACTCTCTGTTCATATCTCATGGGATTTTCCATCACACTCTTGAATGGTATACCCTATTCCAGCAAATTGTTGCGGTATCACTCCTCCCTATCCATAGTTATAACATATCCTCGATCCTAACATAGTTACCACTCTGGTTCTATTGCATTGGAGTGGTATATACATTTCCCAGTTCATATATAACACCGCACACCACATAAAAATCCCTTCATATAAACTCTGTCACACACATATAACCTACCACCGGTTCTCAAACATCATGCTCCTATACAACAAGTATATTATAACTCCATTGGGATTGAATTGTACTAGAAATTATAGATTATGAGAGACCCTGTCTCCTCGACCCTTTGGTGATAGGTTGCCGCCATTGGGACTGATGATGGGTTACGAGATCAAAGCATGAAAAAATGAAATATTATGTAGGGTGTCTCTCGAGATCTTTGTTTGAATAATGAAGAGATGTAATTGGATTTGTAAGCCTCTATAGAATCTAGTAAATATAGGGAAATTGTGTAATCATAGAGCAAACATTTTATCAAGTAATTTTCTTGAAAATTGAAGCGCTTTGCCGACAATCTTACAATCACTCTTGAATTTATATGGGTGTTAGATGACCTTCAATAGAGGAGTTTTCATTCTGAAATTTTTTTTGTTTAGAACATTGAGACAAAATCCCATCGACAATAAGAAACTATTCATATCACCAAGCCCAGTAAAAGAGAAGATTTGAATGCAAAAGAAAAAATACAACATGTAATTCCCAAGCCCGTCATCAAACCTTGGGAAGAGCTTGTCCAAAATAAACAAAAAAATGGTCTTCGATATGATAAGGAGGTGTCCTTTTATATTCCACACTATTCCAATACCATTCAGTTTTAGAGTGTTGGATTCCTTCATGAAATCACATCTTTAGTTGTTCCAGATCCTCCTCCTCTTCCACAATAGCCACAACAAATTGTAAAATGAAAACATTGTGATCGAGTTGGAATTATGAAAGATCATTATTTCGATCTTCACCGGTGCAAGCACTGTGGTCACCACACTCATTCTTCACAAAGATGATTAAAAAACATGCCTCCTGCAAGAAAAAATATTCATCTTGAATGGGTCACTTCCTGGCAATGGGCATCAACAACCAAGAATTTATTTCAGTCATATGCTCAAACTTGTTCAAGAGTATTGAATGGTCTTGCATTTGAGTTTTTACCATCATCTCACCTTGAAACTGACATGGGGGAAAATGATGGTCATCTACATGCTTCAAAGCTAGGTCAAGCAAGCTTGAGCCATAACCTAGCATTCCAAATTTAAAGTTGTAGCCATAGACAGTTCAAGCAAGGTTGAGCCACAAACATCCATTCTAGATTTATAGTAGTAGCGAGAGACACAATTCCCACGAGCATGCATTTCTTTGGTGGTGAGGCTTAAACCATCTATGTGAAGTTGATATTCTTCCTCATCCAAGAATTTGGGACACTTTCCCAGTAGAAGACTTAAAATTCTTGCCATTTTTGGTAGAGGTCTAGGAAATTCATCAAGCATTCCAAAGTTGGTGTTCATCCTTAGACAGTCGCAATTTTTATAAATCCCTTCTTATAGGTTGAAGGTATCCCTCTCAAAATATGAGAAGCGCTTCCTCTATCAGAAGAACTCAACTTCTTGGCATATTTGGAAGAGTTCAGGGAACTGCACTAAGCTTTTTAGTGTTGGTGGTCATCCTTAAACCACATATTTATGCCAACATTTCATAGAGCACAGTCAACTCTCTTCTTGGACTCACACATACCCCTTCGGATTGAGAGGGGTAATGTTGGAAACCTAATCCTCTAAGGGTTGATGTAGAAGTCGAATGGCGAAAGTAAGTCCAAGAGACCTTGGAATGTGGAATCCAAGGGTCGCCACATTGTATTATAAATGTACATCATTTTAATGGCAATAAAAAATCACTTATTTTTTCTACTCTTGCCTATTCCATTGCTTAGTCTACAATTTTCTCTGATAATATTAACATTTTTAAGAACTTTCTCCTAGAATTTTTAAGAATAATTTTAGATAAGGTCCAACATGTGGAATTTAAACACTTAAAAATTTTTCATGAGTTGGAAAAAATCCTCTAATTCTATAGTGTTATTTCCTCAATATTTCAAAAGAACTTATTTATTAGTTCAATAAAATATAATTTCATCATCACCTAGATTCCATTCCCAATTTTATTGCCATTAAGTCCAATATTAATTTAAATGTATAAAAATAACCATGTCTTAAAAACCAACTCATAGAGGTGTTACAAAAAATGATATCTAAGAACCGTACATGATCTTATATAAATAAATAAACCATCCTTAACCATTGCAATTCAATGTACATGAACAAACTACTTGTTACAACAATTTGTGCAACACTATAGGAAGCTACAATATCCTATGATGTTTATGTCTCAAAACATTGAACTCTAAGACATAAAAAATTCATCATAATCAGTCAAAAACCTATATGAATGCTTATCAATCCAACAGAATGAAAGGTATCACTAATTCAATTTTTGGTTAATAACTTAATCATCTTAATTAAAATATACCCAACACATAACCTAGTGAGGTGGGCCTCACATATGCATGTAGGAGGTCTATAAGTTTTGAAGTTTATAAATATATAATTTAAGTAAATAAGGGTTGGCAAGGAAAAAATAAATTTGTATGCAATTGGTAAACTAACTACTATTTGATGAAGTTATGTCAAAGGTCACACCAAACTTATGGAATTAATAATTCAATGTGTGGTATCCTTCTCAAATTATTAGAAGAAGATATGGAATTAATATTTCAATATGTGGTATCCTTCATGTGTGGTATCCTTCTCAAATTATTAGAAGAAGATATGGAATTAATATTTCAATATGTGGTATCCTTCTATTGTGGCCAGCAACAACCCCCCTTTTTATTTAATATTAGTAATAATACTAAATAAGTGTTGACCCTTAGTTAAAAAATCCAAAAAAATTAATTAGTATTTGTTTCCCTTTTCAAATAAAACTTTCTATCATAACTTAGGGAAATTCCTTAGAGATTCCTTAAGAAACGCTTAAGTTTATGATAGATTACAATAAAATATTTCTTTGAGCGAAATAGCGCATCCATCGCAAATGGTAGATATCTTTTGTAAAACTGAATCTTTTAAACTGCGACTTTGCGATATTGCGATAACGCGATCCCAAAAAGCCTATACGTTAAAATACTAGTCGCAAATTGCATATCACAGAAAAAAATGTTAAACGAATACTTTTTATATGTTATATTTGCGATTTGCATTTTTGCGATATTTGTGATTTTGCGATGGTTACGCTTTGAGAAAATGCGATTTGCGATATTGCGATATTGCGATATTACATAGCAAATCGCAGATCGCAATATCGCAAATTCTTAAAAGCTCGTTTTCTAATGAAAATCTTTTCATAAATCAATATCTGTTATGCGCTTTAAATGATTGAATTAATGAATGGATTGTCAATTATCAATAAAAAGGATTTTGTTTTGATTGAAAGGTTGTTTCCGTTAGAATAATATATTTCATCCGCCTTTTGCATTTAAAACTATCTCATCACCTTTCTCATGTCATTACTCTCACTTAACTCGTAAAATCTCAGCCGCAAAGGAGAAAAATACTATACGAAGCATTCACAGAGTATTATGGGAAAGAAAGAGAAGACTCCAAGTTCTGAAAACAAAGAAATGGCTTCACTGTATGCGGATACTGCTTGCAATAAGGATGCAGGTATAACCACCTAGGAAGGAATGTATAATTTGCTCGAAGAAGAAAATCCCAGGGTGATGCAAGTTGCGGCTACTGCAGGATCAAGTAATTCATCTGAAGCAACCCTTAAAGACCTGGCTTGTTCATTTCTGCACCGGATAGAAGCAAGACCAAGAATTCTTCCATATTCAGACATGGTAAAATGGGTGCTGGACAGCACCGATATTTTAGACAGGCAATTTAGAACTCTAGATCAAAAGCTCATCGGGTCATTCACTATGGAAAATTTGAGGCTGATGTATCATTTGCCGGAACCTCACGCGACTTATAATAAACAATTTATGGAGAATTTTTCGAAAGAACATGCAAATTTGGCGGAATGCACAAAGGAATGGAACAAAAGAGATGAACCATTGAAGAAAAACAAACACGGTATGTACAATATTGGTTCACTCACCTCTCCATATTGTTTTGCTACTGCTATGTTATGTAGGATTTTTGGAAATCCTGATATAAATATGGTCTTACCTGAATGGCTTCCATTGTTAAATGCTGTTGTTAACGCTACTATTGTAGACTGGGCCAAGATATTATCTGACCATTTAGCCACTGCTATTTTCAATTACCGGTCTAAACGAATTGTTTCTCGGAGGATTTATCCTCCTTTTTATCTATCTACCTATGTTATGGACACTATCTACTTTGTTTCTAAATTCCCTTTGATGGGTTGGCAATGGACGATTCACGATCCTTTGCCTATTCATGTGTATCACAAGGAACTATGGGAATCAAAGTTTGTTCCTCATTTTTACAATATTTGCCACGACATAATGTTGCCTCTGCACAGAACATTGTATAATAAAGATGCTCCAAGGTTTTCCCCGGAAGCACAAGTCAACATTCTCCCTGTCGCACAATGGTTTGGGGAAGAGTGGTTTACCTATGTAAGGGTTTTTGGAAGCTCTGCTTCTCCTCATGTTTTACCCTTATATGTTTCTAACAAACTTATAGCTCGGGAAATTGCATACCAAACCTGTGGTGAAGGAGGTTTGAAAAAGGAATTAAAGGATAAGAAGAAGGCCATTTGGCCACAATTTCCCATAGCTTGTGGAACATTTTCATTATTTGATGTTGGACATGCATTCAAGGAAGTAAGAAATATTACATGCTTACAATTGTTTAAATTTGCAAAAAGGTTATTCGACCCTAATGAAGTTGCTAAAAATTTCACCACTGCAATCAAAGTAAGGATATTTTCCGGAGAAGAGGACCCTTTCGATGATATATTCCTAGGAAAATCCACACTGAAAGAAATTCTACATTCAGCAGAGATGCAGTTATCTCCAGAACAATTTCAAGAATGTAATGTTTACAGAGAAAGAAGACTGACCACTATCCCTTTGGAAAATTTGCGTTTGGAACCCACAAGGGAACCAACTCCTAGTGTCAGTATAAGTGGCAGCTCGGACACAGAAAGGTCCAAGTCAAAGTATGACAAAGAAACTTCTGAACATTCTAAAAAGACTGATAAAGATGAAAGCTCAGTAAAAGATACAGCTCAATCAAAAGAGATTTCACAACAACAGACTTCAACCACGCCACAGTTAAATCTTCCACTTCTCAATATACAGCAACTATCAGTCACAATTGAACTAGACAAAGAATGGGAAACTTTTAATGAAATACTTAATGTTGAAGCACAGATTACACAGACCCCTGTACAAACAACAAAAGTTTTAAGCACAGGAATAAGTGGTAATGTGAAAAATACAGAGCCTACACCTATCACTCCCTCTTCTGAAATTGTACTTAATGTAGAGGACATTCCTCCTCTAGATGTATTCTACAACTCGAAGTATAAAGCAGTAGTGAAGAAGAAAAGGAAAAAGAGAAAATTAGAAGGTGCAATTGCTACTGAAGCAGAACAATTAGATGTCTTATGGAAGGATCCTACCACAGAGCCTACTGATAATCTTGCTAAGTTATCTTAGATTACGAGGGCTTATGCTTCCGCAACTATTGAAAAAGCATTTGAGATACAGCTCTTATTAAATGAAAAAGAAAAACAGATGCAAGTTCTGCAATAGCAATTGCAACAGGTACAGGCCAATAATGAAGCACAGATGAAACTTGAAAAGTTACAGCAACAACTTCAAGAAATGCAAACTGGATATCAAAAAAGTTTAGCTGATAAAGAGAAACAAATACAGATTATCCAAGATCAGCACAAAGATGATCCTAAGCTTCCAGAGTTTATTTCAGAAACTATTTCTTTAAACAATCAACTACTGCAACAAGAAGAAGTATTATGCCAAAAAATCTTGCAATGGAACTCTTTTTGTCAAGAAAGTGATAAGATCACTAATCATGTCGTAGATTTACGAAATGATTATGATTTAATTAATGAAAAAGTTAATGATTATTTGGTATGGCAAAAGACAGAGGAAGGAAGAAAAGCTGGTGCACCAATTATTAATGAAAACCATAAAGAAATACTTTTCAATGACTGGGATGCACAAATCAGAGGGGCAGAGAAAGCAGCAGAGGAGTCGGCTACTACAGCAAGCAGTTTTACTGATTGTGTAAATGAGAATTTTCACAAAGCAAATTTGATTTCAGAAACTGTTCCGGGATATCTTCCACAGGCGCATCAATTGCAAACAGAATGGAGACAAAAGGTGGAAGAAAAAGAAAAATCAATCCAAGGATTGACAAGATTAAACTGGGATTCTTACTGGACATATTTAGTGAAACCACACAGTCAACGTAGTGCGCTTAATTGCATCATTAGTTCTGCTGAGAAGGTTGCGCCTACACTTTCCGATCCTGTCTTTTCAGGACAGTTGAAATCTAAAATCAGCCAACCACCTCTTCTCAAAACAATGCTGGATGCTTGCAAGTTTAAAAATCAAGTTCATAAGTAGTTACTTAATAGTCTTTATTTTTAGATTTAGTTTTATTTTTACTGTATTTTTGCCTAGGAAAAGGACGATCATTTAAACCGAATCCTTAATTTTTGTAATAAACTATTTTTAGATTTAGCTAGTAGTATTTAAACCCTTCTCATGCATTTAGAGAAGGGTCCTGAGTTGTAATATTTTTGACTTGGAGATTACATTTTTATACTCCACTCGCTCTTATATTTTATAAAGGATCACATCTGGTGATTTTATTCGGAATTATCTTTATAGTGTTGCATTTTTGTACCTTGGATTTGATTTTGCATCAGAATTACTGGATTAGAGTATCATATTTCATTTGAAAGCTTTCAAGATGGATAAGGTATTTTTATCTGTTCACTATTGATTTCGTTTGTCTTATGATATTCGCTTTAAAATTTGCTATCATTTATATATATTTGGTTTTCGCAACGTTTTCTTTATATATCATTTTTTAGTATAATTGAAATGTTATCTTTCATAAGTATATGTAGATGATATACTATGATGAATACAAAATGCTAATATAACTCTGTTTAATTTCTTAAACAGAGTTATCTTTATTTGTTTCTGCACATTTCGATTAAACAATAATACATTTTTATGGTTATTGTTCAAATGGAATAATCTGAAGTTGTATTCACATATGTTTGCCCACGTTAGTTTTAGAATTTCTTTATCAGTATTTAGTTTAAATTAGATAGTTTCATTTCAGTCAATTTAGTCTCATTTTCACTCATCCAAATCAACTCATCACCAACCCATTAGTTATAAGGAAACTGGTCCTTTCAATCCAGTCGAAGCCACCATACCAAATGGATAAGGAGATGTCCTAAGGTCCTGACCAGGTGGTTTTCCCCAATGTTTGAAGCAGATATTTTCTAGGTGTCAACATTTTTGGCACTAGAAGGAGGGCCTGAGCTATGAATGGCAAGTGAATCTTTATCCACAGGCCATTCTGAGAGAAAAACACTCTCATTAACTTCTTCAATTTCTTCTGAAATTCAAAATCCTAGAGAAGGCATTGAGAAGAATATTCAGACACCCACTACCAAAATGTCAAAACAATCAGACAACCAAAATCCTGAGTCTCCTGAAGTAAAAGATTTAATTCATAAATTGAAAGGATTCTCATTATAGAAGATTCTGAAATATCTGAAGGTAGTGTAAGCTCAAAATTTGTTCCTTCAAAACCTCTTATTAGGCTTCAAAGTGAAAAACTTGGTATTTCTCCGAAAGAATTCCCTTTACCTAGTAGAGTCAAGACAAATAGAACTCAATCAGAATCAGAAAGTGATATAAGTTCTTCATCTCATATTCAATCACCTATTTCCGAAACCCCAACTCAACAAAGTGCAGTTGTTTCCACATCATCTGCTCAATCCTCATCAATTTCAACATCATCTATTCCAACCACTTCTGTTCCGACACCAACAGTCTCCACTACTACTTCAACAGTTGTTACAATAATGGCACAGCGACCATGGGCTAGTCCAGGGGCTGTCAACATGCCTGCACCTTTACATGATTTACCTGACAATCCTGGAAAATGGCTTCCAAAGTTCAGTCCAGATCTTAACATTCAAGCTGAAGAACACATCAATAACTTTATGCTGGCTATAAATTTGAATGGAGTCGTAGAAGAAGATGTTGTAGTCAGATTATTTCCTTATACTCTTCAAGGGGCAGCAGGATCCTGGTACTTTTCATTACCTTCAGGATCCATAACAAGTTGGGCCATTTTTGTAGATCATTTTTTAACCAAATTTGGAGATGACAGATCAATAGCTACTTTAATCAACGATCTCTTAAATTTGAAGACAGAACCCAAGGAACCCATTAAAGATTTCAACGCTAGATTCAACAAACTCTTGAACAAAATCCACACAGATTCAAGGCCTAGTGAACAAGTCAGAAGTGAATGGTACATAACTGCTTTACCCTCAAACATAGAAATTTTTGTAGATAGAGCTGCAAAACCTACGTTAGCTGAGAATATGAAAGAGGCTATTGCAGTGGAAAAATGAATTATTTCTCTAGAAAAGAAAAATGCTATTGAGGAAAGGAAATCCAAGAAGGTCAGCTTCAAAGATGATTCAAGGAAAAAGGGCAAAGACCCATATGACATGGAAGGTTTACATAAAGTTCTTAAAACCATGTCGAATGAAATGGTTGAAATAAAAAAACAAGTAGCTGAAACTTCTACCAAAAAACCATTCCGAAATTTCAAAAGAAATCAAGTTGAATCTAAACCTCCCAATTCAATCTCTAATGCAGAATCAGAAGAAGAAGAAGAAGACGATACATCTCTAGTATTAGATGAAGAAGAAGAGAATGAAGAAATAGCTGAATTGCATGGAACGTGGGATTTTATTCTCCATAATTTTGATAGTAAGGTAGATCAAGAAGCCATGCCTGTAAGTACTAGGAGTAAATCTACATTGGAGCTTGTAGAAACAGTTCCTAAAAAAAAAAATACAACTCCAAGTACCAAAGACAAATCTCCTGCAAAGAAAACTTCTCCGTTACCTACTCAAAATCAGTCGTCTTCTTCTAATCCTCTTACATCGACGTCAAAGACTTTGGTGGTATCAGATCCTATGGAATATAGCATTGTTGAAGACATGAAAAATATTAAAGAAAATATTTCCTTACATGAACGCAACAAACTAAAACACCAGCAGAAGTTGCTATTAAAAGAATTAAATGCTACACCAATTGCTCCTTTACCAAGTGGTGTAGTTGCAAAAGCAGCTAAAGGGATTGGTAAGCCACCAGATAAGGTAGATGCTACTGATACTGTACTCATTGGAGAAAGATCAAATTCTCAGACTCCTCCTTTTCTTTTGACTTATGAAATGTACAATAAAAATATGCATAATTGTTTAATTGATTCTGGAGCATCCTCTAGTATAATGCCTACTTCTGTTTGTGCCAAATTGAATATCGAACCACAAAAATCGGCAGTTCATATTGTTCAATTGGATCGCTCTAAAGTTCAATTTATAGGAGAAATCAATTCGGTTACTATCCGACTAGCTTCCGATCCTAGGATTGTCCAAAGAATTGATATCTTGATCACAGATATTCCTAAATTCTATGGATTAGTCTTAAGCAGGGACTGGTCTGAAAAACTTAATGGTTATATCGCAACTGATTATTCACATATGTGGCTTCCTTACAAATGGAAACCAAATAAAATATAAGTTGAACGAGAAAAACATATGAGGCACACCGTTACTGAATTTGAACAATCAAATGAACCTGTGGCTTTCAACAACAATATTCTTGGAGGTTATTCTGCTGAGTCATTCCTTGGGAACTTCAAAGCACCACAATCAACCTTTTCTGTAAATACTTTTGTTTCTCAAATAGAAAATTTTTCACAGTCTGATTCTTCTAGAATTGTAAATCTTTCTGATACAAATGTAGATAAACCAATAGATAAATCTTTATTTTGGTCATTATATTTTGATGGATCAAAATCTAGTGATGGAGCTGGAGCAGGATGCATCTTAATTGATCCAAATGGAGAGAAAACCATGCTATCATGTAGGTTAAAATTTGAGTGTATGAACAATACTGCAGAATATGAGGCCTTGATTCAAGGACTTTATAAAGCTATAGGGTTAGATGTTAAATACTTGAAAGTCTTTGGTGATTCCAAAATTGTCATAAAACAAGTTAGGAATACTATCCATTGCCTTTCAAGACATCTTAAACACTATCAAACCCTAGTGCAAAATCTTACCACTCATTTTTTAGCATTCAATATTTATTCTATTCCTAGGAATCAAAATACATCAGCTGACTTGTTAGCTAATGTTGCATCTAAACTCCTTCCTGCTGAAGATTGCAGTCCTGATAGATTTTCAGTAGAATTGATTTTTCGTCCATCTGTTCCAGATAATATCACAAATTGGAGAGTATTTTACCATGATCAAGATATTTTAAATTTCATGACTTCAGAGAAATCATATGATGAACAAATTATTGATGAGGATGATCATGATTTGCAAATTGCCTCAAAAGGTAATGAAAATCCCATTCCGAAATCTGTTGTTAAATTGGAGGACTTATATGATATAAAAGACATATTCAAGAAAGTTACCAATGCTAAACTTCAAAGTTCCACTTTGAAGTTTGAATTAGTAAATCTTGGCTCTGACTCTAATCCTCAAAATGTTAATTTAGGACTCAATTTAACTCCAGAGGAAAGGAATGCTTTCATTAAACTTCTGAGTAGGTATAAAAATATATTTTCTTGGAATTATGAGGATTTAAAGACCTATGATACTTCTGTTATTCAACACACAATTCCAATGCTTCCTAATATTAAACCTGTTCAACAGAAGTTAAGAAAGATTCATCCAAATCTCGAAGGTCAAATCAAATCAGAACTTAATAAACTTTTAAAAGCTAAAATCATTTTTCCTGTAAGGCATTCCAATTGGGTTTCCAATATGGTACCTGTAAAGAAGAAAAATGGTGATATAAGAATCTGTATTGATTTTAGAAATTTAAACAAGGCATGTTTAAAAGACAATTTCCCATTGCCAACCATGGAACCGATACTTCAAAAGGTAGCTGGTTCTAAACTTATGTCCTTTCTTGATGGATTTTCAGGTTATAATCAAATTTTAGTTCATGCAGATGACAGATTGAAAACAACTTTCAGAATCAAATGGGGAACCTATGCTTATCAGAAAATGCCTTTTGGTCTAATAAATGCAAGAGAAACTTTCCAAAGAGCCATGGACATATCATTTAAAAGTCTGATCAATAAATCAGTTGTTATTTATCTTGATGACATAACAATATTTTAAAAAAAGAGAGCCAATCATCTACATGATTTAAAGCAAATATTTGAAATATGTAAAAGGTTTAGTATTTCCTTAAATCCAAAGAAATATTTCTTCACTCTTGATGAAGGAAAACTCTTAGGATTTTTTGTGTCAAAAGATGGTATATATATTGATCCAGATAGAGTGAAAGAAATTTCTGATATTTCTTTACCTCATAACAAAAAATCCATGCAATCATTTCTTGGGCAAATCAATTTTGTAAAAAGATTCATTCCTGATTTTTCTCAAATTGTTTTACCTATGAAAAACATGATCAAGAAAAACTCAGTATTAAAATGGGGGCATAAAGAGAAAGAAGCCTTTGAGGCAATCAAACAAGCAATCATTAATGCACCAGCATTGAATACCCCTGATTTTTCTAGAGATTTTACTTTGTATACTTTGGCCACCGAAACATCTTATGCTGTTGTCTTAACACAGCTCAATGATCAGAAAATTGAAGCACCAATTTCTTTCTTTAGCTCAAATCTGCAAGAAGCTGAGCTTAATTATTCTAATGTTGAAAAACAATCCTTTGTTGTGTTTAAATCAATTAAACATTTCAGACCTTTTCTCTTAAAAACACATACAAAAATCATTGTCCCATTCTCTGCAGTGAGACAATTATTAGTTCAAAAAGAAGTAGGAGAAAAGAGAGCTAACTGGGTAATAGCTTTGCAAGAATATGATATTGATATTAAACCAGCTAAGATTGTTAGAGGACAAGGTTTTTGCAGATTATTGGCAGGAGCTCATAACATACCAGAAAATCAAGATTCAAATAAAGATATTCAAGTAAGTCAGATAAGTGTTACAGATTCTCAATCTCAGTATGCTCATCTCATCTATTACTTGAAAAATGGATATGCTCCTTCTAATCTCAGCTATAAGAGAAAACATGCTTTAATATTGAAGGCTATTAAATATGATACCATTGATAATGTGTTATTCAGAACGAATTATGATTCAATCCTATTAAGATGTCTTGAAAAGACTGAAGCTGAAAAGGTATTGCAGGAATTGCATGATGGACCAGCAGGAGGTCATTTTGGAGGTGATACCAAGCTCACAAAATAATTCATGCTGGTTATTATTGGCCTACCCTTTTTAAAGATACGCATGATTATGTAAGAAAGTGCAGAATTTTTCAAACTGCAAGTGGAAGACAAAGGAAACCAGCTTTTTCTTTGCAACCAGTGAGTATTGAGCAACCATTCGAGCAATGGGGAATTGACATTATTGGTGAGATCATACCTCATTCTTCCAAACAACACAAATACATCCTTACAGCAACAGATTATTTCACGAAATGGGTAGAAGCAATCCCTTTGAAGGTAGCCAATTCTGATGCAATTATTGATTTCATAGATCAATTCATCATAACCAGGTTTGGTGTACCTAACGCTCTTGTCTTTGATAATGCATCTTATTTTTTCGGAAATAGTGTAATAGAATTTGCAATCAAGAGAGGTTTTAAATTGAAATATTCAACAAATTATTATCCACAAGGTAATGGTTTGGCTGAATCCACTAACAAATTTTTTTATCAAAATCATTAAAAAGACCATTGATCAAAATCAAAAGAATTGGCACAAGTCTTTAATCTTTGCACTATGGGCTAATCGTATTACTAAAAAAGCTTCAATAGGAACTTCACCTTTCAATTTAGTTTATGGAAAAGAAGCTGTGATACCATCAAATTTAGCACTTCCATCATTAGCCCTAGTGCAATTTATTGAAGAAAGTCCTTCTTCATCCATTCAATTGAGATATGATCAAATCCTTAAATTAGAAGAAGATAGAGATAAAGCAGAAATTATTCATGAAAAACATCAACAGCTTGTAAAATCTTCTTTTGATGCAAGTTCTACCGGCTCAAAGATTTTGTCAATTGGTGATCTTGTTCTGAAATGGGATAAAGCACATGAAGAAAAAGGTAAGCATACCAAGTTTTAGAAAATGTGGCTTGGACCATTTCAGATTGCTAAAAAGATAGGCTCAAATACATTCATACTCCAAGATTTAACGGGAAAGAGAGAATCTCTTCCTGTAAATGGGATTGTCTTAAAGAAATTCTTTTCATAAGGAGGTAACCCCTTCTTAATTGTACATATTCCTTTCTGCAAATTTTTTAATTGTTTTTGAAAATAAAGGTTGTTAATAAGTCTCTAATTGACTATTTACTATTAAGAAAATTTCTTAGGAAAAATATTATAAATATTTATTTTGTGTAAATGAGAATTTTTAAAGAGATGATCACAGTTTTTGGATAGTTTAAAATAAGATGTTAAACTTTGAAATATTATTCCAATCATTTGCATGATCTTTTGAAAACTTGAGGAGAATGTAAATCATTATAAGTTTATTGAGCAGAGAAAGGTTATCTATAAAACTAAATATTTTTCAAAGTCTTGGTACTCAAGAAACTCTGAAAATTGTCATCCATTGATTCTTAAGGATAAAACTATTTCACCCCATCCATTTAAGTTGTGATTTTTTAGAATGTAATTCTAAGAAATTATATGAAAATTTAAGAGATAAGAGGTCTCATTATGAGTCGACTTACCATGTTCATAAGAAGTATTGAAACTGACATTACCAATACTGCATATCAAAACAGGGTAATGGCTTATAAATATAAGATAAGGGGTCTCATCACGAGCCAACTTGTTCAGTTTAATTACAACTAGTAAATGGCATTGTTATTAACTGGCTACCAAACCAAAACAATGGCTCTTAAAAATAAAAAATAAGTAAAAGACAAAAACATGAGATAATATGTCTTATGAATTTATCTTTTAAAAATTCATAATTTTAGTTGGATGGGACAATGAATGGTTAATGGTTTAAAGGTAACCCCGTCGAGACTATGAACGTTTGCAAGTAGCAGAGGCAATACCTATGACAATAGAGTATATTATAAAACCAAACTTTGAGAAATCCACTTACTTCAGGCTGAAAATGTGAAGTTGGGAAACACTTTTTGCCCTTTTTTGACGTTGAAAATTGTAATTTTCTATGTTTTTCAACTTCAACTCC